>CM050172.1:70738292-71058292 GCA_027410445.1 Discoglossus pictus
AGCAGAATCTGCTAAAAAAATAAGATTTCTCTGAAAAAAAGGATTTTATGCTCTAAGCATCATGGCTATCAATATTATAAACTCGATAAACAAGTTTTTCCTAAACAATAGTGGTTCTACACCTGCTACAATCATAGGGGGAATGCTAGATTATTTAATACTTGTTGACACAATTATTATAGTTTTGCCTGGTTGTGTCATAGGTAAAGTAGGGTACACTATATTTAAAATTCAATATTCTTGACCCCAAACACACCTCCAAGACGACCACTGTCTTGTTAAAGAAGCTGAAGGTAAAGGTGATAGTCTGGCCAAGCATGTCTCCAGACCTAAACCCTATTAAGCATCTGTGGGGCATCCTCAAACGGAAGGTGGGGGAGTGCAAGGTCTCTAACATCCACCAGCTCTGTGATGTCATCATGGAGGAGTGGAAGAGGACTCCAGTGGCAACCTGGGAAGCTCTGGTGAACTCCATGCCCATGAGGGTTAAGGCAGTGCTGGAAAATAATGGTGGCCACACAAAATATTGACACTTTGGGCCCAATTTGGACATTTCCACTTAATGATGTACTCACAAATGTGAGATACTATATATATAAGTAATGATGAATACTGAATTTGGCTAATTTTGAGGTAGATAAGTACCAAGGGCCACTGTATATATATATATATATATATATATATATATATATATATATATATATATATAAATATATAATTAATAAGAAGATGCCTTAGAAAGATAAAATCTGCCGCACTCTGCCTATAAACATTACTTAACTAGAAAAACTAGTTTTATAGATAAATCAAATATGTTTTAAGCCAGTGTACAATGCCAATAAATATAACTTTTATAGTACAATATATATAGGTTGTGTTAGAAGGATTCAACAAGAATGAATGAGCAGCTCACATTTATACACAATCTCCCTAATGGGATTTGCCAAGTGGAAAAAGCATACAGGAAACCGATAGTAGGGATGATGGTAAATCAGTGCTCACTGCCTGGGGCTTAGGAATCCTGAGAATAGAACATAAGACACAAGTAATTTCAATACAGGGTCTCCAGAGGAATCCAATTTCCCGTTTCAGTATTTCCTTGGTTATTTTAGAAGCTGGATGCCTCCTCTGAGAATATAAAGATACTAGCGACTTGCCCGTCAAAAATGACGGCAATAAAAACTGAAGCCTGGCAATGCTGTTTGCCACACAATGTAAGCCTCTCCCCCTCTACTTTACTGGCCTTGTGATGAGCGCCTTTGGCGCTCATCACAGGCCTTGCAATGAGCCCCTTTGGAGCTCATTGCGAGTCTCTCCCTCTGTCTACTTCCTCCCTCGTGTCCTATTTCCCCCCTCCTCTCCCTCCCTTGTGTCTCCTTCCACCTCGTCTACCTCCTTTGCATCTCCTGCCCCCCTGTGTTTTTACCTCCCTCTCCCTCCCGTGTCTCTAAACCCCTCCCCTGTGTCTCTTTCCCCCTTCTCCCTCCCATGCATCTCTTCCCCCCCCTGTGTCTCCCCCAACCCTCCCCTGTGTCTGTTCCCCCCTGGCCTGTGTCTCTTTCCCCCTCCCCCTGTGTCTGTTACGGCCTTCCTCGTGTCTCCATTTCCCTCCCTTGTGTATCTTCCCCCCTGCACTCTCTCCCCTGTGTCTCTTCCCCCTCCTCTCACTCCCCTGTGTCTCTTCCCCCTCCTCTTTCTGTGCCTCTTCCTCCCTGTCTCTTCCCCCTCACCCTCTGTGTCTCTCCCCACTCTGTGTCTTCCACCCTCTCCCTCTTTGCCTCTTCCCCCGCCTCTCTCTGTGTGTCTCGCCACTGTGTCTCTTCACCCCTTCCTCTGTTCCCCCCCCCCTCTGTGCCTCTTTCCCCCTCTCTCTGTACCTCTTCCCCCCCTTCCCTCTGTGTCTCTTCCTCCCTTACCCGCTGTATCTCTCCCCCCTGTGTCTCTTCCCCCCTCTCCCTCTGTGCCTGTTACCCCCTGGCCTGTGTCTCTTTCCCCCTGTGTCTGTTCCCCTCTCCCCCCCCATTTCCCTCCCATGTGTATCTTCCCCCTGTTCTCCCTCCCGTGTGTCTTTTCCCCCTCTTCTACCTTCCCTGTGTCTCTTTCCCACCTATCCCTCTGTGTCTCTCCCCCCTCCCTCTGTGTCTCTCCCCCCCTCCCTCTGTGTCTCTTCCCCACTCTCCCTCTGTGCCTCTTCCCCACTCTCCCTCTGTGCCTCTTCCCCACTCTCCCTCTGTGCCGTGCCTCTCCCCCCCCTCTTCCCCACTCTCCCTCTGTGCCTCTCCCCCACTCTCCCTCCCCTCTTCCCCACTCTCCCTCTGTGCCTTTACCCCCCCTCTTCCTCACTGGGCCGCGCTGCGCGCAAGCACGGCTTGCGCCGCGCTCTGCGCATGCGCGGCTCTGCGCAATGCGCAGCAGTTTACTCTCCCTCTGTGCCTCTACCCCCCCTCTTCCTCACTGGGCCGCGCTGCGCGCAAGCGCGGCTCGCGCCGCGCTCTGCGCATGCGCGGCTCGCGCCGCGCTCTGCGCATGCGCGGCTCGCGCCGCGCTCTGCGCAAGCGCGGCACGCGCCGCGCTCTGCGCAAGCGCGGCTCGCGCTCTGTGTAATGCACAGAGCGCGGCTCTCGCCGCGCTCTGCGCATGCGCGGCTCGCGCCGCGCTCTGCGCAATGCGCAGCAGTTTGTGTAATGCACAGAGCGCGGCTCTCGCCGCGCTCTGCGCATGCGCGGCTCGCGCCGCGCTCTGCGCAATGCGCAGCAGTTTGTAATTGTCTAACTGCGATTCGTCTGAAGCGTGACGACGAATCGCAGTTAGACAATTATAATATGTGATAATGGCTTGCAAGCTGCAGAAATATCTTATTTCCTAATTAAGCAGCTTGTATTTTATAATATATGCAATTTATGTGATCAGTAAATATTAATAAAAAGCATTTACATCTTTTGCATTTGCAAAGTCAGAATGGTCTTAACAAAACAAATTTTGTGGCCAAACTTACGTTACAAGTGACACCGTGGAGTTTCCAAGTTTAAAACTATAGTACTAATTGGTCATTTAGCAATTGAAAGTTATTTAAGAAATCATCATATTGTTCAGTCTGAGGTTGAAATGTTATCTTAATGATAGATTACGGTATTTAATTATTAAGAAACTCCTAAGCACTGGGCACTGTTTTTGGCACGGATGGCTGAACAAAGAGGCTAGGCATGCCAAGACCCAGAAAGCTGCACAGAAAGCAATGAAGGGGGTTATCTGTAATTAAATATGACCATCTCTCATTAAGATCACTTTTCAACCTTCTTTTGTGGGTGGATAAGAAAGGCTGACTAACAGCTAAAAATGGCAAATTTCAATCTTATTATACAGTAGGCAGTTTCTAAAAACATTCAACTAATAAAGTGTTTACTATTACCATACACGGTGGTCCAGTAGTTAGGATTCAGTGCTTTCACCACTGTGCTTTCGATTCCAGTCAGGGAACCATGAGGGCACATCACCCTGAAGCCAATCAGGGATGGACCTGGTCAGTACTTGGATAGGAGACCACCTAGGAATACCAGAAACTGTATGCTGTGACCCACTGGAGAAGAAACTGACAACCCACTCCACTATATCTGCCATGAATACCAAGTGGATCAGTATGGTGTGTTGTGGTCCATGAGGTCACGGAGAGTCGGACATGACTGAGCCACTCAAACACACACAGTTTTAAATTATACCATATAAGTAGCATCCATTGTGCCACTTTAATGATTTTATTCAGTATTTCAAGAATTATACAAATAGTTTTAGAAAAGTGCACATCTGTATAATTAACTTGTAAATGAACAACTATGTTGAAAACATGTATCATCATAGCTTAAACATCTGCTAATGTTGTTAGTTTGTTACATACTTCACAAATGTGCAGTTTTGCTTGAATTACAGATATTATTAAATATTTTTATTCAAAGCCCTATTAAAATCTTGGAAAATCAGTGTCAGGCAGAATGAGCAGATCTTTTGGTTTGCTGTGTGTTATCTCTACCATGATTTCCACTCCACTCATATCTTTATTAGGTGAAGTTTTTTATTGTGTTTGGCACTGTGCACTAACGTTCTGGGTATTCTTTTCAGGGTGTCTTTATAAGTACTGCAGTAGCTATGTGTTTTTCTGTTTTCGCTTTTTATCATTGAGAAAGCTGCTCGATAATGCAGCGAAACGCTTCAGTTTTATATTTTTTATTGTTTTACTCTTTTGCATATTTTTTATATTGTTTGTATTTTCTTTTAGTTTATCATTATAATATGCTATTATTTATTTTATTATTATACATATATGTAATAAAATACTGGTGCTTGCACTATTTATAGCCTTAAGTGTTATTTTGCTACATGGTCCTTGGTACCATGATTTTATATCATGTGGGTTAACCTAGACCTCTGGAGTGCTCTGTACTTCTATTTAGCACAACACTATAAGGGATGCATTTAAACCAGTCAGTTACACACAAATAATAAATCAGATTTCTCCACAAGTCACCATTCATCAGTGGCGGATCAATAACAATACTATGAAGGCCCTATGAAGGTTTTCAGTTAATTTTTTAATTAATTGGCGTCTTTTGGTGGTGTTCTGATGGTTTCGGAGTTAAATTCTTGAAACATTTTTCGGATGTTAAAGTCATTATTTTTTTAAAGTCTTGCGCGCCTTGCGATCAGTGCCAAAGTCCTACGTTTTTCTGCGCTGATCGCAAGCAAAGCCATGAGCTCCTACGGCGTTCATGTTGTTTCTGTTTTAAAGTCTTGTGTGCCTCAAACGGACTGCAATGAGTCTTGTGGGCCTGCGGCACTTATTGCAGCATAGTCCTGCAGGCCTTGCTATGAGGGCCTGCAGCGCTTTTCACGAGCCCTGCAATGAGCGCCTTGCAGCCTAAGTTGTGCGGGCCTTTTAGAGTTTGCTGAATTGCAATTTAATAAGGCTGAATATGACTAACTGATGAGAAAAATTAAATCAGTTTTCAGAATGCTATGTATCGGACTAGGATTAGGATATATGTAATTTGGAAATGTTATTTTTCTTATGGTTTTATTAGTGCTGTCACTAGACAACTGTATTTTGCATATTGTTTGCTAAAATAAAAAGATGGAATGTAATGTTACAAATAGTTTAGTAGCTTACCATTTCAGGAGCTACACTTAAACATGATCTACTAATAGCTTAATTTAAATACATTGAAGAGTAAATTTATAAAAGCCAAAGGCAACATTCAAAATATAATATGTGCAGCTAGGGATGCATTGCTGAACACTGGAATAAAGGAAGTTTACCAAATTATACATATATAGTTCACCTATGTACGTACAAATATATGTATGAATATTTCAACACTTTTTTACCTTTTATTGGTACATGATCTCTGCACGTTAGGTGTTGCAAGCTGCCGAGGAGCACAAATCATGAATATATTTGTCACAGCCTAGAATTCAGCAGCAGTTCCATTGGCACTTCAACTACCACTTGAACTTTTGATCCAATCAGCTCAAAGAGCTAAGTGTCCATGACAAAAATCAATTTTAAAATGACAAACATGGAGCGGTAACTGCAAGTTATATTTAACTTTTATATGGAGAGTAAATCTTCTAAGAATGATCTTTAATATAAAATAAATGTATTTTATGTGGGACTTGATGTCCCTGCTCCTCTCTTCAGGCTTAGTAAGTGGCCACTCCAACAAACTTGACCCAACAGCCTCAAATCTGTCTTCATGCCATTTAAATGTCCATATCCATTGTAACAGAGTTGGAACACGAAGTCCAATATCTCTGCTGGTATACCGTTAAATATCCATATAGAAGCACTGCGCAGTCTCAGAAGCCCCGACCTCACATATTGAACGACACTCAATTGGGAGTCAAAGAATACTGTCTTTATTTTGTTGTGCAGAAATATATATACACATCTCTTTCCACAGGCAATACACATCCCCCATAGTTGGCCACACAATACACATAGAGGGACAATAGGTGTGGTCACACCCCCCGGAGGCTACCTGGCTACTTTGATACAATCAGACATTGATCAGATTATCCTTCCCTTTGTTCTATGTCTCATAATGAAAACACTTTATACAATAGACTTCCTTATCTTATGAGGAGTCTCTGTAATAGGATTATCTATTAGCCTAGTAGCTGTAATATTCTGAGCCAATATATTCTGTAGAACATAAAACAACATATCTACAGTATAGCAATGTAATCATATTTTAACCATAACGATAAAACAGGGTAAAACAGTGATGGGTTCCATTACATCCATCTTGACAGATAATTAGCTTGAAGACCATGCTCCTCTCTTCAGGGCCCATGGAAAAGGCACACTTAAAAAATACTGTCAACTACAAAAACTACCAAAGCTAACATGACCTCCCTGTGAGGAGTTTCCGGCAACTAATTATGCATTTTGGCCTTGCGCACACCATTTATACAGGCTTTCTAGGCTTTTCTGCACTTTGGTTCTTACAGGTACAGGCTGAACTTAGGCTTTTATAGGCACAGGCTGCACTTGGGCTTTTGCACAAACTGCTCTTGGGCTCTTGTAGGCAACGTTATGCAACTTTACTAAACTTTTTTCCACTTCCACTGAGGGATGTAGTAAGCACATCAACTTATGAGCAATTTTATCAGTCCAACAAGTAGAGTTCTGAACAAACGTTAAGTTCCGAGCAATTTTCCCCTCTATAAGACGTGTCGAGTTCCAAAAAAGACCTAAAAAAAGAAACTACTATACCTAACATAAGCACTTCCTGTGAGTTGTTCCCTGCAAGTAAGTATGCATTTTGGCCTTGCCCACACCATTTTTCCAGACTTTCTATGCTTTTTCTGCACTTTGGTTCTTACAGGCATATGCTGCTCTTGGACTCTTACAGGCATTTTCACCTTGCCCACACCATTTATACATACTTTCTAGGCTTTTTATAAAATAAAATAGATGTCAATCACTTTTTAGTCAAATAAAATCCTAGCAATCTGATCGATTAATATTTACAAATCATAAAAGACCACAGACCCCTACTCTGCTTGGTTAATGGCTCAGCCAATCAGAATAGAAGCATTATATAGGATTATATAGTGGCTAGTGGTTTGGCCCAATGTGGGTCGGTACGGATGCCCATGGAGGGGTAAGGAGAAGGCAGGGTTAGAAGGGGCATGGGTGTGATGACGTTATGCCACAAATGCACAACATGCCAACTCTCATGAGAGAGAGCAGGAAAGAGGACGGCAGCAAAAGGTTGCTATGATGCATCTTCCATTTTCTAAAGCTGGACTGTACTTAGAAAAGAAACTAGCAACTGCTATTATCACGTACCTTCATCTTTATCCTTGGCTCTTTCCAAAAGCTCCTTTATCTTCATTATTGCTTTATTGGATCAGAATGTGAGTTGCAGCTTAAAAGGTTGTATATGCCTGAGGGAAATTATCTTCCGAGTTAGCCACTGTGATTACAAATTACGACCTTTATCGCTAATAGCAAAGCTGCTGAATACATACTAAACTGTAACTGCATTTTCTTACTTTATGGATTTGAAGTATTCTGTGTAGTTTCTAAATGTAAAATATAATTGGGAAATGCCTTGGAGGGCGCGCAAGAGCCAAAAAATGCAGGTGGAGGAGTACTAGAAACGAAAGTACACAAGAAAAATATGGACGGTTATTTCTTCACTTTCAAAATAATGAAAACAGAAATAAGATGTTATCAGAAGGGTACTTGTGGAAAAGATGACAATAGATTTTTTTTTTCTCCACCAGTACAATAATTAAGATGCCATTTTATAAGTGTATCCAAGGGAAAAACAAAATGTATGTCAATTTGAAATAATATCATTAAAAAGGGTAATTTTGCTTTGCTCCCCACTTGCTATGTGTCAATTGTTATCTATGAAAAATTCTGTGTTTAAATGCACTTAGAAACTATGAAGTACACTAAAGTTTGATAAATCTCTTGAGTTTGCAAGCAGTTGATTTTCAGAGTTAACATCCCTAGAAATACACTTTAGAATAAAGTTCATAATTTGTTTTGGCCAATCACAAACAGCTAATACATTGTATCAGTCTGTGATGGCAGTTTGTGCAGAAAGCCCATCATGGCGTCAGACATTGCTGTGTAGATCTCTGTATTGTGCTGCGGTTGGATTGAAGGTTACTAAAGGGCTAAAATACATATCCAAATGCAGTATTTCTATTGGTAGCTACACTGTGCCTATGTAAGCCGCCCTGGGGGTGTGGAGAACAAGATTTATTTTAAATAAAATAAATCTGTATCTGTGTATGTATAGAATGACTCAATATAATGTATGTTTCTTATATAAGCAGCATGTGTTAGAGTAGAAAAAGGTAACAAAAAAGGAAAATTAGATATACCTGGATTCTAGATATTAACCAAACTGTGGAAAGTAAAACATAAAATAAAATATCCAGGGCGCAGATACACTGCTTACTTGACTCTTGACTCTTACTTGACATTTGTTGTTTTTATATATATATATATATATATATATATATATATATATATATATATATATATATATATATTAATTGGTTTTATCCTTTAGGGTAATAATGATATAGCATTTTAAAATTGACACTTTTTTTCTCAAAAAGTCCCCAGAGTAAGACTTCGTCACCATAAGACATTGTCACCTTTGGGAACCCCTGATAAAATCTTTTAGAAACGTGCTTCGGGTTGCACGCATTGCTACACCGTAACGCCGACCTATGACGTCATCTGTAGGCGCATAGGCGCCGCTCAGGCTGCTAGGAGCCTCTATATTTACTCAAACATGCCCACCATCTGGTTTACTTAATATAGTGACCCTTATCCCCTATACTCAGCAATTTCGCTATATTATTTAATATTAGGGATAGGGTTACATTTGTTGAGGCTCCTTCTGATGAGTGGTTGAAGTGGATATAATTATAAAAAGTTTTTTTTAAGCTCATACCATTATCCATCACATTTTTTCATAGATCCTTATATCTGCACATTTAGCACTAGCACTTTGTTATATCAGATATTTTCTTTGATATACCTCACCAATTGGCACTTTACTACTATTTCCATTGTATGTGATTTAATACGATCAATACGATTATTATTGTTAGCACTCAGCACTTTTGTCACTTAGTGCAATATATATAGGCTTATTGCCACTCATTCTGTTTTGTTTTCAGGCACCATCACACTACATTACATATATTTTTAGGACTTATAGGATCTAATATTACAAGGATTTCTAATTATATGGTAGCTTTGAAGTCTTTTCCACTTCCCAATACGTTTTTTATGACGTCAGAGTTCCAGGATTTTAAACCAGTTATTTTAAATTTCATTATAAAAACGTTAAGTTTTAATATTTGCTTTGCCTCTATATTGTTGATTAGGCAGAGGGTGTGCACTATCATATAAAAGGATACCTTTTTTTCTCTTTGATTCAAAAATATTATGAGTACTAAATAGGACTCGCAAGGGCTTTTTGAAACACTTGCTAGAGCTGTAACAGCAATTAAATACACAATACTGTACTTTAAAAGTATGGGAAGGCATGGAAAGACATTAGAATTAATTGCACAACAATCTCAAACCTACAAAAATGCAATTAAAAATTATTATTATTAAATATTATTTCTGAGTAATATTGATCACAGGACTCAAGAGGTTAATATATATCATGAAACCCACATGGACTAAAACAGATGCTCTGATGCATTTTTTAGATTGCTAGGTTGCGAGTTTGGTCGGCAAATATTACTTATTGGCACTAATTAATTTGTAGCCTCTGATTGCAGATTACGTCTAACTTCCATGTTTACCTGACATCAGGATGACGGCCTCATTTACTATTGGCTGTGTCTACGAAGTAAATGATGGGTTTGCTTAAATAATGTCAGATCATATCAATCCACCTGAAATCGGATTTAAAAAGGCAGGTTTTATGCATTTAGGCTTAAGGAGGTAATTTGCGAGCTTGAGTCAATAGAATACATCTAAACATTTTTAGAAAAAAACACCTGCAGTCAAAATTACGGGTTAGAGGCATTTGCGGCCAGCTAATAGAATAGATCTCATAGTGCAGTAAAATATAGATCCTGCACCCAATAGTTCTATGTACAGAACATAAATAACATACACTATGGGTGTTAACTCACAAAAACAACTGCTTACAAACATACAAGATTTAGCAGACATCAGGGTGAGTTTTTTAATGTTTTTTTTTTCATCCAATTCTTCTCTATTAGATGCATTCATAATCCTGGAAACTTAAATATGCCTGTAACGCAAAGCTTTTAGGTAGACACAAATAGGCATGTAAAATTAGCCCAATGGTTCATAATTGTCTTCAAATAATGAATGTTTTCATGTGAGTTACATGCCCCTGAAATACAGCCATGGAAATCACTAAACTGTACTAGCAAAGTGTTTCTTATCCAAGTTTTATGTGTAATTTAAGTTTCTACATAATTGAGGCATTTTTTATATTTCTTCTCTTTGCAATTTCATTATACTTTTATCTCTTCTGCCTCGGCAGTAGATGGCTTTGATCCATCTTCACTGTAAGCTGTTGGAATGGCAGCATTAACCAAAAATCCCCATTGACATCAAAAGGGATTTTCAGCTGAAAAGGTTGTTGCCATCTATGCCAATACATCCTCCGGAGAAATAAAATTAAGCTTCAGATCCTAACATGTCATTTAACAGCTGCACTATTATTGGTTATAAAATGAAAATATGTCTTATCATGTTCCAAATATAAAATTAATTTAAAGTAAACATGACGACAATTACGTTAAAATGAATTGAAATGCTAATGTAAATAATGAGTCCTTAAATTATATTTATATAGCTATGAAAAACTTCACTTATTTAATCTTCAAACTAGGTAACACACCTGATGAAAGGCAGGTGAAAATCCCTTGGAATAGTGAGTTATGTATGTTGTCATGCACTAATACTATAAATACATATAGTATATATAAAAATTAAAATATAATAATCATTTATGACAAAGTCTTGGTAAAGAATCAGAAGTTTATCCATGAAATAAATTGGCAACTGTTTAGAATTAAAGGATCATGGGAAGGCCATTTTAATTTTTTGCATCTGATGATATTCAAGGATAAATATGTTCATTTTATGGGGTTGTCCTTGTAGGCTTTTATACTTAGTATTCAACATGTTTGCTACAGCTGACATGACTGAGACACTTTGCTGGAAAATTAGGCATTGCACATGTTTTAGGTGAAACAGCCACATTAAAATTGAAGCTCGTATGTGCAACGTGAGACCCGCACAGCTGCAACAAGCTTGAAGAGATGGGGATTTACAATGCAATTAAATTAGAAAATGCTGCGAGTCACGGGCTTGAGAGGCAAACCCGTAAACCATATGTCGCTCGTCGGATGTGTGGCCGTGAGCGTGATTAATTAGTCTAACTCGTAGTTACGAGTTTGGATGGAGCCAATGGAAACAGAGATCGTCAAAATTCTGTCACAGAAAAAATGGAGGTGGGATTTTCAAAGTCCTACGGGGTTCAATTACAAGTTACGATCAGACCCACGTTCCACTTATAATGCAATATTGATAATGCCGTAAATATGATATTCTATCACATGCGAGTTACAGTATATGTATTAACACATTGTTTGCCGGGATCTATATAACACAAAAATTAACCATGAAATAAAGTATTTATCAGGGCTCATTTGCGAGCTTGAGAATGTTGTGCTATTAATTCTAAGACCTAAAATCAATTTCTCTTGCAATAAATGTTCAGTAGTGTGGTGATATTTGCATTTAAAGTGCTACGGATTGGACTCCCCCCCCCCCCCCCCCCCCCGGGTCCTCTCTAGTACTCGTTGGCTTTTTGGCTCCATTTGTGAGTTACGAGTTTCAACGCTAGTGATTTTGATGCAATTTAATAGTTGAATTGGAAACATAGCGGTTACGGGCTTAAGAGAACAAACGAGTTTCATGTTCCACGTCCCATAGACTTTTTTCGGCTTTGCTGCGGCTTAACCTGCAAGTCGTCTGCGGGTTGCTTTAAGAGGCTAATTTAATAGCCTTAAGTCTTGGGAGCCACGTTACGAGCTACAATTTACCACTTAGCCCGAATTTAATGAGGTTGCTAGTCGGCTGATATTTTTGTGGAGTAAAACCACAAAGGATGCATTTTATATATATATATATATATATATATATATTTATATATATATATACTTGTATTGGTTTATTTCAATGTTGTAGTATTTCTATCCTTGTCAAGAATAATGTTAAGAATAGTGTGAGTATTTTAGGTTGTATCAATAGAGAAAATCTTTCTGTGTATCTGTGCTTCTACCAGATTCTGACATCTTGTTAATCCATAAACATAAAACCATCCGTCTCCGTTCTGCTAATGACCTTCTTTTTTCCTCCTCTTATCACTTCCGCTCATTCCCGTCTTCAGGTCTTTTCTTGTGTTGCCCCAATTCTTTGGACCTCCTTGCCTCGCTCCTCCACTCTTTCCTCTTGTCTCAAGTCCTTCAAAACCCCACTAAAAACGCTATCACCTGCATACTTAATATTCACAATGAATCTATCACCTTCCAAATCCCACGGATTGTAAGTTTTTAATTGAATGGGATGCTTGAAAAAGTTCTCTATATGCAAGAATCTAAGCTCAAAAAAGGGCTTTCTATTTGTTTCTGTATTGATATTGGGGGTTTTCTTGTGTTTGTCCTATGTTTGGCACTGCGGTATATGTTGGTGCATTAGAAATATAAGAATAACAACTGTAAGTATTTGATATTAGTATGCTCAGAGCTTTCATTATGAATTTACCTTTCAAATATAATATTTATTTGGTAAAAACTTGTAGAGCACAAAATGAACAATATATATATACTAGCGACTTGCCTGTCAAAAATCTCTGAACAATAAAATGTGAACCCATGGCAATGCTGTTTGCCACACAATTTAAAGCTTTTTCTACTCTGAGTACCTTTGGCGCCCATTGCAAGCCTCTCCTCTCGTGTACTTTTGCTCCTATGAGCACCATCAGCGCTCATCAGAAAGACAGATATATATACTGTATATAATCGAGTATAAGCCGACCCGAGTATAAGCCGAGGCACCCATTTTACCACAAAATATTGGGTAAAATGAGTGACTCGAGTATAAGCCGAGGGTGGGAAATGTGCTGCTCCCTGTGTCCCTCTTGTGCCCTCTGTGTCCTCCTCTCTCTCTCCGTGTCTCTTCTCTCCCTTCCCTGTGTCTCTTCTCCCCTCTCCCATCCCTGTGTTTCTTCCAACCACTCCATTCCCTGTGTCTCTTCCCCCTCCCTTATCACCCTCCTCAACCCCAGTCCTCAACCTCCCTCCTCATCCTTAACCTCCCTCCTCATCCTCAACCTCCCTCCTCATACTCAACCTCCCTCCTCAACCTCAACCTTCCTCCTCATCCTCAACCTCCCTCCTCATCCTCAACCCCCTCCTCAACCTCCCTCCTCATCCTCCCTCCTCAGCCCCCCATCCTCAACCCCCCATCCTCATCCTCTCTCCTCAACCCACCATCCTCAACCCCCATCCTCAACCCCCCTCCTCAACCTCAACCCCCCTCCTCAACCCCCCCATCCTCAACCCCTTCCTCAACCTCCCTCCTCAACGCCCCCATCCTCAACCCCCTCCTCAAGCCCCCCATCCTCATCCTCCCTCCTCAACCCCCCAATCCCCATCCTCAACCCCCCCATCCTCATCCTCTCTCCTCAACACCCTCCTCAACCCCTCCTCACCATTCTTAACCTCCCTCCTCATCCTCAACCTCCCTCCTCATCCTCCCTCCTCAATCCCCCTCCTCAACCCCCTCCTCAACCTTCCTCCTCAACCCCCCCATCCTCAACCCCCTCCTCAACCTCCCTCCTCAACCTCAACCCTCAACCTCAACCCCCCTCAACCCCAACCCACCTCCTCAACCTAAACCCCCCTCAACCCCCCTCCTCCACCTAAATCCCCCTAAATACCTCCCCTCTCTCCCCTCACTTACCTGCTTGTGCTCCGGCCTCCGCTCCATGACCCGGCGCCGGCGCGCATGTGACGTAACATGCGCGCCGCTTCATTAGCATATACCGGGTGCCGGCATTTTAGATTCGTAATGTTCTTAGTTGCAAGTTAGTGTTGTAAAATTGCGTAGTTTGTCTATGTCGTACGCGGTTCGCGAGCATTTGCCGTCCTTTGTAATAGTGTATTTTGTACCTCGTACGTGAAAGTGTGTGAAAGTGGTACGCGGTTGGCTGTGTTTTGCACGGTCCAGGGTTGTGTAGCCTCGTTTTTATTTTTTGTGGCGGCCATTTATTTTCTTGCTTAGGCGATTTTCGAGTGCCGAAACTCGATTAAATCAAGTTAAATTCACGTTCCACCTCACTCCCAGACATCCTGGCTGTTCCCCGTGTTGTGCATGTTTTTTTTTTGTTTTCAAAGTTCCGCGTCTCATATTTTTTTTTTCTGCGTTTTTCAACTGTATGCAGCCTAAGGTGATCCCGCGTTTCCTAAGTGTTTGGTGGCTAAGTCACGCATGCTGCAATGTGTGAGCGGCTTGCCTTGTTTCACAAGGCTCGCAGGAGCACCTTTGGTGCTCCTTTGTAGCTAAGTCCCGCGTGTTTCATTGCCTTTGGAGCCTAAGTGCTGCGAGTTTTAGTGCCTTAACGGCTCGCCTCGCTATGCGGGGCTCGCAGGCGATAAGAGCCTTCGACGCTCATCGCTTAAGTGCTGCAAGTTAACGGCTCGCCTCGCAGTTACACATTACATTACATCATTTAAATCTGACACACAATACAATACAACAAACATACCATAAGAAAGGAACTTGTACTAAAAAAAAAAACAATACACTGTTTTCTTTATGTTAAAAAAATATGTTTGTAGCAACCATGCTGTAACGGAATTGGAACACGAATCCAATATCTCCGCTGGTAAACGGTAAAATATCCAAGAAACACTACAGTCTCACCATCCCCAACCTCCCATATTGGACGACACTCAGTTGGGAGTCAAAGAATACTATCTTTATTTTGTTGTGCAGAAATATATTTACCCATCTCTTCCCACAGGCAATACACATCCCCCATATTTGGCCACACAATTCACATAGAGATACAATAGGTGTGGTCACACCTCCCTGAGGCTACCTGGCTACTTTGATACAATCAGACATTGATCAGATTATACTCTTTGTTCTATGTCTCATAATGAAAACACTTTATACAATAGACTTTCTTATCTTATGAGGAGTCTCTGTAATAGGATTTTCTATTAGCCTAGTAGCTGTAATATTCTGAGCCAATATATTCTGTAGAACATTAAACAACTTATCTACAGTACAGCAATGTGATCATATTTTAACCAAGAATTAAATAACCACAAAACAGGGTAAAACAGTGATGGGTTCCGTTACACATGCCTAAGGAGATGAATAGCAAAACGTTGAAATGTGTCCAACTTCTTAAGTCAGGAAAATGCGTTAAAGTCCTAGCACTGAAACGGTTAAAAATGTTTCACTAAGATTACCTTTTTAAAAAAATAAATGCCCCAGAGCTAAATAATTTGCTTACCCCTGTTACACAATGAACAGTATTAAAGTCAGGCATATGAGCCAAGAGACCTGCATATAAATATATGCTTATACATATATACATATATGTTAATGGCCCAAATATTACCTAACATTTTCTTGCATTTTTAAACAAATATTACTTTTAGGAAGTCCTTCCACATTCAGGTAACATAGCTATCTGCACATATAGGATAAGCCGTAAAGTTCCAAATTGTTTATTAGTGGACAACTAATGGTCCATGAGCTTCACTCAGGTGGTCCACAAATCTACTAGCATAGCAGAATTAATAAAATGCATAAATAAAAGTATTGTATATACTCTAAAATTGTATGGTGCATTGCAGTTGTTAAAAAACAGACTAAAAAAAAATCAGATAATGGTTCACCACGATCCTCAAACAAACGTAAGAAACAACACAAAACATCGGAACCCCTGGTTTAAGTCAATGGAAATATATATTGATGGATGAAAATAAAATAAAAAATTCTGTTCACCCCAGCTCACAGCTAATCTCTGCTACATCTAATACTGAATTATACTTATAGCCTATCAAAGAGTCACCAATACAGTGCTACCCAAACATCATACTTCTGTGCAATACTGAAGAGTGGTATTATGCAAACTTCCATAATTCATTCAGCAGAATCTATCATAATTGGATGTTTCAGTTATCCACGCCATTTTCACCCCAAAAATGCTCTGTACACAGTGCTTGCACTGCAGATGAAGATCCTGTATAATTTTAGTAATCGAGGCTTGTCAAGTGTTAGCAACTGTTCAATTTCAACATGGATTCTATAGCATGCATAGCACTGTATGTAGTTAGTTATTCAAATATACTGTATTTACGCAAATCTAGTGTGCCATCGAATCTAATGCGCACTCTAAATTTGGAACCTGTGAATCAAAAAAATGTTTTTGCTGGCGAATGTAATGCGAATTTATCATTTGTAGAAGAAGTACCACTGTGCTCGGGCTCTCTGGGTGCCGGGCTCTGCGTGCCCATGTGCTGGGGCTCTCTTTGTGCTGGGCTTTACGTGCCACTGTGCTGGGGCTCTCTGTGTGCTGGGCTTTACGTGCCACTGTGCTGGGGCTCTCTGTGTGCTGGGCTCTGCGTGCCACTGTGCTGGGGCTCTCTGGGTGCCGGGCTCTGCGTGCCACTGTGCTGGGGCTCTCTGTGTGCTGGGCTTTGCGTGCCACTGTGCTGGGGCTCTCTGTGTGCTGGGCTTTGCGTGACAGTGTGCAGGGGTCTCTCTGTGTGCTGGGCTCTGCGTGCCACTGTGCTGGGGCTCTCTGTGTGCTGGGCTTTGCGTGACAGTGTGCAGGGGTCTCTCTGTGTGCTGGGCTCTGTGTGACATTGTGCAGGGGGCTCAGTAGAGTGCACAGCATTCTTAATGCCAGTCTTTGAGGAGCCACTTCCTCCATTGGTGATGACAAGGCCCCCCGCCACCATCTGCCCACTCAATCTAGAGACCCGGGAAGCTAGAAATGATGGTGTTGCAGTGTATATCAGTATGTCCTGGTCTTTGCTTTCCATTTTGCTATTACCGGTAATGCAATATTATCAATGGCGCACTAGATTCAATATTTAACCCTGAAAAAGGGGTTAACATTGGAGTGCGCATTAGAATCCATGGCGCACCAGATTCAAATTTGGGATTTTGATTTTTCACGAAAAAGGTGCACATTAGATTTGAGTAAATACGGTACCTAGGACAAAAAGTACAAACCCAGGAAATCATATTTCATTGTTAATAGAGCCCATTGATGTTGGGTAAGTATCTGTTAACTGTGACATTGTGTTTACCAAGAAAGTAAAATGTTGCTTAGCCCTCCCAAATATTAAACACTAGGAAATTGCCCGTTGGGAATAATATTGTAAGGCTAGCAATGCTGGGTGGCATACAATGTGAGGTCGTTGTTGGTTTTATTTTTAAAGTCCTATGTGCCTGGCGTTGTTAGTGTAAGTGTTACTGTTTATTTTCTATGTGCTGCATGCCTGGCGTTACAGAGCCTGGCGTTCATCCGTTTTCATAATTTTTATGTATTTTAATGTTTTTTGTCCGCCATTTCCAATGCATTTGCAACTTCGCTCCTAGGCTTCCTGCTCTCCCCCTGTGCTGTGTGTGAGTGCTATTATTAATACCACACCACATTCCTTTTCTTTAAGATGGGCCCCATAGATGCATCAGTTTCCTTCACTTGATCATACTACTTAAATCTGAAAGCACTAAAACCCAACTCACCAGAAGACACCTTGCACCCTGCTCATTTTCTGTTTACTTAATATAGTTTACTTCTTGTTTGTCTTTTGAGTATTGTTTGATGGATACTACTTAATATTCTGTATAAGAATATATAATAGCATCCAATAACGAGTTGTGTAAATTAATGATTTTATTGCCATTAAACTTGCAACCAATGTAAACTTTAAAACGTAAAAAATAAACAGTTAAAAAAAGAAGGTAAAGAGTATTAGCTTATATTTTTTAACTTTGTTTGATAAAATAACCCTGAAAGTATATTCTTTGCTATGAAATAAATTGCGCAAGAACACGCCATAGTACTTGTCATTTCTGTGGGGTAAAGCTGGTAAAATAAGAAATCTAGAATATCATACCTTCTTCCGTGATGGAGAACTTCTGAATTAGCCATTCTATGACATCATTTCCTAAAGAAAAATAGACGGAGATCAATAAATGTTTATTTAAACATTGTTATAAATTAGCTTTAAAGCATACAAAGTGGGGATTTATAGAATATAGGTACCTAAAATTAAACACTAAAAACAGTTCAGCCATTGGCAGAGCAAGTGAATGGAGGGCCTTGGTGCAATAAAAACTTGGGCACCCTCAGCATGCTTAGGGGAGGAGGAGAGAAAGAAGCAACAAAGAGAAGTAGAGATAGAAAATGGATAGAGATGGGGAGAGTATATAGGGAGGGAGAGAGAAGGAAGAAGCAAGAAATTGAAGTGGGATTGAGGAATTAAAAGTGAAATGGCAGAAAGAAAATAGGAAAGGAGGTAGAGAGGAGGGGAAGATAAGAGGGGAAAGAGGAGAAGAGAGAAAAGGGTTAGATAGATCGGAGGATAGAAATGAAAGAGAGAGAAGGGAGAAAGTGGAAATGAGGGAGATATGTGAGTGTAGAGAGGTGGAGACAGGAACGGCGATTGTCAGGAGGGTAAAAGGTGGAGAGAGTGATGAGAATGGGATGAGATGAGAAAGAGAGGTAAAAGAGGGTGAGGAAAGGGGGGCTAGATAGGGGGAAGAAAACAGGGAAAAGGGGAGAAGGAATGGGGAGCGGATTAGAAAAAAGGAAGAAAGGAGAGGTGAGAGATGAGTGGAAGAGAGAAGGAGACAGAGAGTAGAGGGGAATGAGAAGGGATAAGGGAAAGAGAGGGCAAGAGAATGGGATAGAGTAAAAGGGAAGAAAAGGGTGAAAGGGGAGAGAAACAGGTGAAAGTAGATGGACAGGGACGGGGGAAGAGAATAGCCCCCCCGTGAGGTGAGGGTCCTGGTGCGACTGCAGAAGTGGTTGTCTTATCTCCTGTATTGATTTTTGAAGCCTGTAAATGTTACCAGTGCTAAAGATGCAAAATCGATATTGAATTACGAAAATTCCCCAAGCCCGCAATTGCCTTCAAACCTGTAATTGGCAAATGTATCAACAAATTACACGAGTACTAGATATATCAAGGGGTTAATACATATCAGGCCACCCACATGGACTTAAACAAATGCTTTAATGTATTTCAAGATTGCTTGAGTGCAACCGATATGCAGACATTACTTATTTGGTTGTATTAATGCTTAGACTATAATTGCAAGTTAATTGTAACATCCATGGTTTACTGACATCATGATAACTGTCTCATTTACTATCGGCTCGGTCTAAAAAGTAACTTGCAGGCTTGCTTAATTATTGCCAGATCACATGATCATGCACCTTGAAATCCTACTTATAAGTTCATGGTTTGTGTGTGCAGGCTGTGAGCCTGTAATTACGGGTTAGAGACAATTTAATACATCTATATGTTTAGAAAAATTGTAAGTCGCAGCCAAAATGTCGGGTTACAGGTATTTACGGGCTTGCAATTGATTAAGGCTCGCAGAGCAGCAGCTGACTGGTTGACAAAATTTTGAACACAAGTGAAAATGTCTTAGGGCCTCATTCAATTGCAATTTGGCCATTTGAATAGGGCTCTATATAAGGACATAGCATATTATTTTTACAGAAGTTTTTAGTTAGTGAACTTCTATCCAAAAGCAAGGTCTTCACTAACTAAAAACTTCTGTAAATAAAATATGCTATGTGCTTATATAGAGCCCTATTCAATTGGCCAAATCGCAATTGAATGAGGCCCTAAGTATACAATTTATTGGAAATGGGTACAATTCAAAATTGTTCTACAGCGTCAATGGGCACTATAGTCACATATTTGCCATCCATTATTTAAATGATCACTTAAAGGGCTCTCTAAACAAGAGTTATGTAGGGCTTGAATGTTGCTGTACATTTAAACAATTAATTACTTTTTGTATATCATGTCCAAGGCTGTATAAGCTGCAGATCTCTCCACCCTCTGAATAATGTATTGTCTCTGGAGTGGGAGTCGCAGAGGGGGAAGTGTAAAATTGAAAACCATTGAGACCACTCTCCAATTAGTAGCAGGCAGTAGTGTAACATGAACTGCTAGCAATGTACACAATTACACTTTCTTACTGCCTCTCACTATCATACTCTAAGGGCCTTATTCAATTGCAACTGTTTCAATGTAATCGCTCTGTAACTGTTGCAGACTTACGGCCGGTATGAAGGCAACTGTGGGCTTGAAATTTGCAATAGTTACAGAGCGACTCAATTAAAACAGTCCACAACTACATGGCCGAAAGCCTAAACCGTAAACCATGCTTCCGTATGTAGGATTTAAGGGCCTGAACATGATCAAATAAGCAAGTCCGTAAGTTACAGCTCAGACGGAGCCAATAGTAAATGAGACCATCATCATTCCGTCAGTAAAAAACATGGAGGTTAAAAGTCAATCAATTAGCATTTAGAAGTCCGATATGCGATGAGACTCTCAATCCAGCAATGTACAAAATATAAAAAATTAATGCCAATACTGTTCTAGTCCATGTGGATGGCCTGATATGTATTAACTCCTTGATTCCCGAGATTGATATAAAACGGAAATGAAACGTTAAAAAAATATTTTATTGTTGATTTGCGAGCTTGACACTGTTGTGCAATTAATTCTAATGTCTATCATCGCTTTCCCCATCTTTTAAAGTGCAGTATTGATTTTTTTATTTGCATTTACAATGCTACGATGCAGGTCCTATCTGGTACTCCTTGGATTTTCTTCCACATTTGCCATTTACGGGTGTGAGAACATTTGCGGGATTGAGGAATTGTAGCAATTGAATAGCGATTTGCGTTATAACATTTACGGGCTTGAAAGATCAAAGGCTTAGCTGGGTCGTAGTTACTATTTTGACAACCGCACAGATTTTCAGCCTGTGACCCGCAAATCAACTGCAGGTAGCGAAAAGCAGCAAATTGAATAGCAAATTAGTTTACGAGCTCCATTACAGGCTACAGTAACTACAATTTGCTCAATTGAATAGGGGCCTAAGTATGGTATTCCAGTTTGGGGAGCATTTCCCTCTGGGCAGCTATCACTCCAGAGAAAATATATTTATCAGCGTATAACACGCACTTTTTCTCCCTGAAAATAGGGGGCAAATGATGTGTGTGTGTTATACGCCGATATAATGTTAAGGACCTGTGTCTCTCTATCCCCCGGTGTCTCTCTAACCCCCCCCCCCCCCCGTGTCTCTCTAACCCCCCGTGTCTCTTTCCCTCCCCCCTCCTCATCCTCAACCCCCCCTCCTTATTCTAAACCCCCCTCCTCAACCTAAACCCCCCTCCTCAACCTAAACCCCCTCCTCAACCTAAAACCCCTAAATACCTCCCCCTCTCCCTTTCCCCTCACTTACCTGCTTCTGCTCCGGCCTCCGCTCCTTCTTGAGAAGGAGCGGAGGCCGGAGCAGAAGCCGGCTAAGTGAGGGGAGAGGGGGAGGTATTTAGGGGGGTTTAGGTTGAGGAGGGGGTTTAGGTTGAGGAGGGAGGTTGAGGAGGGGGTTGAGGATGAGGAGGGAGGTTGGGATTGAGGAGGGGGTTGAGGATGAGGAGGGAGGTTGGGATTGAGGAGGGGGTTGAGGATGAGGAGGGAGGTTGAGGATGAGGAGGGAGGTTGAGGAGGGGGGTTGAGGTTGAGGAGGGGGGTTGAGGAGGGGGGTTGAGGAGGGGTTTGAGCATAGGGGGGTTGAGGAAGGAGGATGAGGATGGGGGGGTTGAGGAGGGGGTTGAGGATGGGGGGGTTGAGGAGGGAGGATGAGGAGGGGGTTGAGGATGAGGAGGGAGGTTGAGGATGAGGAGGGGTGTTGAGATTGAGGTTGAGGATGGGGGTTGAGGAGGAGCAGCGATTTCTGAGTAAACTTTTGTAAAAACATATAATATCCAAGTTTCTTTGTTTTTTTTGTAAAAACATATAATATCCAAGTTTCTTTGCTTTTACTGTCATTTTACGTTATTTACCTTATAAGTGTTAATAATATTAATTAAAAAAAAATCTGTGCTACCCTTATTTTGCTTCAAAGTTCTTTATTTGAAATGAAAGTTTTTTTTCCTGAAATTTCCTTCTTAAAATGAGGTCTGTGTTATACGCCGGTGCGTTTTATATGCCGATAAATACGGTAATTCAGAGGGTGGAGAGATAAGAGGATCATACTGCATGGGGGCATTATTAAAACATGTTGTTCTTGTACACTCCTTCAGTCATGGCTAATTCTCGGTGACCATATGGACCGCAGTATGCCAGACACATCTGTCTATTTCTGTTTTTGTTTATCCATATGGTTTTCTAGGCACATATACTGGAGTGGGTTGCCAATTTGTCTGATCAATCTGCTATGACCTGCCCCTCTTGAGTGACCCCATATTGTATAGCTCACAGCTTCATTGAGGTACATAAGGGGAAAAAATGTTCTTTGAATCCCTGTACAAACTCTGACATATTGGTCAATACCTTTTATTATGGATCATCAGTGCACCAGCTGAGACATGGATGGGAACATTTATTATTCTTTCTATTGACAAAATCTGATACAGCTTCGAGAAATTGAAAAGAAAGCAAAAGCAGTTTGTGGGTAAATCCAAATACCACTGTGTAACCCTTATAGCATTCATTTTTCATGCAAACAAAAACTTTTGTTAATGCCTAAAACCTGCCATTTTAAATGCCTCATATTTTATTATACTACTTATTAATTCCATTTATTTGTAGATCAGTTGTAAAGAAAGCTACAAAGTTTACAACATCAAGACATTTTCTCAAAGCCTTAATGCATCTTAAGGGCACTGTAAAATAGATTAAATATGTGTTTAGGACACAAGTGGTTAACCTCCTTGCCTTAAATAGAATTAGTTTTCTATTTTCACAGTAGCTAAGAGAATTGGCTTTTGGGAAAAGAGCATGAGCACATGAGGATATAAGAGAAATTACAGGGTCCCGTGAGCTTAATCAGGAAGCACAGGCCCAATTATCCTCACTAGGCAACTGGCCATCGCCATGGTGGAAAAAGCTTGGATTTACACTAATACTACAGGCCCAACGCAGGAAAACACCATTGGAAACTGATATTAATCTCTCACATCACTGCTACTAGGAGTTAGATGCAATGTAGTGTCATTCTCTCTACACATACCTTCACTGTATTTACTATAACATCTTATAATACAGAGGAACAAGTCTCACAAGCAATTCTCTATCTCATTAATGTTGAAAGGTCCATTTTATTGATAAGAAAATAATGTAATATAATGGAAAATATCTAATTCCTACATTTATAGCCCCTTCTGGATCACTACCATGTCGTGGTGATTGGGTTTGTGTACTTTAATGTAGGGTTACTCAAGAGAGGTCTCACAAATCGTGGTCAACTGGAGCAACCCACTCCAGTATCTTTGCCAAGAAAACCAAATGGATAAGCACAACCAGAAACACCAACAGGGCGTGCTACGTCCATGTGGTCACGAGAGTCGGACACGACTGTAGTACTGAACAACAACATAGCAAATGGCTATCCTAAACAGATTTCATAAGGATTCTTCAATCAATTAAAAACCATTTGCAATCCTCTTTATTTATAAGAGGACATATAATTTGTTTGATAGAATTTGTTCTGATCACCTAGTAGGGTGTATATAGATGTCCAAGAGAGGCCCATATTATCTTACACCATGGGCCCCCATTCACTAGCTTCCTCCACTGGTAGAATACAAAACACACCCTAGTAACAGATAATGAAACATGGTTTATATTTTTTCTGTGTATTTTCCTTATTTTTCTAGAGAAACACTTTTCATATTTTCTAAACATGGGTATTCTAATCTTTTAACTAAAGGGGCCACATTGGAAATGTATTTTCACAGGAAGGGAAGAAAATGTAGTATGTTATAAGCTATAAACACAGTGCAGGGCAACACATTTTCATCAATTTTACATGTGCATGAATATATAATATTATAAAGAATTTGACATCTAAAAAAGAGGAAAAACCAAGAGAAATTGCAGAAGGAACAGAATGAAAGCACACAGCTTTGCACCAGGAGCTTGCATTCATATGCAGATCTTGTAAAAGTAATATATGATAGATACATGTACAGTGTTCAATATTTGACAAGTGGACCACATAAAATGCAATGGAGGGCCGCATTGTGGCCCCAGGGTGCTTAGGCTGGGCAAGCTTGTTCTAAATGACTGACATGAGGCACAATTATTGCATATATCTATTTTTTTCTGTATGTTTACATCAATATGTGATTAATGCAACTAGTATATGCAGTTATATGGGGGGTAGGTAGGGATTAAAATGTTCCCATATATATATATATAAAACATTGTATTAAACTGAGGAGTAAATTCCTACCATAATTACTTTACTATATCAATTCCCCTGTGACGTTTTGTGCATTTGCTTATTTCCTATCTAAAGAGATGTATGTGCACTTTAACTAACATAGGGCGCTATTTTATTGCCCAATTAGTAAAATTATACACACTCTGAAAATTGCCACAGATTGTAATTGATTGAAAAACGCCTTGCGAGTCCTCTTGAGTACTCGTAATATTTTTGACAGAAACATGCTACTTTTTAATTTGCAATTTTGAAAACATTTGTGAATAAGAACTGCGAGTCTAATAGAATATTGATTTTGTGCAACCTTCAATGGTTAGCACTCGTAATATTTGAGCTGTGCTAAAACCAATGGAGTTCTAAGGCCACATTTGATCTTTGAATGGCCTGTAGTGATTGTGGGCGGGGAACTGATAATCTGGATGCGAGTAGCTAATAGAATATGTGGCAATTTTAAGTGTGTATAAATTTACAAATTGGACAAAAGAATATGGTCCATTGTAAAAAGGTCTATGTAAGTAACCAAGTTCCATAGAAAATAGACAAGGTCACAGGTCGAACCTTCCATCTGCTGTCCTTTGGGAGCTGATAGTTTTGATGAATTCTCAAGACAACCTGAGATGATTTATGTGATATGAGATAATAAACCCTGCACTCACCTGTCATGGCATGAGGGATAACTGTAATTAGCAGCCGCTGATTCCTCATTTTGATGCCAATATCCGGATCCTGCATCGCCACAATCAACCTTTCCATCTAAAGTTACAAAATAATGATCAGATTAGAAGATGAAATAAAAGAAACTGAGCATATCAAATCCAGGTCAACATAATGCATTGGTAAAAATAACAACAATTCAGCATATTTGACTTCAATGAAGCCGGAAGTCTAAAAAATGTAACTGTACAAAGTGTATTATCGCTAGTAAACCTTCAAACTGTCCCAGTGTTTCTTCTCACTTTTTTATTTGGAAATGTCCACAGCCTCCAAAATGTTTCTGGTTTGAAATGTTAATTCTGACATTTAATCCCAGACCTGTCCTTTCCTACTATTTTTCTCTTTTTTTTATTTCTCCTGCTGTTTTCTATCATAATCAAAGAAGAGGAAGATATATATATATATATATATATATATATATATATATATAACAATCATTTAGTGTATGGTGAGCACTAGAGTGAGAAAAGCTCTCCCCCGTACAGAGTACAGAAACGAATAATATAAAATGGGCTTAATAATATGTTATTTGTTTTATACATATATATATATATATATATATATATATATATATATATATATATAACAATCATTTAGTGTATGGTGAGCACTAGAGTGAGAAAAGCTCTCCCCCGTACAGAGTACAGAAACGAATAATATAAAATGGGCTTAATAATATGTTATTTGTTTTATACATATATATATATATATATATATATATATATATATATATATATATATACACATACATATACCCACACACATACTGCAAGAGGTACAGCCAATAAATTTTGCACCAGGACCCTCCATTCATTAGCTCCGTCACCAGATTTTCACATTACTGTATTTTTATTCTACTGTGTGCATCATTCAGACATGTCCAACTTTTTTATTTGCTATCTTTAATGTTTTGGGGACTATTCCCAATAAACATAACTGGGGATAAATAATAACTGTTTGCCATACATGTTATTGATCAATCATTCCATTTTTCCCAATATCCCTTTTGTAATGGGGTATGACTACCAGGTATGTAGATATGATCCTTCAAACTGGTACTCTCAAAAACACCTGTCTGAATACTTGGAAAATATTTTTAGCCTCTTTCAATTCAGAGGCCGTAACTCGCGGGATGTAGGCTGTATGTCTGCGGGCCTGCTGCGTCTTTGACTTGACGGTGCTATTCAACTGATCAAGCCCGCAAGTTATGGCCCGAAAGCCGAAACCGTAAACCACGCAATCGTAAGTAGCATTTCGGGGTGTGATCAGGATCAATTAAGCAAGGCCGTAACTCCTGAGTTAGAAACAACCAATAGAAACAGAACCCGTCATCATTAAGTCAGTAAAACATGGAGGTGACATGTCAATTAACTCGCAATTCGGGGTCCGATATGCGATTGGACCTGCACACCCGCAATGTACAAAATAATAAAAATGAATGCCACTACTGTTCTACTCCATGTGGGTGACCTGATATGTATTAACTCATAGATTCTCAAGATCGATATAACCCTGAATTGAAACATAAAATTAAATAATTTTTGATTGCTGTTTTTCAAGCTTGAGACTTTTGTGCAATTAATTATAATGTCTTTTATCGCTTTCCACGTAATTTACAGTGCAGTATTGATTTTATATTTGCATTTACAGTGCTCCGAACATGTCTTTAAGCCCTTTGCGTAACTTGTGGTCTGACTTTTGCCATTTGCAGCCTTGGCGGGGTGGTTAGCGAGGGGGACTCGGAGCAATTGAATAGCGATTTTAGCCATCGTAACTCTTGCGGCCATGAAAAATCAAAGGCTTGGATCAAAGGCTCATATCAGTGGCATGGGTCCAGCGGAATTTACTGAATTTACCGAGGACACTCTTCGGGATCTGTCCAATAGGAGGGAACATTGAGACTGTAAATTAAAATACATTGCTATGGTCTACAGTGTCAAATGCTGCAGAGAGGTCAAGGAGGATTAATATAGAACAGTCACCCCACTTCTTGTCATCAGGAGGTCAGTTCGGATGAATACCAGAGCTTGCCATCAGGAGGTCAGTTAGGATGAATACCAGAGCTTGCCATCAGGAGGTCAGTTCGGATGTATACCAGAGCTTGCCATCAGGAGGTCAGTTCAGATGAATACCAGAGCTTGCCATCAGGAGGTCAGTTTGGATGAATACCAGAGCTTGCCATCAGGAGGTCAGTTCGGATGAATACCAGAGCTTGCCATCAGGAGGTCAGAGCTGTTTCAGTGCTATGACATTTTCTGAATTCTAACTGGCATTAGTCACATAAGTTGTTGGATGACAGCCAGGTCTACTGTTGGGTTGCAAGAACTTTCCGAATTAATTTCCCTAAAAATGGAAGGCTTAAGCTATGCCTAGTTAGGAATGTGATCTGGGTCCAGAGAACGTTTTTTTTAGGAGAGATCCGAGTGCTGCTTCCTTTAGATGAATTGGAAAAATCCCTTTCTGTAAAGAGCAATGTACAATTTTTTTTAAAGTGGGTCAGTTAAGTCCATGTAGGCATTTGGAGCCTGGATCCTAAGTACAAGTCTATTTTTATGATTTGTACAAGGTCTTGGTAAGTTTCCTATGTGCCCAAACTTTTTCTGGTGCAGCTGCAGAGGTTTTGACACAGAAGGAGGACACTTTGGCCTTCATTCAATTGAACAGTTGTTGGTTACTGGAGCCCGTAATGTAGCCTGTAAACTGATTTGCTATTCAATTGGCGTCTATTTGCATGCAGCAAATGATCTAAGGGTTACAGGCTGAAAATCCCTGCAGTTGTCCAAACTGTAACTTACTCCCCATCTAAGCCTTTGATCGTTCAAGCCCGCAAGAGTTACAATCGCAAATCGCTATTCAATTGCTACAATTCCTCAAGCCCACAAATGTTTTCACACCCGTAAATGTAGAAGAAAATCCTACGAGTACTAGAGAGGACCCGCAAAGGGGTTAAACACCTGTTCGTAGCACTGTAAATGCAAATAACAAATCAATACTGCACTTTAAAAGATGGGGAAAGCGACGAAAGACATTAGAATTAATTGCGCAAATCGCAAATCTGCAATAAAATTTTTTTATTTTTATGTGTCATTTCTGTGTTATATCAATCTCGGGAATCAATGAGTTAATGCATATCAAGCCACCCACATGGACTAGAAAATTTACTTCATTCATTTTTATTATTTTGTACATAGCGTCTGATCGCATATCGGACCCCTAAACGCTAATTCATTGACATGTAACCTCCATGTTTTACTGACGTAATGATCTCATTTTCTATTGGCTGTTTCTAAATGGTTAGTTGCGGCCTTGCTTAAATGATCATGTTCACGCTCTGAAATGCTACATACGATTGCATGATTTACGGTTTCGGCTTTCGTCCAGTAAGTTGCGGGCTTGTGCAATTGAATCGCTCTGTAATTGTAGCAAATGTCAAGCCCGCAGACATACAGCCTGTACAACTCAATCTACGGGCTTGCAATTGAATAAGGCCCCTAATTAGCAAAGAAGATAGCAAACTATTCCCACTTTTGCTGAAAGAAGGATGAACCAGGATGTAGTGTACAAGAGCTGAGATGGCCTGTTGTACATAGTTGCAATTTCTCTTGACAGGAATTCAAGTCAATATGGAACACAATATCCAGTGTGTGACCTAATTTGTAGGTGGCAGTATAGACCGCGTCTGTAACACCAGACCATACATCAAGAAAAAAACTATTTTGTTGGGAGAGCTTAACACCCACCCAAGCATTAAAGCCACCTGGAGTGGTAAAGGACTAGTGCAGTCACCTCTCCCCTTTTGTCCCAGTATTTAGCAATGTATCTTTGGCAGGTTCTAAGATGGAAAACAAATTTCCTTCTATCTAGGTCTTGGTAATACGTTATGTCTGCTGAAGTAACAAGGTCGTTCTGCTATGATGGCTCCTTTGTTCCTTATAGACCTTGCATTGCAAAGTACAGCTATGATCAAATGTTTCCTGGGTCTTGGGTGCTTGGTCTCTATATGTTGTGGGCAGAGGGACATCTTTGATTCTTCTCTGGGTCTGTCCACCTCTGCAGCAGCCGTGAATTGTTTTAAAGATATCAAGATATTTCATGATGATAATGTGTGAACATGTAAGAAGATTAGCAGACCTGGGAGGATATAGGACATGCAATAGATCAAATGAAGCAATGAAACTTGCTTTTCAATCTAACAGCCTCATTCAATTAGAGATCATAAGTCCAAAAAAGTAGGACTTATGTTTGTCGGCCTGCTGCGGGCCTGATTTACGGTGTTATTCAATTGGCCAGGCCCGCAAGTAAGCGCCGGTCGCGGGAATCGGAAACCATGCATTTGCCGGCTTGAACATGATTGCGGACGCAAGCCCGTAACTCCATTTGCGAGCCCGGATGCCAAAAACGGAGCAATTGAATGAGGCTGTAAGTTAGGTTGAGCTCTGGAAGGCTTTCCTCGGTCAGGTCTGAGACATTGGTGTGAATCGTTTCCAGGCCAAGGTGTGGAAATCTCAAGTGGTGATTCCTTGTTGTGAAAAGTAATGGAGCCACATGACTGGAGCTTGTTTGCTACATGACGTAAGAAAAAAACATTTCTATATCTTACTAGGAATTATTTAATTGACAATTAATTGAAATTGTATAGAAATCATGATGATATCAACCAAAGTGCCTAATTTCTACTGGTAGGTCGGGTTGTATTCTCCAGGTCAGGGGAGGTATCCTTGTCTTAGTGTATCCTTGTTGTATTATAGATTTTAGCCTAACATGAAAGTCAATCCCATTTGATTCTCCACGTGGTAAAGTAATCTATTACTTATGGATAGACGTTGGCACAGAGAAATCAGGATAATGGATAATAATCTGTACTTAAGAAATTTGTAAATATTGAGAGATGTTCAGGAGCTGAGAAGAGGTGAGGTAGAGCTCTTGTGCCCATGATTATTTTTCCTTCCAATAAATAATTTTAATTGTCTCTGTGTTTAAGGACTGCTGTGGTTAACTTTTTTCTATATGATATTTTAAATAACTAATCCTGATAATAGGCTGAAAGATTTTAGAAAGCAGGCTTGTATTTTTGCTTCTCAGCTAATCATCCTGTTACTCTCTACAGAGGATTTGTCCTTGTAAACTAATGAGCTTTCAATTATTGCTAACAAAAGCACTCGCAGTTATAAATGGTATAATACAATTTGGCAGATAGAAGTTTCCTGTGAATCAAAAGCCCCTCCCACCTTTGGAAGTAGATCACAGGAAACCCAACTGAAAGGTTTGACAGTAGAATTACACATAAAAATTTAAAAAGTTAGGTTATATTATTATTTTTTTAATTCTAAAAATATGTTGCCTATTTCTGAACGTAGTTCTTCAAAAGAGTTTATTTTAAATATTTGCCTATGGTGGTCCTTTAAATCTCATCTGTCTTTTAGCGGACCATCCTTCTAGCTTATGTAAGGCCCTTTAAAGGGGGAAGTACATCCTAGTCAGATTTAATTACCTTGCACAACTTAGCATCATCAGTATATACAGAGATATTACTCTCCAGCCTTACTTCTAAATTGTTAATACATATGCTAAAAAGAAGAGTCCCTAATACTGAATCCTGAGGAACACCACTTACCACATTAGTCCAATCTGAATATTCAGATTCTCTATTTTCAATAACCCTTTGTTTCTTATTTTTTTAAACAGTTTTATATTCAACCTCATCATAGAGACTAATTATATTAGTTTGACATGATGTATAATAAATCGGTGTTGAGCAGGATAGGGAACCTCTGCTACCAGCAGCAATCTAGAGTAAAGCGGTACTCAATCTATTAGTTGTTATTTTTTTTATAAAAGTGTTCTGATCACTGCACTGTGATCTGAAAACCTAAATATATTTTTTGTAAGGGCGCCTATTTTGTACAGAGGAGATGCAGGAGGTTCCCAAATAAGTTTGCACTGGGACCCTCCATTCATTTGCTCTGTCACTGATCACCTGAATATATTTCTGAATAAAACCTCTTAATGGCGCTTCCCAATCTGAGGTGAGGCTAACTGGTCTACAGTTATCTGGATTTGCTCTGGCTCACTTCTTAAATAAAGATACCACATCTGCTGTTTGCCAATCCATATTTTAAGCAACGTGTATGGAAGTAAACAGCTATGGGTAATTACATTCCTGTTGTATATAGGGCAACCTAAGTGCTATATTTAATATACACGGTTTTGAATAACGACACATAAAAATATCCTAAATATTTTAGAAAGTAAACAAATAATACAACTTCTTGTAAGCTACCATTTTGGTTTCTGATGATTAACTTCCTTAGACAGAAGGAGAACTTGAATACTGAGGAAGTATCCGTGCATTGAGAAGATGGCATCTAAAGTTATCAGTCCTTTCAACAAGAGGTAATTCAAAACTCATTATTTTACAAGGGCAAATCCCAGTTAGAATAAACTATTAAAGAAAATAAAGTTGTGTAATGAAAGTAAATGCATATAAAAGAAAAAAAATTAATTTGTTTTTGCTTTCCAAAAAACATTTGCCCATCGTCTGGTTTAGCTACCGGTATTTAAAATATCACAGAGAAAATTAATAAAGCTTGCAATAAAGAATAATTGCACATAAAAGTGTACACATTTTTTTTAATTTATAAAAATATTTTGCTCACTATTAAGCCTAGTTATGCACAGAACCAAATAGAAAAATGTGACCGCAATGGACCTTTAAATTGTCTCTTTACTGCATATAACAGACTGCATGAAACACTTGAGGTGTAACATCCCACCTCGTGAGTATGTACTTGACTCATGGTGGATCCATGAACACAGAGCTGCCATAGAGGTGAATGACTGCAGCATTCATGTGAGTAAACAGGACAAAAGGGGTTATTCTAAGAGCTGACAGACCGTTAGATTCTTAACCCTAGGTGAAGTGTATACAAAATAAAAATAAAAAATACAGAGTGCTGCTAGAAAGTTAATTCTTAAAGTGACACATCAAAGTTTCCAAGTATGGTATAATTTAAAACTATAGATAATCGTTCTTCATCAATGAAATGTTATTTTTTTTAAAATAGCATTTGCTACAGTAAACTAATATTGAAGTGTGTAATAGTTTGCCCTTCTTATTCACCCACTCACAGAAGACTGTAACTTCTGTTAATGAGTTATCATGGCTTTAATTAGTCGGGCCCCATTCAATTCCTTATTTCGTAAAGATACACCACTAAAAAAGGGGTAAGTAAGTGGTACCCATTCTATTCACCCCTCTCAACAAGATAATGCCTAGGAATAACCCCTACGCAATATTACACCTGCTTCCCCTATTGATTTCACAAATCAGTAATATTACATCTTTTTTTTGCTCAAAATAGTTATCCAATTACAAGCTACTCAAAATCACTCATTACTCACAAATCATAATATCACTGATTTTGGCTAAAATAATTATGAGTACTAAATAGCACCCATAAATGCATATCGATGCTTTCCCTTTCCACTGTGGAACTTTAGGGGTTAATGATAGGTTACCATGGAGGTCTACATAAACCCCATGGCTGTGGGGGTTAATTTAGATACCAAGGGGGTAATTTAAGGACCCCCATGGTATGGGGTTAATTTGTAGATGCTGCAGAGGTCCTGCAAGGACCTCCATGGCATATATCACATTATATTGCATGCCATGAAGGTTCTGAAAGCATCACTATGGCTAAGTTGGCTGATTATGCCACAGGGGTCTTAATAGAGGGTCAACATTTAGGTGCCATGGGGGTCCTTTAAGGCATGAGATCGTTTAGCCTGTTATATTCTAGGGCAATATAATCTTGCCATTTAAGGCCACTTTGACTTCAGAGTTTGTAGTTAACCCGGAAATAAACCTAAAATATGAACCTTTTATAATCTTTTTGTGAGATTTTCCACTATTGGCATCACACCTAAAAGCCCATAATGCCCAGTTACTTTTAAAATCTATAATCTTCTTTTCACTTTTAATGTGATAGAGAGGCTGTAAAAACGAAATCTAAAAACATTAAAAATAATTTTCAGGTTATTACCAAGCTGAGTTTCCTAGCAACTTTTGGATGCATGCCATCTGGACCAGATTCTTTATTTATCTTACGCAGTAACTGTTATATTTTAATTTTTTTATATATTCCATCATTCTTAATATAGAAATGAATGCCAGAAAAAGTAGCGCTGTTCTTGCATTACGGGCTTATGTCCCCAGGGGAAAGGATATGAGGTCCCAAAATGAGCAGCCTTATTAAATTGTGATTCGGCCAATTGAATAGGGCTCTATATAAGCACATAGTATATTTTTTTACAGAAGCTTTTAGTTAGTGAAGACCTTGCTTTTGGATAGAAGTTCACTAACTAAAAACTTCTGTAAAAAAATATGCTATGTACTTATATAGAGCCCTATTCAACTGGCTGAATCACAATTTAATAAGGCTGTAGGTTCCCTGAGAATAAGGGTAGTTAATTTAGAATGGAGTAGGAAGCTTCCTTGTGTAATGAGTTATTACCGTTCCTGCAGCTTCCGTTTAACAAAAATACTTTACCTACTCAAAGCAATACACAAAATATTTTATGATGAGAATAGTTGTTGAATGCCATTTTCCAATACATCTCACCTATATGCCCCAAACAGGTCAGTCTAATTTTATATGGGATTACACCATAAACTGTGCTTCCTCTGTAGCTAAGAATTCTGGATATGGACATGCAAATGAGACCAACAGAGCATTAGTATTTGGCATCAATTGACATGCATTAGTATTTGGCATCAATTGACATGCATTAGTATTTGGCATCAATTGACACGTATTCTCTTAATAAGCATTTCCATTACATATGTTATGCCATAGCACATGCTTGTTAAAATATAACATCTCTAATAGGTTTTTAAAGACCTCAACAATAAGGATATCAAGGTTTGGTTCATAGAGAGGTATGGACCTTAACCACATGAATCGCCAATGCCCACTGTATGATAAGCATGATAAGTGGCTACTGTTACTCCTGTTACTGTCCTCCATAACACAGCTACATACAACCCAACATTTCTCTTGGTTAGAAAGAGCCACATATTTTGACGGTAGCCCTTTGAGCAAAATGTGCATAATTAGAGACATGTATGCTTAATTGTTGCACACAACTCTAAACCAAATTTATACTCCAAAATGTATCTCAATAACACATTACAGGTGAAAACAGCTGGATAGAAATAGATGATAAAAAGAGGAACATGGTAGTGCCGTACAGTGGGATTCCTTTGTTTCTTATTATACCTTTATTGTGCACATTTGAGCCATATTAATCAAGCATTTATTAGGCTAGTTGTGTCAAAATTCAAAAAGTTAAGTTTTGTGGTAGACACACTTCCCATTTTTAACTAAAGTCACAATAAACATTATGAAGAAAGATTCCAAGCATAAGCCTGTAAGCATACAAAGATTTACAGGTCAAAGAAATATACTGTATATACTCGAGTATAAGCCGCCCCGAGTAAAAATGAGTGACACGAGTATAAGCCGAGGGTGGGAAATGTGCTGCCCCCTGTGTCCCTCTTGTGCCCTCTGTGTCCCCCTCTTGTGTGCCCTTTTCTTGTGCCCCCCCCTCTCTCCCCTGTGTCTCTTATACCCTCTCCCTCCCCTGTGTCTCTTCTCCCCTCTCCCTCCCCTGTGTCTCTTCACTTCTCCCTTATCACCCTCCTCAACCCCTCTCCTCATTCTCAACCCCCTCCTCATTCTCCCTCCTCCTCCTCAACCCCCCTCCTCATCCTCAACCCCCTCCTCAACCTCCCTCTTAAACCTCAACCCCCCTATCCCCATCCTCAACCCCCTCCTCAACCTCCCTCCTCAACCTCAACCCCCCTCCTCAACCTCCCTCCTCAACCCCCCATCCTCATCCTCAACCCCCTCCTCAAACACAACCCCCTCCTCAACCTCCCTCCTCAACCCCCCCAACCTCAACCCCCTCCTCAACCTCCCTCCTCAACCCCCCCCTCCTCAACCTCCCTCCTCAACCCCCCCCTCAACCTCCCTCCTCAACCCCCCCCTCCCTCCGGCACCCGGTATATGCTAATGATGTGACGTCACATGCGCGCCATGTCATTAGCATTGGCCGGGTCAAGACGCCAGAAGGAGCGGAGGCCGGAGCAGAAGCTGAAGATGGAGGTAAGTGAGGGGAAAGGGGGAGGTATAGTGAGGAGGGGGGGTTTAGAATGAGGAGGGGGGGTTGAGGATGAGGAGGGGGAGGGAAAGAGACACGGGGGTAGAGAGACACGGGGGGTTGAGAGACACAGGGGGGTTAGAGAGACACAGGGGGGGTTAGAGAGACACGGGGGGAGAGTGACTCGAGTATAAGCCGAGGGGGCCCTTTTTAGCCTTAAAAAAAGGGCTGAAAAACTCGGCTTATACTCAAGTATATACGGTACATAGATAAAGGTCTGGTTAGCAAAATATACCAGACTCTTAAATACTCAAGACTCTTCATAAATATTCCATCAAAATAAATAAAACAAAGCCTATAGTAGCTCTTAAAATAATTACCTAAATAGTAAATAATTATTTATGCTTATATAAAGGTACTCTCTGATAAGATAACTTTATAGAAGGCCAAGCTTTCCTATGTTATCATAAATGAAGGGGCACTCTTTACTGTTCACCTTCTGCATTTACCCACTTGCCATAGCCTTAAGAGATAACCAAAATGTAATGGGGATTAGATTAGCAAACTAATATAAATGAAGCCTTTTTGCAGATGACATAATGCTCACTATTACAGACCCATTAACAAGCTTCCCAATGTGTTCGATATCTTAACACAATTTGGCAATATCTCAGGTTTCAAGGTAAACTCTAGTCAAAGTGAAGCGCTAAATATCTTGCTACCAAAGAAATAAAAAAATCTATTATCAGCAAACTTTTCTTTCAAATGGTTCAACAACATCTAGGTATCTAGGTATCTATATACCTAAGCATCCTAGATTAATATATAATGCAAACTACCCCTTGATCATTAAAAATGATGATGATATTAATACCTGGTCCACACACAACATTTCTTGGCTGGGTAAGATCCATGATCATCAAAATGAACATACTCCCTAAGTTGCTATATCTTTTTTGTACAAACCCAGCTGCAATTAATATGAAAGATATACAACCCCTTCAGAGGGCAATCTCCAGCTTTATTTAGGTTCACAAAAAGCCTGGAATAAACAAAACCACCATGGCCAACCCTTCTATAAAGGTGGCCAACCCTTCCAGACCTACTAAAATATTTTAAAGCCTCTAGACTGGCCCAATTGACCAAGTGGTTTAATAAAGAACCTCCACCGGTGTGGGTAGAAATCGAAAACCATACTCTTAAAGAAGAATCTTCTAAGTAGCCAGATGCTTTGGTTAAGTTTACATTACTTCCCAGCAGTGTGACTCATTCTATAACTCTTCAGACTCAAATAAATAAGAGGAAACCTCTGATTGAGGCTGGTTCATGGCTATCTCATAGAGATATAACAGTTAACAATTGCACAACTATCTTGGTGGATAGATAAAAAACTAACGATTGCTGCAGACGTACTAAGTGCAATTCAAAAGTGGTCACCCACGTCTTTTTGCGAACAGAATAATGTATCGATTAAAGAATGGCTCATCCTTCTAGCATACTAAAAGCTAACAATACAGCTAGCAAAACCCCATTTGAGAAATGTTATATATACAATTCAAATGGCAATAAAAACATCTCCATCATCTATAATTATCTGACAGATCTGGACACACCATCTAAGCTCCATCATCAGAACTCCTCGGAGGTAGAACTTAATACCACCTTAGATAATTTGCAATGGAACAAAATACATAAAAATGCTTAAAAATCCTCCCTTAACTTAATTCTGAGAGAGAATTGTTACAAAACTAACCTTACTTTTGCTAGACTGAAACTTTTAAATCCATCACTGGATCTAAATAGTTTTCGAGGTTGCAATTCTACCCGTACATTAAAACACATACTTTGGGACCGCCCCAAAATTGCTCACATTTGATCAGGAATATATGACACTTTAGAGAAATTATGGAGCACTAGATTACCTTAGAACCCAGTGGAGGCCCTGTTAGGTCTCCTGTTCACTGGTCTCTCCAAGGAAGCTCAACTCCTTACCAATCAAGTTTTTATAGCAGCTAGGAACATTATTACTAAAACTCGAAAGTCGTCCATCCCTGAGTACGTGGATGTACAGAAAAAACATAACACATTTACTCAATGCATGATCTCTGCTGAACTAGATGATAGCTAAAAAAAATGGGCTACATGTTGGTACATGTGGGATCTTTGAATTGGTTGGTAGTTTAGAAAAGTCTTCAGAGATGATATAATTCAATGCTTAACCCCTCCCTCTCCCCCCTTTTCAGCTTCTTTTTTTTTCTATTTTCTACTCTTTTGGTTTAATAAAAACTGGCATAATATAACATTGTCTTAGAGCCTCATTCAATTGCAAGCCCGCAAGTCGAAGGATGTAGGGCGTAATTCTGAGGGCCTGCTGTGGCCCGCAGTGTCCACGACTTATGGTGCTATTCAATTGGCCAAGCCAGCAAGTCCCAGCCTGATAGCTCACATCGTAAAGCATGCTATGGTATGTAGCATTTAAGGGGCGTGAACATGTTCAATTAAGCAAGCCCGTAACTCCTGAGTTAGAAACAGCCAATAGAAACGGAGCCTGTCAACATCACGTCAGTAAAACATGCAGCCCTATTTAATTTTCCTAACGTTTAAAACCGTAGCCCGTAACGTAGCCCACAAGACTTAGAGCTATTACACCAGACCCGCAAATCACTAAATATTAAATAAGAATGAAGCCAATGTAATATAGTACATTTGTGTGGCCTGATATGTATTAACTCTTTGATTCCCAAAATTGCTATAACCCGAAAATTACACATAAAAAAATGTATATTCCATATTTACAGCCTTGAGACTGTTGTGCAAATAATTCTGATGTCTTACGTTGTACTCCCCATCATTTACAGTGCAGTATTGAATTTTTATTTTAATTTAAAGACTCCAATTGAATAGCAAAATATGTTACGGCCTCCATTTCCGAAGCCCGGATTTCCCAATGCCTCTATTGAATGAGGCTCATAGTATATAAAATAAGTATACTTATTCTACAGAAAAACTAAAAATATTGAGAAAAAATACACACAAGTTTTTTTTCTTTATTGTGTTTGTCATTTGTATATAATGCATGTTGGACTTGTATTGTTTTGTTAATCTAATAATGTTATGTCTCTCATTCCCTTCACTCCTGAATTTAAAACTCCTCAAGGATGACTTCACAAAGGCCTCTTTGCACCACTTACAAAACTGTGAGATCCATACCAGGATCTTTTGCTAATGGGATCCTATGAGCAGTTGATATTTTTGATCATATGGGGCATCCAGCCCTAAATATATCTAGGGTCAGAGGTATACCCCTGCCAATCACAATGAACCACTTTTGTGGGTTCTTAAGATCCTGTTGCCCTGGAAGCCACATTGTTGCAGTCTTGCATGAATATAGCTACTGAGTATGGACGCACTTACATGGCTCCCATAGGAAATCTTACATTCCAAGTAGGGAGCTATGTCGCTATTACATGGTTCCCAAAAACAAGTCTCACAAAGTTGCAGGTTTGCGCATGCGCAGCCGCTCATTACGGGCCTGCAATGGGCACAGAAGGGAGAGAAGGGCAAATAGATGCAGGGGGTGAGGGGGGGAGACACATGGGAGGGAGTGTGGAAAAAGAGACACAGGGGAGGAAGAGAGGGGGCAAAGAGACACAGGGGAGGAAGAGGGGGGAAGAGAGACAGGTGAGGGAGAGGGAGGGAAGAGACACGAGGAGGGAGAGGGAGGGAAGAGACACAAGGGAGAGGGGGAAAGAGACACAGGGGAGGGAGGGGGGAGGTGACACAAGGGAGGGAGAGAAAGGGAAGATATGCCAAGAAGGGGGAGAGATTCAGGGAAGGGAGAGAGAGGGAAGAGACACAGGGGAGGGAGAGGGGGAACAGACACAGGGAGGGAGTAAAGGCAATTATTATCCCGTCTATTCTGACAGGAGGCCCGCAAGGGCGCTCATTGCGAGGCCCGTGATAGGAGCCTAAGGCGCTCATTGCAAGGCCCGCAATAGGCCCACAAGGTAGAGGGGGGGAGAGGCGGAAGCGCCAAAGGTGGGAGAGGGGGAAGGAGGAGGGAGAGACCCGCAAAGTTGCGGGTCTGAGCATGCGCATAGCGCAAGACGAGGCCCGCAATGAGCGCCGAAGGTGCTCATTGCAAGGCCCGCAATAGGCCCAAATGGTAGAGGCGGGAGGCCCGCATTGAGCGCCGAAGGCGCTCATAGCGAGGGGCGCAATGGGCGCAGGTGGTAGAGGACCGCAATGGCGCAAAGGCGTTCATTGCTAGGCCTGTAATGGCTGCAGAAGGGAGAGGGCAAAGGAGGATTGAGGGTCCTGCAAAGTTGTGGGTTTGCGCATGCGCAGCCACTCATTACAAGGCTAGCAATGGGCGCTCATTGCGAGGCCCGTGATAGGAGCCTAAGGCGCTCATTGCAAAGCCCGCAATAGGCCCACAAGGTAGAGGGGGGGAGAGGCGGAAGCGCCAAAGGTGGGAGAGGGGGAAGGAGGAGGGAGAGACCCGCAAAGTTGCGGGTCTGAGCATGCGCATATCGCAAGACGAGGCCCGCAATGAGCGCCGAAGGTGCTCATTGCAAGGCCCGCAATAGGCCCAAATGGTGGAGGGGGGAGGCCTGCATTGAGCGCCGAAGGCGCTCATAGCGAGGGCCGCAATGTGCGCAGGTGGGAGAGGATCGCAATGGCACAAAGGCGTTCATTGCTAGGCCTGTAATGGCCGCAGAAGAGAGAGGGGAAAGGAGGATTGAGGGTCCTGCAAAGTTGTAGGTTTGCGCATTACGAGGATAGCAATGGGCACAGAAGGGAGAGAAGGGCAAAGAGACGCCGGGGAGTTGGGGGGGGAGACACAGGGGAGGGAGAGGGGGGAGAGGGTGGCAAAGAGATATGGAAGGGAGAGGGTAAAGAGACATGGGAGGGAGTGGGGGGAAAGAGACACAGGGGGAGGAAGAGGGGGGAGAGAGACAAAGGGAAGGGATAAGGGGGAAAGAGACAAAGGGGAACAGGAGAGGGAGGGAAGAGACACAAGGGAGGTAGAGGGAGGGAAGAGACACGAGGGAGGGAGAGGGAGGGAAGAGACACAAGGGAGGGAGAGGGGGGAAGTGACACAGGGAAGGGAGAGAGAGTGAAGAGACACAGGGGATTTAGAGGGGGAAGAGACACAGGGGAAGGAGGGGGAAGTGACAAGGGAGGGAGAGGAAGGGAAGAGACACAGGGGAGGGGGGAGAAACACAGGGGAGGAAGAGGGGGGAGAGAGACAAAGGGAAGGGATAGGGGGAAAGAGACACAGGAGAGGGAGGGAAGAGACACAAGGGAGGGAAAGGGGGGAAAGAGACACAGGGAAAGGGGGGGAGTGACACAGGGGAGGTAGAGGAAGGGAAGAGAAACAGGGGAGGGGAGAGACACAGGGGAGGAAGAGAGAGGGAAGAGACACAGGGGAGGTGGGGGGGAAGAGACACAGGGGAGGGAGAGGAAGGAAAGAGACACAGGGAGGGGGCAGAGACACAGGGGAGGGAGAGGGAAGAAACACAGGGGAGGTAGAGGGGGGAAGAGACACAAGGTAGGGAGAGGGCGAAAGAGACACGGGGGAGGGAGGGGGAAGTGACACGGGAGGGAGAGGAAGGGAAGAGACACAGGGGAGGGGGGAGAGAGAAGAGACACAGGGGAGGGAGAGGCGGAACAGACACAAGGGAATTAAAGACAAATATTATCCCATCATTTCTGTGTGCCAAAGATGCTAATTGCAAGGCTCGCAGAGAGGAGAGAGAAGGAGAGAAGAGGGATGGAGAGGACACAGAAGGAGGGAAGGAGAGAGAGAAGCCGTGCATAGCAAGGCTCGCATTGCCAGGCTTGCAAATAATATGTTGTCATTCTTGATAGGCAAGTGGTTAATCAAATATATAGTTGTCGTTATTGCGAGTTTGTGTGTAACACTCGCAAAATTATGGGCCTGCGATGAGGCCTAGAAGGTAGATGGGGGAAAGGCTCGCAATGAGCGCCAAAAGGCACTCATCTCAAAGCCCGCAATAGACCAAGGGGGACCGGCTAGGGTCGCAATGGGTGCATGGGGATGCAGTGAGCCCATAAATGAGGTTGCAAGCTAATTTGCTATTCAATTGGTGTCTTTTTGCGACATCCGAACAGCTTCCAAGTTATAGGCTTGAAAAAAAATTGCGACAGTTAAAATCTTTTACTACCCCACTTCTCCTGAAGCCAGAGAGAGGATACACAACTGGACGCTCCACCAGTCACAAATCCACACAAATTCCTGTAAAATTCAATCCCCTGTGCCATATGTGACTGCATCAACTCTACACTATACAAGCACGATGCCATGACAGTAACCATATGCACACATTTTATCCATGTTATACTATACTCACACATTACACTCATGACCGCACCATATGTACACATTCATTCTTTTAACATAACACAAAACATAGTAATTTTAAATGGGAAATTACATACAGTATACAGGATAAGGCATGGGCATATGCCATAAGACCAAATGAAGTATGGTGGTACACTATGGCCCTATGTCTTAGGGCTATTCACCCCACCTGCCCACATTTCCCATGTGGCAATATAAAGAGACACAGGGGAGGGAGAGGGGGGAAAGAGACACAGGGGAGGAAGAGGGGGGAGAGAGACAAAGGGAAGGGATAAGGGGGAAAGAGACAAAGGGGAACAGGAGAGGGAGGGAAGAGACACAAGGGAGGGAGAGGGAGGGAAGAGACACAAGGGAGGGAGAGGGGGGAAGTGACACAGGGAAGGGAGTGGGGGTAAAGAGACACAGGGGAGGAAGAGGGGGGAGAGAGACAAAGGGAAGGGATAAGGGGGAAAGAGACAAAGGGGAACAGGAGAGGGAGGGAAGAGACACAAGGGAGGGAGAGGGAGGGAAGAGACACAAGGGAGGGAGAGGGGGGAAGTGACACAGGGAAGGGAGAGGAAGGGAAGAGACACAGGGGAGGGGGAGAGACACAGGGGAGGGAGAGAGAGTGAAGAGACACAGGGGATTTAGAGGGGGAAGAGACACAAGGGGAAGGAGGGGGAAGTGACAGGGGAGGGAGGGGAAGGGAAGAGACACAGGGGAGGGGGGGGGAGAAACACAGGGGAGGAAGAGGAGGGAGAGAGACAAAGGGAAGGGATTGGGGGAAAGAGACACGGGAGAGGGAGGGAAGAGACACAAGGGAGGGAAAGGGGGGAAAGAGACACAGGGGAAGGAGGGGGGAGTGACACAGGGGAGGGAGAGGAAGGGAAGAGAAACAGGGGAGGGGGGAGAGACACAGGGGAGGAAGAGAGAGGGAAGAGACACAGGGGAGGTTAGGGGGAAGAGACACAGGGGAGGGAGAGGAAGGAAAGAGACACAGGGAGGGGGCAGAGACACAGGGGAGGGAGAGGGAATAAACACAGGGGAGGTAGAGGGGGGAAGAGACACAAGGTAGGGAGAGGGCGAAAGAGACACAGGGGAGGGAGGGGGAAGTGACACAGGGGAGGGAGAGGAAGGGAAGAGACACAGGGGAGGGGGGGAGAGAGAAGAGACACAGGGGAGGGAGAGGCGGAACAGACACAAGGGAATCAAAGACAAATATTATCCCGTCATTTCTGTGTGCCAAAGATGCTAATTGCAAGGCTCGCAGATAGTAGAGAGAAGGAGAGAAGAGGGATGGAGAGGACACAGAAGGAGGGAAGGAGAGAGAGAGAGCCATGCATAGCGAGGCTCGCATTGCCAGGCTTGCAAATAATATGTTGTCATTCTTGATAGGCAAGTGGTTAATCAAATATATAGTTGTCGTTATTGCGAGTTTGTGTGTAACACTCGCAAAATTATGGGCCTGCGATGAGGCCTAGAAGGTAGATGGGGAAAAGGCACTCATCTCGAAGCCCGCAATAGACCAAGGGGGACCGGCTAGGGTCGCAATGGGTGCATGGGGATGCAGTGAGCCCATAAATGAGGTTGCAAGCTAATTTGCTATTCAATTGGTGTCTTTTTGCGACATCCGAACAGTTTCCGAGTTATGGGCTTGAAAAAAAATTGCGACAGTTAAAATCTTTTACTACCCCACTTCTCCTGAAGCCAGAGAGAGGATACACAACTGGACGCTCCACCAGTCACAAATCCACACAAATTCCTGTAAAATTCAATCCCCTGTGCCATATGTGACTGCATCAACTCTACACTATACAAGCACGATGCCATGACAGTAACCATATGCACACATTTTATCCATGTTATACTATACTCACACATTACACTCATGACCGCACCATATGTACACATTCATTCTTTTAACATAACACAAAACACAGTAATATTAAATGGGGAATTACATACAGTATACAGGATAAGGCATAGGCATATGCCATAAGACCAAATGAAGTATGGTGGTACACTATGGCCCTATATCTTAGGGCTATTCACCACACCTGCCCACATTTCCCATGTGGCAATATAAAGAGACACAGGGGAGGGAGAGGGGGGGAGAGACAAAGAGGAGGGAGAGGGGGGGGGAGAGACACAGGGGAGGGAGGAGGGGGGAGAGACACGGGGAGAGACATGGGGGAAAGAGATACAGGGGATGGGGAAGAGATACAGGGGAGAGAGGGGAGAAGAGACACAGGGGAGGGGGAGACACAGGAGAAGGGGGAGAGACATAGTGGAGGGAGAGGGGGAAGAAAGAGACAGAGGGGGCAAAGGGGGAGGAGAGAGACATAGGGGGAAAGGGGGATGGAAGAGACAAAGGGGGGGAAACTGATACAGGGGAAGGGAGGTGGGGGGAAAAATATATATATTATCCCATCATTTATGACGGGCAAATTACCAGTGTACTTATAATGCATAAAATTTACTAACTAAATTAAATTAAGTGAATACATAACTTATAATGCACAAAAGCTTCCTCCCTACAGGGAAAGTAGGGCAGCATTTGATTTTTTTTTTTAAATAACAAAATAATGCAAGACATTTTTTCCTATAAACAGAAATTAGAAACTGTATTGGGAAACAAAGGTTGAATTCAAACTGATTGCCACTCAGCACTGGGAAATCCATGGTATGTCAAGGGGCACTATACACAGATTAAATATAAACCGCCTTCCTCTTTTGGGCAAGATAAGATATCCGTGCCTATAAAGAGTAACTTATCAGTAGTGTCTGACAAAACAGAACACTTATTAAGAGCTGCTAAGGCTGTAGTTTCCATCTCTAGCGCTCCTGGCTATATCCTGTCCATTTGGTCTTTCAGAACAATCTAAATAACATCTCTATTCTGAAAACATCTGGTGATGGAAGCTATAACAGAAAAACTCATTTCCATATTAGCATGGCAAGATGCAAATCTGGAAAATTCCTTTCAGATCTCATAACTGTTTTGTAGCTAGTTGTCAGTTTGAAGCACATTTTCTGAGGAATGACAGTGCAATGATACTTTTTTTCCCCCAGTGTAAGACTCCATGAACGCTGTAGATTACTATCATTGTAATGTGACTCAAGGTTCTGAAATAATTGATCATATGATAATTAAAGGGCAAGTTAATTCAGAACAAATTGGTGCACACCACTGTAAAGTACTTCTATAAACAAGTTGAGATACTTTTTGAAATTTTGAAATCGGTGCCTTTTTCACAGAAAAAAATCATAAATGAAGTGTCTGTTTACATGAGACTCTGGCAAGTCCCCCAGGCAGACTGACAGCAAGAGCTCTGTGCAGAGAGCAGAAACAGAAAGAGGGTTAACCCTTCCCAAATTCAAATGTGCAGGGAAAGGACTGCTGGAAACCTTTAAATATGTTACTTGTGGGTTAACTGATTACATTCCTGAAGGTGTTGTTAATCATGGAACAGTCAGGATTGTGTTTGTAAATAGACCTAAGACTGCAGATTTTTAGCTCTTAATAGTGTAATTTTAAAAAAAGCAATAAATCATTTTAACATAGAATTTTGTGCTATTTCACACCATGAAGAGCACTTATAGTAAGTTAAATGGTACTTTAATGAAGAAAGTTGCAGTCGGATAACATGATTATATTTATGTTTTTTTGCTGCTCCAGACCTACTTGCATATGATCCCACTCCCTGTATGCTCTAGTTATGTCCTCTCCTACTCATTGCCTTCTCTCCCCGCTCTTTTTTGTGTACGTTTCTTCTCTGCTATCTTAACTGTGATTTTGGAAAAACTTCATGTGTTTGTGTATTACATCACAAACGAACAAAATTAACAACTGAGTAGATCATAACCTGAAAATCAGTTTCAAGATCATAATATTTGAATAGACACTGTGTGTTTGTGTGGTTCAATCATGTCTGACTCTCCGTGACACACCATGCTGATCCACTTGGTATTTATGGCAGAGATACTGGAGTGGGTTGCCAGTTCCTTCTCCAGTGGGCCACAGCATACAGCTCCTGGTATTCCAAGGTGGTCTCCCATCCAAGTACTAATCCAGCCCAACCCTGCGTGGCTTCAGGGTGGTGTGTCATCTCGGTTCCCTGATTGGAATCAAACCCAGGTCGCAGCAGTGAAAGCACTGAATCCTAATTCCTCATGGTAAAAAATACAGTGCCATGAAAAAAATTGATAATCGCTCATATAGATGTTATTTTTGTTTTCTTAATTGCAAATATATATCAAACCGTATGCTGGATCTGAGCTAGGCGTAATTTATATATGAGGTTGTACTGAGAAAGCATTTATATTCTTAACACAATGGAACACCCATTGTTTCTTTGCTATATCTGAAAAGGCCTTTTAAAAATATTTTTCAGTATTTCTTTTTTTTTAATCAAACGTAGCGATGTGGATAAACTGCTTTATATAATGGTGCAGTAATAGAACCATATGAGGCTTTTAGTGTCAGACAATGATCTTACATCATATACAGCAGTATATATACAGTAATACGATTGGGGTATTTCTTGCTGCTTTCAAACAAATGTAAACATTTTTAATAGAAAATAAAAGTAATGTTTAAAAGTTGCTCATTTAAGTGCATTAGAGAATGAAGTTGCATGTTCCTTTAACACAAATCATATAAGAATTAACAAAATGCTCATTATTTCTCTGCAAGGGTTTAGTTTCGTGAACAGCACAGTATTGCTATTGAATATCTACAATGTGCTCCCATACGTCACGGGATTCATATATCTAGATATTATGTTGTAGTGTTGTGACCTTGTGTTCTTTCGTTATGTCCCAGATAATTTTAGCAAAATATTGCAGACGGCCAAATATAATGGGCCATATTCAATTTGAAGCCCGCAACTCAATCGCAGACAGCCGAATGTCTGCGGGTGTGTTGCGGGCTCCCGTTCGTCTCTGATTGCCATGTTATTCAATTGCTCAAGGCTGCAAGTTGCGGGCCCAAAGCCAAAACTGTAAACCAGGCACTGGCTTCTAGCAGTTCAGGGCGGGAACATGATCGATTAAGCAAGCCCGTAACCTCCCATTTCGAACTAGCCAATCATTATTACAGCAATAAAACATGGAGGTTACATGTCAATCAATTAGGTGTGGGGGACCGATATGCGATCAGAGTCGCAAACCCGCAAAATAAAGAATTATGAAAATTAATGCCAATACTGTTCTAGTCCATGTGGATGGCCTGATATGTATTAACTCATTGATACCTGAGATTTATTTAACCCCAAAATGAAACCTAAAAATACATTTAATTTCCTGCTGATTTGCGAGTTTGAGACTGTTGTGCAATTAATTCTAATGTCTATCATCGCTTTCCCCGTTATTTACAGTGCAATATTGTTTTTTTATTTGCATTTACAGTGCTACAAATTGGTGTTTAACCCCCTTGCGGGTCCTCTCTAGCACTCGTAAGATTTTCTCCCTCATTTGCCATTTACGAGTGTGGTGAAAATGAACAATTACCAGTTTAACCATCGCCATTTTTTCAGGCTCGTAACTCGGAAGCTGTTCCAAGCCTGCAAAAAGAAGCCAATTGGATAGCAAAATAGCTTGCAAGGTCACTTACAGGCCTCTGGATCATCCCGAAAGCTCAATTGAATGGGGCTCAATGTACCTTTAATCCACAGCAGTGACTAATACAAACTGTTTAATGATATTTAATAATATACACTATTACATACAATAATATATTTATACATGTTCTCTGCAGAACAAGATTACAAAGTGGCACAACACCATTATATTTTTCCAAAACAAGCAAATAACACAGCTGAACTATTGAACACATTCTCCTCATTATCTATACCACAATGGTTAATAATTTCCTTTCCTACAACGATTTTACCATTTTGCTTTTAGTAAAGTAAAACTATTTTAAGCACTAAGGTGACCTTTTAAAGCCTCGGGGCCACATATGAGTCTCTTTAAATGAAATTGGTTATCCATCTTTAGGATATAGCCAGGAACACACTTTGTTTCTGGTAAGGACAATAAAGATGATCCTTGGCTTTGACCAAATAGTCCATTGCTGTATAGAATACAAAAAGTCAATACAAAGATTTAGGAATCACTGAAGATCGGCATTCTTCTTCAGAATAATATTCTTCAAATCGGGCAAAATGTTTTGGAAAGTAAGAAAATAAATAAATAATATATAATCAATAATATGAAAAAAAGATAAAGGGAAGGGAGAGAAAGTGCACCACCCTTCAACAGTTTAAATCAATTATTGAATACAATTCAAATTCAAAAAATAAAAAAATAATTAATATTATTATTGTTTACTTGTAACGTGCCAACATATTCCGTAGCGCTATACATGGGTTACGTTGAAAGCAAAAGACAATTTCAATATAAACATAGGATGGAGGGCCCTGTCTTTGAGATTAGAATCCAGTGTCCATAGTGCTTTCCTCAAAGCTCCATACATGATTGGAAACTAGCAAACTTACAGTCTAAAGGTTTTGGTTGTGGTACAGGAGGGTGGGAGAAGTGTTATGTGCATGTTAGGGTGGAAGGTGATAGCCTTCTTTAAACAGATGTGTTTTTAGTGAGGTTCTGAAGGATTTGTAGCCTGGTGGAGTAAGGCAAGGAGTTCCATAGAATAAGGGCAAAAGTCCTGCAGGCGGGAGTGAGAGGAGGTGTAGTTTCCGGAGACCCCCCAAAAAGAAGGAGGTCATTAGCAGAATGAAAAGGGCAGATGGGGGAGTATTTGGAGATGAGAGAGGAGATATAAGGGGGTGCACCGTTCTTGAGGGCTTTGTATGTTAGGTTCATGATTTAAAATTTTATTCTAGAGGCTACAGGAAGCCCGTGGAGTGACAGAGAGGTGCTGTAGACACTAAATGTTGTGCACATTAGGTGAGTCTAGCAGAGGCATTCATTATGGATTGAAGCAGGGATAAACAGGTGGTGGGAAGGCCAGCAAGAAGCGAGTTGCAGTAGTCAAGACGAGAAATTATGGGAGAAGCCATTAGAATCTTAGTTGTATCTTGTGTAAGGTAATGACATATTTTAGAAATGTTTTCTAGATGGAGAAGGCAAGATTTAAACACATCACACTCATATTTTTCTACCGCAATCCAAGAGGTAATTATATTAGCACAGTGATAGTCACTTATACACGCCACGTATTGATAGTCCAGTGGGCAGGATCCGGATAGTACAGTCCTTTCACAGACACTCGAATCTGTCCATGGAGCACTCCCACTAAGGAGAGTTTAAAAGTCTTAGGAGTCTCCTCACGGAGATGAAATCACCCAAAACCATCTAAAATATAAACGAATTACAGTAAAACCTCCCTGTTATCCGGCACCCATGGGGACTCCCTATTGCCGGTTAAGTGTAGTTTCCGGTTAATCAGGAGTCCCTGAATTTATGGGTCTAAACGACCCTTAAACGCCTCAAATACCCTCAAAATGCTGTTAAAAAGGCATTAGCACCTAAACTGGGCCATTTAGGCCCAGAAAAGAATAATTAGAAAAAAGTTTGATTTTTTTTTGCAGTCTCGAACTCCGGATAGTGACGGTTATGCCGGTTTAGCAGGAGTTTATTTAAAATGGGGAATTGATGCCGGTGCCGGTTGCTTGAGAGTCCTGGTTAGTTGAGTGCCGGATTCTGCTGTATATTAGTAGTCCTTAAATAAATAAAAGGACTTTGTAGGACGCATTTTGCGGCTCCTACTGCCACATTCTCAATGACAAATTATGTAAACTAATACATGCAAATTCTTCTTTACCAGGGACAGTCATTGCCTTGTTTTATCTGGACATCTCACCTTCTATTTCAACAGGGAGAGGCCTTGTAGATTACTTTCCATTTCCATTCTTCATATTGAAAGCACTGGCACTTTGAATTGCCAGACTTCAACAGAGTCAACTAAATATTCCTCTTCATTCAAAGGTGCCTTCCACTTTGTGAAGCACAGACAACTACTACATGAAATTATATCACTGGTTTCTAACAAATTAAATGAAAAGAAAAAAAAACTTACAATATTTTAACTTGTTAATTAAATAACTTGTTTGCCCATCCAAGTCACTGATATATCGCAACTGGACAAACTGTGGAGAATGATGAAAGATAATACTTAACCCTTCTGTAAAAATATTGACCATAGTGGTGCTTTAATCAATAGTGCTCTTTCCTATGATAAATAATTGTCTTTATATTTGCAAAGGATGTTGTTCAATAAGATTCAAGGATTTAAAGAGTAATCTTCAGAGGAAAAAAACATATCAATATATCAGATTCAAGGTGTCCTCAGCTGCTTATTAAGTACTGCTGTTAGTCTAATGTTTTAGCTTCTCTAGGGGAACCTTAGCTTTCTTGGATGTCCATTCTGCAATGTCCTTAGTTGGGTTTTTACTGATTAGGAGTCCGTGTACAAGACAGTAATTGCTTCCATAACCTTGAACATATATTTATACATTCCCATATAGAAGAGTTAGTAAATCAATACAAAACAATCACTAAAATTAAATGACCCCAGGCACATATTTTCTATTCATGGCGTCACTTTAACATTTATACATGTAAACAGGTATAAACATGAATAACTAATACTTAGGAGCCAGACAGATTTTATAGGTGCCTTATCATATGCTTCTAAGAGCCAGGGGGTGAGCCCTTCTTATGAATATATTATACTGCATAAAAATATTTAGTAGTATAAATTGTGGTTTGAAAGATCTATGGAACCAGTTCCATATCTACCACCTTGTGATATTATTAGTACTCTCCAACAAACTGGCTGCTTTTAAGTACTTTCCTTACGATGCGCCCTATTCTTTTGGCCAAATCGTGAATTTATACACACTTAAAACCACTTACAATTGACATATATTCTATTAGCTACTAGCAATCTGATTACGAGTTCCCCGCCCACAATCACTAAAGGCCAGCCAAAGCTGCAAATTCTGGTTTACAACTCCATTGGTTTTATCACAGCTCGAACATTATGAGCAATAATTAATTAAAGTTACACAAAATCAATATTCTAGTAGACTCCAGCTCACAAATAAAATCTAACCCGCAGCTAGAAAAGGTTTCTATCAAAAATATTATGAGTACTAATTGGACTCGCAAGGGCTTTTCCAAACAGTTATTAGAGCTGCAACAGCAATTAAACACACAATACTGTATTGAAAAAGCATGGGAAGGAATTGAAACACATTAGAATTAATTGCAGAACAGTCTCAAACTCACAAATATGTAATTAAAAAATATAATTTGTAGCTGTTATTTGAGTACCATCGATCCCAGGACTCAAGGGGTTAATATAAATTTTGAAACCCACATGGACTAGAACAAATGATCAAGATGGCTTGATTGAGTGTCCGATCTGCGAATATTACTTATTGGCTCTCAATAATTTGTAGCCTCCGATTGCAGATTACGTGTAACTTCCATGTTTTACTGACGTCATAATGACGGCCTCATTTACTATTGGCTGTGTCTATGACGTAAATTTCTGGCTTACTTAAATATTGCCAGATCATATGATCACGCCCCTCAAAATCAGACTTAAAATAGCAGGGTTTATGTGTGGAGGCTGTAAATTGCGGGCTTAAGTCAATAGAATACATCTAGACATGTAGAGAAAATAACACCTGCAGCCCAAAATCAGGGATAGAGTCACTTACGGGCTTCTAATAGAGTAGGGCCAAGGTCTTTTCAATTTTAAATGGATGCTCTTAAATTCTAGTTTTGCCTATTTACTGACACTGCCATATATACAATTGCTTAATGATTTTTTTTTTCTCATGTAAAAAATCTATTTATTTTTTATATACATCATATATATTCCACAAGTACAATTTTGCTTATTATTAGAAAAAAATATTTGCTGTATGTTTACAAAAAAATAGTGTCAGACAAGAGACAGTTTAATAGTGTGTTCTAGTGTTTATTATCTTAGTTCTCTTATTTATATATATACTAGCGAATTGCCCGTCAAAAAATGACGGCAATAAAATTGTAAGGTAGCTAATGCTGTTTAGTGTGTAATAATGAAATATATAATACATTAATAAATGAATATACTTTACCTATTTTAAAGCATTGTGTGGGAGAGCTGTGAATGTGTTTTGATGTTGCTGCAGCATTAGTGGTGTGGATCTGCTGTGTAAGCGTGCTGAATGTGTGCAGTGTAACACTGTGCGTGCGCGAGCCCAAACCGTTGTCGTGTACTTCCGCATTGGCGTCAAATGGCGAGTAATGTGTGTTATACGTTTGTATCGGAATATCCGTAGGTGTTTTGTGGTGTTTTGCGAGTTTCTTGTGGTGTTTTGCGAGTTTAGAGTGCTGTAGCCTCGTTTTCGTTTTGTTCGGCGGCCATTTTTTCTCTCGCTTCGTTTTTTTTTTAGTCTCTAAACTGTTTTATTTGAAGTAAAATCGAGGTGTAAGTTGTATTTTTGAGGTGCTGGGTGCTCCCTCTTGGTGTAGGTAAGTTTTTTATGTATGTGGTGTGTGTATGTATTGTGTTTTACATTTTGTAATGTTCGCGAGTTGCGTCCGAGTGTTGCGAGTCCGTAATGTGTGTGAACGTGTGTCGTATGTTGTTTGCGAGTGTCGTAATGTGTGTGTCGTACTGTTTGGGTTGCGACGTGAAGTTTGCGAGGGTTGCAGTTGCTGGCAAGGAGCGCCTTCGGCGCTCCATGCCAGCAACTGAGACCCTCGGGCAGTGCCCTCGCTTCGCGAGGGCCTCGGCTCGCTGCGCGAGCCCGCAGCGTTAGCAACAACTCGTACGCTCACAACTATATATGTGATATATATTTGGAAAAGTTTATATATTAACAGCCTGTGTGAATGTCTTTCCATAGACTAAAATATCTCTTTATGAAAGAGGGTATTACAGACTCTCTATTTCTTTTTACATTTTTGAATTTATCAGCTGGAACATTCTCTTCTCACCTCGTATTAATGTTACTACCAGTGTATCTTTGTCAAACACTTTTTAGAAATATGTCATTTTAGACCTAGTTAAACCAAGACTATAATTCTTAAGTGATATTTAAAATATGTTTTTTTCGTAAGTAAACTTATATTAGAACCTGTACTTTTGCTCATTATTCAGTCTTTCTGAGCCACCCAATTTAGCCCTTACTTTTACCTCTTTACTAGACTGTAAGCATTACCAATTACATCCATGTGGTTTGCATATAATGTATATACTTGAGTATAATCCGACCCGAGTATAAGCCGAGGCACCTATTTTATCACAAAATACTGGGGAAAATGAGTGACTCGAGTATAAGCCGAGGCACCTATTTTATCACAAAATACTGGGGAAAATGAGTGACTTGAGTATAAGCCGAGGGTGGGAAATGTGCTGCCCCCAGTGTCCCCCTTGTGCCCTCTGTGTCCCCATCTTGTGTGCCCCCCTCTCTCTCCCCTGTGTCTCTTCTCCCCTCTCCCTCCCCTGTGTCTCTTCACCCCTCTCCCTTCCCTGTGTCTCTTCCCCCCTCTCCCTTCCCTGTGTCTCTTCCCCCCCTCCCTTATCACCCTCCTCAAACTCCCTCCTCATCCTCAACCTCCCTCCTCAACTCCCTCCTCAACCTCCCTCCTCATACTCAACCTCCCCCTCATCCTAAACCCCCCTCCTCACTTTACCCCTCTAAATACCTCCCCCTCTCCCTTTCCCCTCACTTACCTTCATCTGCAGCTTCTCCTCCGGCCTCTGCTTCTTCCTGCGTCGGCACACGGTATATGCTAATGACGTGACGTCACATGCACGCCACGTCATTAGCATATACCGGGTGCCGACGCAGGAAGGAGCAGAGGCCGGAGGAGAAGCTGCAGATGAAGGTAAGTGAGGGGAAAGGGAGAGGGGGAGGTATTTAGAGGGGTAAAGTGAGGAGGGGGGATTAGAATGAGGAGGGGGGAGGGAAAGAGACACGGGGGGTTAGAGAGACACAGGGGGTAGAGAGACACGGGAGGGTTAGAGAGACACGTAAGTTACATTTTAGACAGAGCCAATGAGACAGTCATCATGACGTCAGTAAAACATGGAGTTTATACTACAATAATTAGTGTTTCGAAGTACAATTTGTGATAGACTTTTAGTCCATCAAGTTCAACCTTTTTATATCTCCTCTGCAATATGTGGATTAATTGTTAATTGATCCAGAGGAAGGCAACAGAAAAATCCCCAGTAAAACATTGCCAATTGTATCAAAAGGGGTAAAAAAATAAAATTCCTTCCTGACCCCAGATACTGGCAATTGGATTCCTCCCTGGATCAATATTCCTTATCTAATTATCCATAATTACCCTGAATGCCCTTTTTATTAAAAAAAAATCAGTCCCTTTTTAAATTTATCGATTGAATCTGATATCAAAATCTCCTTTGGTAGAGAATTCCACAGTTTAACCACCCTTACTGTGAAAAACCCTTTTCTTTCTTTAAGGTGGAATCTTCAAAGGATATCCTCTTGTCCGTTGAAAACCTCTAGGTGCAAAAAGTTAACTTGGCAAAGCCTTATATTGACCCTGGATATATTTATATAAGGTAATAATACCCCCCGTCTTTTTTCTAGAGAAAATAAATTAAATGTGGTTAGTCTTTCTTCATAACTTGCATGTTGTTTAGTCGTTAAATTGTGTACGATTCTAGGTGACCCTATGGACCACAGCATCTTAGGCACATCTAGTGTCCATAAGGTTTCTTGGCAAAGATATTGGAGTGAGTTGCCAATTACTGCTCCAGTGGACCATGATGTGTCTGACCTCACTGCTATGACCTGCCCATCTTGGGTGACCCTACATGGTATAGCTTCTAGCTTCATTGAAGAACACAAGTTTCTTCACCATGACAAGGTAGCAATCCACAAGGGGATACACAGTATACTGTATTTAAATTGATTTATGTTTTAGGAGCACTTACTTTTTTGGATGGATAGTTGTACTTTTATGGATGGATAGAAGCTTAGAAAAAGTACCTGGACTAAAATTGCCACCACGGTAATAAAATTATTGCCAAACCAGTAGGCTAAAATGATCATTGGTAGGCAAAATAGGTTCTCATAACTCTGTTTTGATGTTGGTGGTAATGACATCATGGCAATAAAATTAGATTTATTTTGTATTTTAGAACATAAATGGATGAGGAATAGGAAGGGCAGAAGAATTAGAGGTATACAAATTCAAATAAATGTGTGTCTTATCATATATTGAGCAAATCATCTCTTTTCTTACTGTCTTGTTTTTACTTCTTCTTACACAACTTGGCATCACTGTCATTGCTATAAGAAAAATCCTTCTTAATACCAAATTACTGCTTAGTAAAATTGACGAGGGTACATCATTTATACCAGGAACACCAAAGTTGTGTTGACAACAATGTTTTTTAAGATTGGGCAGAGTCAATAAGGATTATTTACCAATGTGATAATGGATATACAGTAGAATCCCGGTTACCCGGCACCCTACTAACCGGGACTCTCAAGCAACCGGCACCGGCATCAATTCCCCAAATTAATAATTATTAAGAAATGATGCATGTTATGATATGAAAGAATACTAGTTAGCTTATGGAAAAAGAAGACAACATTTTGGATCTTAATCTAATAGGGTCTCTACAACTTCAAACTCTTTTTCTCCTTCTAAGGACTTTATAGGGAATTGAGTCAGAGTTGGGGCACCAGACTAGCTGTGCCTTCCAGGCAGGAGGCATCCCACTGAGGATCACATGCCTGTCTTTACCTCAACTATTCTCTTTTGTCCTAGATTTTTGTTGTTGAAGATACTAGGTTATTTAGCATAATAATTTTGCCCAACAAAGCCACTCGATTATATGGTTAAATCATCATTGTTGTCACGCACATGGTTGTCTCACATTTTATATTATGAATCTAAAAGAGCATATTTGCAACATAATAAAAAAAAAAATATGAGTCTTCTATAATTTAGATAACTTAAATTAAATGGACAAATGGAGGGGGTATCCAACACAGGAGGATAAAATACTTTACTCTTTAGCTATTTTTGTATTGCTTTACACTTTGTTTTAATTTTTGGTTTTAATGAAATCATAGATGCAAAAAATTGTAATGATTAAAATGTTTTTTTTAATGACTGATAGAAATATATGAGTGACTCCAGATTATAAATTACGTTTTTCAAACATACCTTTTAACATTGCAGCTAAGGACTGCTGATAAGAAAAAAAATTGACAAGATGCAACAAGTTCCTACAACACAATGAAAAAAACTGTGTTTGAAAACTTTGAGACTGATTAAAAGGATAATTAAGCTGGAAGTCATGCTGTTAGTTTTTAATAAGAAAAAAAAATACCTTTTATTTCCGCTGCAGGACCCTGGAATGATCCAGAAAACATTGGTGGCAGTTAGGCATGTGAAAGGGGCGTTGACATTTTGATAAAGCTATGGTTGCATCTTCTGATACATCATTCTGCTTCTGAGTGGTTGAGGTGGAAGGGGTGTGGTGTCAATTTTATACTCGATAAACAAGTGTATTGTTTCTTGAAATACAGTGGTCCTTTAAAGGCATATCTAAGTTTCCCTGCTTTTACCTTTATCTAATCTAACACATGCTGCTTCAGAAACACACATTATATTGAGTCATTCTATACACACAAAGATTTATTTTATTTCAAAATAAAACTTGTTTTCCACACCCACAGAGCTGCTTACATAGGCAGAGGCGGAGCTCCTCGGCCCTCTGGTGGCCCCCCTGCGGTACCCTGTGACCCCCTGTGGGTCCTCTACAGACCATTATGACCCACTGTGGCCCCCCATGACTCTCTGTGTTCCCCCTCAGCCTCCTGTTTTGCCCCTCGTGGACCTCTGCAGTCACCCTTGGACCCTTGTGGGACTTTCGGTCCTTGCTGGCCCCTGTGGCCCCGCACGAACCTCTGTGGCCCCCTGGCTTGCCGTGGCCCCTACTCACCTCAGGAAGTGGAGTGCAGCATTAAGCAGATAAGAAAGTATTTATATGGGCTATATATATATATTCATTTCTTCAGTGTTGTCGCATGAAAAGTTATATTAAAATATGTACAAAAATGTGAGGGGTGTACTCACTTTTGTGAGATACTGTATATATATATATATATATATATATATATATATATTTATATATATATATATATTTATTTACATATATAGATATATATGTATATATATATATATATATATATATATGTAGATGTAAACATGTACGTATATATATATATATATATATATATATTATTATTATAGCTCATTTATAAGGCGCCAACATATTCCGTAGCGCTGTACATACGTTAAGACAAAAATAAATACAAATTAACATATAGCAAAGCAACGAGGGCCCAGTTTTTGAGCTAGGAATCCAATGTCCATGGTGAATTCCCAAAGTACTTAGGATAGAAACTCGCAGACTTACAATCTAAGGTATAGTGAGTGGTAAAAGAGGGAGAGAGAGAGGTGATAAGTGTGTAAGGGTGGAAGGTGATACGCTTCTTTAAAGAGATGAGTTTTAAGTGAGGTTTTTAAATGTTTTGAAGATAGAGGATAATCTGGTGGAGCGAGGCAAGGAGTTCCAAAGAATAGGGGCAGCACGTGAAAAGTCCTGGAGGCGGGAGTGAGAGGAGGTGACAAGAGTTGTAGAAAGAAGAAGGTCATTAGCAGACTGAAGAGGCCGGGTGGGGGAGTATTTGGAGATGAGAGCAGAGATGTATGGGGGAGCGTTATTATTGAGGGCTTTGTAAGTTAGGATCATGATTTTAAATTTTATTCTTGATGCTAAGGGAAGCCAGTGGAGTGATTGACAGAGGGGTGATGCCGACACTGAACGTTGTGTACGGAAGATGTAGCAGAGGCATTCATAATGGATTGAAGTGGAGATAGTCGGGTGGTGGGTAGACCAACAAGAAGCGAGTTGCAGTAGTCTAGTCGAGAGATGATGAGAGAGTGTATTAGGATTTTAGTTGTGTCTTGTGTAAGATAGTGACAAATTCTGGAGATGTTTTTTAGACAAGATTTAGTTAGTGATTGTATATGAGGGATGAAAGACAGAGTGGGGTCCAGTAGAACTCCAAGACAACTGGCTTGGGAGGTGGGGGTGATGATGTTGTTGTTGACAGTGAGAGAGATGTGAGGAATTGATGCTGTGGGAGAGGGAGGGAAGATTAGGAGTTCAGTCTTAGACATGTTGGCCCTCATTCAATTGCAATTTGGCCAATTGAATAGGGATCTAAATAAGCACATAGCATATTTTTTGAATGAAATTTTTAGTTAGTGAAAATCTTGCTTTTGGATAGATATTTACTAACTAAAAACTTCTTTAAAGAAATATGTTATGTGCTTATTTAGAGCCCTATTCAATTGGCCAAATCGCAATTGAATGAGTCCCGTTGAGTTTGAGATGGTGGGTGGACATCCAAGAGGATATACTAGACAGACAGTTGGAGACATGTGTTAGAAGAGAGGGGGGTAGATCTGGTGCTGAGAGGTAGATTTGGGTGTAATCTGCATTGAGATGAAAATGAAGCCCAAAAGAGTTTATTAGGGTACCAAGTGAGTATGTGTAGATGGAGAAGAGGAGGGGGCCAAGGACTGATCCTTGGGTTATGCCAACAGACAGGGGATGAGGAGAAGAAGATGTGTTGGAGAAGGAGATACTAAATGATCGATTTTGTAGGTATGGTGAGAACCACGAGAGACCAGTGTCTCGAATACCGAGGGAGAAGAGGATATGTAGTAGAAGTGGGTGGTCGACAGTGTCAAAGGCAGCAGAGAGATCTAAAAGAAGAAGATTTGAAAAGTGACCTTTTGACTTGGCGGTAAGCAGGTCATTGGTGACTTTAGTTGAGTGGCGAACAGACGGTTGGGGTTAGAGGACAGAGTTGATATTAGTGATGTAAAGTACTGCTTTTTGGCAAGGTTGAGGGCGGAGGAATAGGAGCATAACATACATTTGTAGTGGAGGAAATCTGCTGAAGTGCGTGATTTCCTCCATAGTCGTTCAGCAGTGCGGGAGCACCTCTGGATGTATCGAGTTTGTGTAGTGTGCCATGGTTGTGGATGAGAGCGAGGGCATCTGCGTGTGGATATGGGGGCCAGAGTGTCAAGGGTGGATGAGAGAGTAGAGTTGTAGAGTGAGGTGCCAGTGGCAGGGCAGTTGAGGTTGGTGATGGGGCTGAGAAGGGGTTGGATAATAGTGGAGAGCTGAGCAGGGTCAAGTGCTAGCAGGTTTCTGTTCGTGATGGTGGCAGATGTTGGTGGTGAGAGGAAGATGTGGTGAGGTTGAAGGTAAGGAAGTGATGGCCAGATAGAGGGAGTGGGCAGATGCCTGGGTAGGGGGTTGCACTGAGATTGGTGAAGATAAGGTCTAGAGAATGTCCAGCATGATGAGTAGAAGAATTTGCTAGTTGTGAGAGGCCAAGGGAAGAGGTGAGTCAAAGCAATGTGGCTGCTGGTGGGGAGGTGGGAGTGTCAACAGCAATGTTACAATCTCCAAGTACCAGTGAAGGAACATATATATGTAGATGTACATGTAAATGTGTACAATATATATTTACACATACTTTGTGTGGCAAACAGCATTACCTGACTTACAATTTTATGACCGTCATTTTTTGACGGGCAATTCGCTAGTATATATATAAAATTAAATATATGTATATATATATATATATATATATATATATATATATATATATATACACACACACACATACACGGGGGGGGATTATTATTTTTCATGCACCGGGGCTCCTACGCACTAGCTTCGCCACTGTACATAGGCAAATTGTACCTACCAATAGATAACCTGCATTTGTATACAGGTGTTAACCCTTTTACTAACCTTCAAGCCAGCAGCAGCTCAATGCAGATATCTGCAGATTAGTGTCTGACTTCTCCTACTTCCTTCTACAGGGAGACTACACATCCCATGATTCCTTCCTGCCACAAACTGCCATCATTGATTGTTACATTGTATTACAATATATTAGTTGCCTGTGATTGGCAACACAAATTCTGAATCTTATGCTAATTTTAACAGGGATATCATGGGTTGTTAACTCTTAAAACCAAGTGATTGCAAACATTAGGGTCAGTCTGTTAATTTTTATTTTTATTTTAAAAAATGTTTACATACACTATTAATTCTCCTCTGTCACATGCACTCATAATCCATGAAACTTAGATATGCCTTTAAGATAATTATATTAAAAATGATTTTCCCAATGATGATAAAAATGTAAGTATAAACAAGTAAATAATTTCTATCTTCTCAGATTTTATATAGCCATGACATTGAACTTTGGTAAGCACAAAATCATAAATTAATTATATTACATGACTGTGTTATAGTAAGATTACAATAATGTAATAATATTATAAGCATACTGGTATTAGGTATCCAAGTTTCCGCATCCTGTATGAAATAAATCTCTCGGGGCTGCTGGTTCATCTTTAAGTGGCACCGTAACATATCCTGGTTCTAAGATGCTTTGGTGCTTGCCTTTAAGATATCTTTCTGAAAATCATATCCAAGGTACAGATGGAGGATTTGTGCAAGTAAACTGCAGAGAGGGTCAAGTTACAGATACAGGCAATTATTCTTTAGTAAAATGAAAATCTATAATGGCTTCTACAGTATATGGACAACGTCAAATGTGGAGCCTAGATTTGGAGACAGAAGGAGCTGTACTGACTGAAGCATTTCATCTCTAAATATATATGAAAGGACCTGCAGTTCAAGAAAAACACACTTATTTTGTCAAGTATATACCAAACGAACTATATCAGCAGCTGTATAAGCCATGGACATAAACCATTTTTTGGGAAAATCTGTATTTATGAACACTACGTTTTTGGTTGTAGGAATTTATTTTGTGTTTTTTTACATCACATCCAGAGAGCTGGATGATGTGGGGGTGTTTGTAGTTATCAGTGGATGGAGCACTTGTGGAGAAGGGAACAGGCAGAAGAGTCTTTGTTTTATAACTGGATAAGATTGGAATCTACACCACACCCATAACCTCTGAATGACCCAGAACTTTGCATCAAAGGATGAAATCATACCTCTCTGGAAGGGCCCAGCTAAACCTGCAATTGCCTACCCTCCCGCAGCCCCCCACTACCTCCTGCAGCCCCCTGTGACTATCCCGAGGCCCTTGGCGGCTCCCTGCGGTCCTCCAGCAGCCCTTTCAACCTTTTACGGCCCTCTAGCAGCCCCCTGCAATTCTCTGCGGCCCTCTGCGCCCCACCGCGAGAGTGCAGCCTGTGTCTACAAGATCCTGTACATGTGCCAAATGTGTAGCCTTTGTCTGTAAGAGCCAATGTGCGGCCTGTGTCTGTAAGAGCCAATGTCCGGCCTGTATATGTGCCAATCTGCAGCCTGTGTTTTTAAGAGCCAACGTGCATCCTGTGTCTGTAAAAGCTAAATTGCATCCGGTGCCTGAAAGAGGCAATCTGCAGCTTGTGTCTGTAAGTGCCAATGTGCAGTCTGTGCTTACAAGAACCAAACTTCCAAGCAATAAACTCTCTCCCCCTCCTCCTCCACATCGCCACCATCCCATTGGGCCCTCAAGTCCTTTCAATACAGTTAAAGTAAAGTAAAATTCTCTGTTATTTGATGTAATTATTATTTTTTTTATTTATGTCTGTCTAGTTTTAAAGTTTTGCATCAAAAAACAAGGCCATCAGTTCAAACTAAAATGTGAAAAAATCTGGAGTCCGGACCGCATTATTTAAATTTTCATTGATTCCTGTGGGAAATGCTTGTTTTGGAACTCATCTTGTGACCCGGAAAGGATTACGGATGAGAACCAAGGTACCAATATATATATATATATATATATATATATATATATATATATATATATATATATATATATACACTGTGTGAGTTGATGCCGGCCCCTGCTGGTGGGGGGCCCAATTTTTTTATGGAATGGAGCCCCCCATGCTCTAGTTCCTCCACTGACCCAATGTATCAGGGATCCATTTAGAATCCTGCATACGTATCAACTTTTTTTTTTCTAACTATAATCTAGCTATATAACCTTTTCCTGCTTAATTACATAAATATATTTTTGATTGTCAAGTGGTCCTGTGAAAACTCTAGCTGTAACACAACCAATATGGAGTTGTCCATAGTTTTACATTTATATTGTTTTATTCAAAATATTCTTAAAAGTATAGTACAGTATGTACATCACACCCGCTTTTGCAAGATAATAGAGCAAAAGGACCAAATGCACAATGTTTTCCACACCCCACAGCTACTTACATAGGCACAGTGTACCTACCAATAGAAATACTGCATTTGGATATGGTTTTTAACTCTATACTAACATTCAAGTAGCACAATGCAAAGATCCACATAGTAATGTATGACTCCTTCGTACTTCCTTGTGCAGGGGAAAAGCAAGACTACACATTCCATTATGCTTTGCTGCACAAACTACCATTACAGACTATAACAATGTTAAAGCTGCATGCGATTGGTCAAAAATAATTATGAGATTCAAGCTAATTTTAGCAGGGATTAACTCTTAAAATCAACTGCTTGCAAGCTCAAGAGATTTTTCAAGTTTAGTAATGTTCATTCTGGTATTTTTTCATGCAAAACATTTTTATACACTACTGATTCTCCTCTATCAGATGCATTCATAATCCAGGAAACTTAGATATGACCTTAAGGGTATTTTCGATTAACATGTGAACTAACCAGCTGCCCAGTAGTTTTTATTGATCTACCTGGTCTCAGACAGGGATCCTGAGACCAGATAGATCAATACAATCCCTGCCTGCTGGTTGGACATATCGTTAGTATATACCGAAACACAGATTTGATGATAGATAAATATAAAAAGTCCCATTTACTTTGTCCATTGCATCTACCTAAATTGTTTGGCTTAAGTAACCCTCAAGATAGCCTTATGCTTATCCCACTTCTGTGGGAAGTATGTTCCACTTATCTACTACCCATCCTGTAAAAAAAGTATCTCCGAATATTACTACTAAATGTTTCACTTTTATTGTCAAATCATGACCTCTTGTTCTAGACTAACATGTCATTTTCATATTATATATATTATATTATATACTTTTGATCTCCTGTCCAAACCAGAATAAACTGCCCAAAGTCCAGTAATATCAACATGTTAATGCAGAATATTTAAAAGTATATTCACTAGTATAGGAGAAAAGGCCATACATATGCTTATATAAATGGTGCATAAACCAGCAACTTTATTGATTAAAATATTTAGGAAATATTAAATTATATTCATATTAGTGATTCAACTCAAATAATAGCAGATAGCCGGTCAGTAATTTATTCCTAATCTGCACCATGTTATTCTAAGTGCTTATCAAATCCGTAAACCTCTTTTTTTTTGGGGTGTAGATGCTTCAGTTTGGGGTAAGTAGTATGTTAAATAACCACTGTGATCATATATTTTAAATACAGTGGTACCTTGGCACTCATCTGCCTCGGAACTCGTCCAATTTGTTATTCAACATGTTTTGATAAGCATAAATTGCTTCAATTTACATTATCCGTTATGGGAACTTGGTACCCATCATGTTTGGCCGTGCCTCTGGAACCAATCAACAACGAGTACCAAGAGACCGCTGTGTAATCTTTTTAAGAAACTACACTTCAAAGTAGGTAAATTGTTTCCAGAATGCAAATAATAGCCATTGCTTTATTGCCTTATAATTCTGCCATATAATCTACCACCTTTTTCTGCTGATTAACTTCCTGAGTTGACAGGAGATATTGAGTACGAAGGAAGTTTTCACCTGCATAATGTGAATGTGACAACTAAAACTGCCAGGACTAATGGAAATCTCATTAATTTACAAGAACACACCCTCTTGACACTAGGATAGTTATATTATTGGAAAATGCATTGGAACCATTGTCATTAATGACAAATATTTCATATTATAGTTTTTTTTAATTAAATTGCAATGTAAATGCAGAAAGAAGAAAACTCACGTGGGATTAGCATGATGGGCTAGTGCATTCCATTAATTGATGATGGGCTAGTGTATTCCATTAAAGATGATGAACTAGTGTAATCCATTAAAGATGATGGGCTAGTGTATTCCATTAAGTGATGATGGACTAGTGCATTCCATTAAATATGATTGGCTAGTGTATTCCATTAAAGATGATGGGCTAGTGTATTTGATTACGTAATGATGGGCTAGTGCATTACAATAAATATGATGGGCTAGTGTATTCCATTAATTGATGACGGGCTAGTGTATTCCATTACACAATGACGGGCTAGTGCATTCCATTAAAGATGATGGGCTAGTGCATTCCATTAAGTGATGATGGGCTAGTGTATTCCATTAACTGATGATGGACTAGTGCATTCTATTAAGTGATGATGGGCTAGTGCATTCCATTAAGTGATGATGGGCTAGTGCATCCCATTAAAGATGATGGGCTAGTGCATTCCATTAAGTGATGATGGGCTAGTGTATTCCATTAACTGATGATGGACTAGTGCATTCTATTAAGTGATGATGAACTTGTTTATTCCATTAAAGATGATGGGCTAGTGCATTTCCGTAAGTGATGATGGGCTAGTGCATTCCATGAATTGATGATGGGCTAGTGTATTCCATTAAGTGATGATGGGCTAGTGCATTCCATTAAAGATGATGGGCTAGTGCATTCCCGTAAGTGATGATGGGATAGTGCATTCCATTAAGTGATGATGGGCTAGTGCATTCCATTAATTGATGATGGGCTAGTGTATTCCATTAATTGATATATGAATAAATAAATAAAAACTCTCTCCGCAAGCTTCCAATTCCTGTTACAGAGCTGAGCTTTTGCTGGGAATGTTCTATGGGGAAAATAACCTCAGTGTAATGCTGTGTGTCCTGGATTAACTCTAAGAGAAAAGGCAATGGTACTAAGGGAGGTTTAGTATAAGAGACCATGAGATGTATATTAGGGATAGGTTAGATGCATAGGATATATTACAGCATGATTACAACTACAGGCAATGTTTGCATCCAGAAAGCATCAAACAACTTCATCAGTATTTACCTAAACCTGACAAAAGTAACATTGCTATCTTGTGTATAATAAAAAGACTTACCTTGGTCAAGCATGACATTTGCACTCTGTAGTTCTTCTCGTGCTGGAGGTTGTTGATGGTCATTGTGGGTTGTGATGCTGCTCCTCTGCAAGCTGAGTCCTGTCTGAGTTCCTGCAGAGCTCTGATGGTGTGGACTCCAGTGCAGAGCATTTATGGGTGTGCTGCCACCTAGTGGGTGAAAGTGGCATTTGCAAAAGTGTTGCAAGCCTCTATTATATTTGATACAGTATGTTGTATACCACTTTGACTATACTCTGTGAAATTTTTGGACCTTTCCACTTAGCTGACCTCCAGCAGTGGAGGCCATCAGCCACTAGGTGGCGCATACAGGGTTTTAGTACATTTCTTAGCTTTAAGGCTTTGGTTTAGGGTTAGGCTTTACGGCTAAGATAATAAGCTTTACACTAACAAGACATACACTAAAATCTGGCCACGCCACCTAGTGGCTGATGGCCGCCACTGCTGGAGGTTAGTTGAAAGGAAAGATCCAAATACTTTATAAAACACATAATACATACACGCCAAGATATAAAAAATGGTCATGTAAATAGCCTTGAAAAAGATGTGCGATGCAACCCAATATAAACTGGTTACATATTAGACCCAATAAAGGGAGGCCGAAACTTGCATTGTGTTCCTCCATCAAAGTGCCAGAAAAACTGGCACAGGGTCAGAGGAGACTGGTATATATATATATATATATATATATATATATATACAAAAAACAAATAGTCCAATTGTTAACAATCGCTGGCTTTTAACTTCTTCAGATTTCCAGATGTCCACTCTGCTCCAAGTGGTCACAAGCTGCAGGCTGCTAAGGATATCCACTATGATATTTGTTAGCTTGTGAGTGACGCCTGTGCGATGTGTTCTGCTCAGGTGTTATTCGTGCATGCCGTCATTGTGTCCAAAGGGAGGGAGAGAGAGGGACAGAGAGTGAGGGAGGGAGGCAGAGAGAGAGAGAGAGGGAGGAAGAGATGATGGAGAGTGAGGGACAGAGAGAGAGGCAGAGAGAGAGGGAAGGAAGCACAGAGGGAGGGAGAGAGCGGGAGGGAAAGAGAGGAAGGGGGAGGAGGGACGGAGGCAGAGAGAGAGAGAGAGAAGAGGGAGGACGAGAAAGGAAAGGAGGCAGAAATAGAGTGAGAAAGAGAGGCAGAGAGGGCAAGAGGACGAGAGAGGAGGGATGCAGAGAGGGAAAGATGTAGGGAGAGAGAGGCAGAGAGAGAGGGAGGAAGGGAGAGAGAGGATTGGGGAGGGAGAGAGAGACGGAGGGAGAGAGGGAGGGAGAGAGGGAGGGGAGGGAGAGAGGCAGAGAGGGGCGGGAGGCAGAGAGAGGAGGGAGTGAGGGACAGAGAGTGAGGGAGGCAGAGAGAGAGAGGAGGGAGGGAGAGAGAGTGACTGAGAGTGAGGGAAGGAGGCAGAGGGAGAGAGAGAGAGGGAGGAAGAGATGGAGGAGGAGTGAGGGACAGAGAAAGAGGCAGAGAGAGAGAGAGGGAAGGAGGCAGAGAGGGAGGGAGACAGAGAGAGAGGAGCGGGGAGGGGGATGGAGGCAGAGATAGAGGAAGGCAGAGAGAGAGAGGGGAGGGAGGGTAAGAAAAGGAAGGATGCAGAGAGAGAATGAGGAAGAGAGGGCGGGAAGAAGAGAGAGGAGGGAGCCAGAGAGAGAGGGAGGAAGAGAGTGAGGGAGGGCAAGAAAGGAAAGGAGGCAAAAATAGAGTGAGGAAGAGAGGCAGAGCGCAAGAGGAAGCGAGCGGAGGGATGCAGAGATGGAAAGATGTAGGGAGAGAGAGGCAGTGAGAGAGGGAGGAAGGGAGAGAGAGGATTGGGGAGGGAGGCAGAGAGGGAGGGAGAGAGGCAGGGAGGGGAGGGAGAGAGGCAGAGAGGGGCGAGAGGCAGAGAGAGGAGGGAGTGAGGGACAAAGATTGAAGGAGACAGAGAAAGAGGAGGAAGGAGACAGCGAGGGACAGAGAGTGAGGGAGGCAGAGGGAGAGAGAGGAGGGAGGGAGAGAGAGGGACTGAGAGTGAGGGAGGGAGAGATGGAGGAGGAGTGAGGGACAGAGAAAGAGGCAGGGAGAAAGAGGGAAGGAGGCAGAGAGAGAAGAGCGGGGAGGGGGCCGGAGGCAGAGAGAGAGGGAGGCAGAGAGAGAGAGGGGAGGAAGGTCGAGAAAAGGAAGGAGGCAGAGAGAGAGTGAGGAAGATAGGGCGTTAAGAAGAGAGAGGAGGGAGCCAGAGAGAGAGGGAGGAAGAGAGTGAGGGATGGGAAGGATGGGGGAGGGGGCAGAGAGAGAGTGAGGGAGGGAGGCAGAAGGCAGAGAGAGGAGGGAATGAGGGACAGAGAGTGAGGGAGGCAGAGAGAAAGAGGAGGGTGGAAGAGAGTGAGGGACAGAGAGCGATGGAGGCTGAGAGAGGAGGGAGAGAGTGAGTGACAGAAAGTGAGGGAGAGAGACAGGCGAGGGGAGGGAGAGAAAAAGAGAAGAGAAACACAGAAAGTGATGTGTTTAAAGGTGGCGAATCAGAATTACAGAGCTACTCATTATCCTTTACGTGGTCGGAGCTAGCCCTACAATCTGTATGGCCAGTACATAAGGACTGGGGTAGCACTGGCTATGATAGAAACCTTCACATATACCAAATGGCTTCACTCACTGTAGCATTATATTTACCATATACTCATCTAAAAAAACTGCATTTAGAAAATAGGAAAATTGTTTTTAGAAATAAAAAAAAATACAGACTCAAATTTTTTAGTTTTACATGGAATTTTGCAACTTTGGAATCGCCATTTTGATTCCTTAATATAAACCTCTTGTGGTGGGAGGAAACACTGAATGCAGAGGAAGTGTCTGCCTGCACAAAGGGAAATGTAGCAGCTACAACTGCTAGTGCATTCAATAGAACTTTTAGAAAACACATTAATTTGCAAGGACACAACCTCTTAAAAATGTAGAAGTCTTAAAGTTAAAAATGTAACTTCTGAAAAATGTTTTTAGAAAGCAAAATAAACAAAAAAAAGTAAAGCCTTTTTAGTTTTTTACTGTAGTGTTCCATTTACATTACTGAGTTGGTTCTTTCAGTTGCTGTCTCAGCAGTGTGAGCTTTCCATTACCTTCCCATTGTTTTTCTATTGCTCTGTTTTCCTTGTTTATGTTGCTTCCTTTCTATCTCTTTCTATATTTTTTTCTGTGTGTTTGTTACGTGCACTTACCTGAAAACTGCTTTCAGTGTATTATTCTTTATTTCTATTTAAACTCAGGATTGTGACATCAGCAGCAGTTATAACACTTTTACTAACATATTCCTACCCCTATAGCAGGGTTATGGGTTCCCTGGTGGTCCAGTGGTTAGGCTTTGGTGCTTTCACGCCTGGTTTCGATTCAAGCCAGGGAACCAAGAGGTCACACCATCCTGAAGCCATGAAGGATTGGGCCTGGACAGTACTTGGATGGGAGACCACCTAGGAATACTAGGAGCTGTGGCCCACTGGAGAAGGAACTGGAAACCAACTCCAGTATCTCTGCCATGAATCCCAAGTGGATCAGCATGGTGTGTACAGTCCATGAGGTCACGGAGAGTCGGACACAACTGAGCTACGCAAACACACACATAGAGGGTTAACAAACAATGAATTAAAGTGACTCTTTCAGGGGAAAAAAATATTTATCCAGATTAATCTGTTACATTTATGCGTCTCAATGTAATTGTGATATGACATACACAGTACATTTAATTCTAAAGAGTAAATAAAAATACTATTTCTTCATCTTCTCCCATGTTGTACAGCTGAGACTTAAAGCACACCAACAGAGGAGCTTTGCACTGTCTCTGACTAGTAAAGAGTGACATGCTCTGAAGACTGCGCCCCTGTAGGCTTTAGGTCACAGCTGTACAACATGGCAGCTGTCATAAGGGAGAAGAGGGGGCATTTTATAATTTATTGTTTAAGTGCAGCTTTTGTATCCCTATTACATTGAGGAGTATACAATATAAGTAACCTAGGTAAAACAAGATGGAATTTCAGACCCCATCTTAGAAGCAACTATTGTTGTTTAGTCGTTCATTCATGTCCGACTATCTGTGACCCTATGGACTCCAGGCACATCTGCCAGCCACTGCCCTTCTGAGCTCCATCATGTTCATGGTCATGAACCTAATCTATCCATGTCCGCCTCTGCCGCCGCCTTCTTTGGGGACCTTGAATCTTGCACAGCATGAGAGTCTTCTATAGGGATTCCTGCCTTCTCATGATATGACCAAAATATTTGAGCTTTTGCTTGTGCCTCTGAGAAACCCATCTTGCTCATATATATATATATATTTGTAGTTCAAGCCCTTTTCCTTTGAAATAAGGGGAGAGGAGGGTGTTTGGCGTGAGACAGGTGTGCAACAATGGGGCATTAACGGGATATCTCAGTTTGCTGGATTAATACATTTTGCACTCTATAGGCAAAAAGCAGCCTATATGTATACAGCACATCTCATAAAATATTTTATTTTTTTTAATATCTAAAAATCCCTCTAACTATTGTGTTGACATCCCCTCTGTAGAGCAGTGTTGTCAGCCTCACAGTCACTGCTGGGATATGACTCATCCCTGCTTCCTATATATGCTGTGTGCTGTTGCCATAGCAACTAACATAGTGCTATGTCTCAAATCTTTCATTTAACAATATTGGACAAAACAAATTATGGAGGGGGTGTTAACCTTAATTTGAAACTGTCAGAAATTACAATAGATTTTTCTAACTTCAAGGTAAGTGTTTAAATGTTTATTTTGGTATTTTTTTATGCAAACATTTTTTTTTCATATACTATTAATTCTCCTCTATCAGATGCATTCATAATCCAGGAAACTTACACATCCCTTTAAGGAAGACTATTTAAAATGGTGTACTCACCTGGTTATTTGTGATCAGGGCCCTCTCCCTCTGTAGCTATTAGTGAGGCTGAAGCTAGGTACTCTTGGTCTGCTTAAAGGGCCAAAAATGATCTATTATAGTATTCTATTGGCTGAGTCGTTTGCATGCCTCTCTAACTTCAATTTTGGGTCTGGTATTTGATGTAACAATTTGATTTCCAATGACCCGTGATTTTAATTATATGTACTGTATGATTCCTTGAGGATGATGTAGCGGCTCTTTTTCTAAAAGAATGGCCAGAGTAAAGAAAATGGAGTGTAGCCTAATCTTGTGAAAATTAGACTAATGTAGTGTACGAATGTGGTACTGGAGAGCTGTTGACTGGAAAATCTAAGGAGGGGATGGTATTAAGGTTTACCCTTTAGAGAATCATGAAGGTTTCTCAATTTGGTGACTGGGCATCATTGATCTAAAGTGGGATAGTATGTGATGGAAATGGATACGCAGCTAGTTTTTGTGCAATGAATAGTAGTTTTACAGTAATCTTGAATAAGTGTGATATTCTGTTTGCGAAAGTAGTGGTTTTAAGGTTGAGAGATAGTTAACTCACTAGGCCTGAGAAATCTGAAAAAGGCCATTATGGTGGCGGCCGTGATGATAAGAAATGTATTTATTCCAAAGGGATTGTGTCATGACCCCCTGGACTCATGGACTCTTTTCAGATGACAACCAGACATGGATGGACAATAGCCCACATGGCTACCAAATTCAAGGGCTATTCCAATGGCCATAAGAGCTTTTTAAAAAGACTATGCCACTTGCAAAGTTATGATGTTGTGTAATGTTGGGTACCAAGTCCCTAGTTGTGTCCCTAGTCCCATGTAATCTATTGGGAGCCTGAAAGTCTAGAATCCTTATGGAAGTCCCGGTCGGCTCCAAAAAGTGAATAAACCCTTTAGCCACTTCAAATAGCTTAGCATACCCCCCCCCCCCCCCCTTACTCAAAAAAGGTATCTCTATCCAAGGAGAGGTTGGCTAGGGAGCGGGTAAACCCAACCACTGATTTCAAGGGCATTACCATTATTCCTTCTCCGCTCTGGAGGCACCCCAAGAACACTAACCAACCACATTTCACACATTGTTTTGGCAAGTTTGGAGAAGGATGGGCTCCAGACTACAGTTGTTAGTGGAAGATGTGGTGGTAGAAGGAATGCTTATCCCAGCTGAGCTGATGAGTATTCCTGGGAAGAAGAAAGAAGAATGAGGAATTTTTCCAGGATGTAAGGATGTATGGCGAGTGGTGATGTGAGATAATGTAGTGCAAGGTCTCTGAGGAGGGATATCATAATAGGATCAGAAGTTTTAAACAATGGTATTGAATGGTATGATTTCTCATTGGTGGATATGTATCTTTCTGGCAAATTACTCCGCATTGATCCCCATGTTAGGGCTGCCATCAAAACTGGAGTCTATGCGCAGTATTGACCCTAAAGTGGGAAGGCCAAAGAAATGTTAAGATTTTGTTATCACATAGAGTCTTAAAGTGATCATTGTTCTTCCTATGAATCAATTATGGCAATAAGATGGTGGGTTTGGCAAGAAAAAAGGGCTGGCTGTTCCATGTATGAATTAAGGAGGACCATAGTAATAAGTCCTTAACCCATTGGTCACGTAGTGTGGTGATAACCTATTGGTGGCTGGGTTGGTCATGTCAGCTGGCAGATTACTTGTGAAGGGTGTGCTTTGGGGTAGTATTTTAGTAGCATAATTAAAGTGTCCAAGGAGCCCATACATTAGCGACACTGAGTACGCATTCCAGTTTATTATCTTTGTAATCTAGCTTCCATCCTCACTGTGTCCAGTATGATTCCTACGAATTCTGTGATATGAGATGGTCCTTCTATTTTATCAAGAGATTAGGGGATTTGAAGATCGTCAAATAGGTTAACTGTTTTTCTTTAACTCTGGAATTGAGAATTGGGTGGTTAAAAAAAAAAAAAATAGAGATAGTAGATGACACTGGGGCATATCTTGATATTGAATAATATCTAACATAGGAATTCAGCGAAGGTATCAACAAGTTTGAGGCTACTCTTTAGATGAACATGAGCCTAGGATGGATTATACACAAGCCAGGAAATCTACCCACAGACAGCACTGTTTTGAGGTTACTGCCTCTCATAAGCGTTTTGCCTGTTCCTAGCTTGTGTAGTAGATTTTGTGGGGAGGTAGTTCACCACAACAATCATTTAATTTACAGTGGGCAAAAGAGCGATAAAAGCCCTCTACCGTACAGTAGTACAGTAAATAAATAGTATTATTTATTAGTTGTAAAGGGTGATAAGAGAAGGTATAATGTTTTAAGTAACTATTTTAACTGAATGAAAATATTAAAAAGGGTTGAAGGTGTATTCAAACCTAGAAAGATAGCTTTAAAAACAGGTCTATTGCACCACAGACGAGAAAGTGAGAGAGAGAGAAAGAAAGAGAGAGACACAGAGAGAGAGAGAGAGACACAGAGAGAGAGAGAGAGAGACACACACACACAGAGAGACAGAGAGAGAGAGAGAGAGAGAGAGAGAGAGAAATCAATAAAGCTGTAAAATAATCAAAGTGGCAGTTACTAGCTCACCATTATTATCTATACCTATTCTTGTGGGATGGCTTTGGGTGGCTATGCACACCATAAAAAGTGTATAAGCTGATTGATCCAGGGAGGAATCCGATCGCCAGTATCTGATGATTGGCTAAGTTTCACTTGTTTGTTTTTTTTAACTCGCAGCACTTAGTCCTCTCCTTCCCCTCCTCCTCCCTTCCCTGTGTCTCGCAAAACACTGCAATAACCCCCCCCCCCCGCCCCCCCCGAACCTGTAGCCTCGTTTTGGGGGGTTTCGGCGCCCATTTTTTCCCTCGCTCAGGGGATTTTCGTGTGTCTAAACTCTTGAGTTTGGACTTAAATTGAGGTGTAACTTCACTTGTATGTCTCTGCCAAGGTTCCCAGAATGCAGTGTAATAACTGTATTTCTCAGAATTCTGGGCATGAAACACGTTTTATTAACTTGTTTTAGACATTCAAACGTGAACACAAATGTTCTATTTATTTACTATATATATATATATTTATATATTATGTGCTTAAACATTTTTTCTGTAGTGAAGTGGACACATCCAACCCCCAGGTCCACCTCAGAGCACCAGCATCCCACAGAGCATCCATGGTGCACCAACCTTACTGTGGAATGAGCAGTGAAATCCTTCTCCTACCTGCACATCTTCTCTCAGTGGCAGGGAATCCCCAATGACATCATGGGGATTCCCTGCCCTGGCAAAAAAGGTGCTCCGGCAGAGGAAGGATACCCAGATCCACAGTATGTGGGGGTGTCTACTACACTACCAAAAAACAAAACATACAAATGTCAAAAAATAAATAGAGACCAAGGCTACGCCTGCACCAGTGGTAGATCCGCCCCCGCTTAGAACAATCTGATTAGATAAGAGCCCAAGGAAGGATTTATTGGCAGTCCCCAAAAGCACAAGTTTGTTGCCCAATGGAATACATTGTACTGTTGCATTGTATTAGTACAATTTTGTGTCTGAAAATGTAGCATAACCTTCTAGACTGAGCTGCCACTCCCCCATGGACCTTATACTGAGCAGAGCCCGACATTAGCTGAGTCTGAACTTTGAAAGTACCTTTATTATAGAATATTTTTTTTTTTAATAAATAATTATGAATTTTATTGACGATCAATGCCTAATTAAAATATCTAGTTCATGTTATTAGGGCACAGCAGTAATCCTTTAAATCCAAGCTGTCAATGCTAATATTCAATGTAGCATCTGATTTCTACACAAGTAGGCACATTTAGTTGCTCACATTTTTATTATTTTATAACATATTTCATATTTTTACTTTGCTGTTTTAAATTGTGATGCCCCAATCAAGTTTATATTGTTTCTTTGTTTGATTTTGAGTGTTAGCCAGGCACTTGGGGGGTGCATACCTAAAAAAGTGGTGCTTCACCACTCATTATTGTTTTTAAGCAAGTTTATTTATTTTTTATAATATGCTCAATTTTCCTCGATGGGTAATATGTCTTTAAAAGCCCATTTTTTTCATACAGTGGTCCTTTAAGCTGAAAATGAAAAATAGTTACCTAATGCTGCCATCTATTGATAATGCAGACTATCCACAGATCCTACAACATATACCATGCAATTTCCTTGCAATAAAACATTTGAATTTTGATGACAAAACATGTGGCAATTACATGAGACAATAGTATCAGTCAGTCCAGATTGACAATAAAACTCCTTTACAAATGTATATCAGCCTTATTTTGTGGTTAATATCCTTTTATTAAATCACATATATAATTGTGAGCATGCGGGCTGTTGCTAACGATGCGCTCTTTGCCAGTAACTGCGGACCTCGCAAAATTTACAGAGTTACGAAACCAAAATACAAGATACGTTACGACCCATTACGACCTCGCAAAAAACGTCCGAAACCCGCGCACATGAAAACATGAAAAACACAATAAATACACACAACAAATACATAAAAAGCTTACCTAGAGCAAGGGGGGAGGGGGGCACCCAGGACCTCGAAAAATGAAGTTACACCTCAATTTAACTCCAAATAAAAGAGTTTAGACACCCAATAATCCCCTAAGCGAGAAAAAAAATGGCCGCCGAAAAAAACGAAAACGAGGCTACAGCAGTTTAAAGACGCAAAACACCACCAAACACCTACGGATTTTCCGAAAAAGACGTACGAGATCCTAAAACAAAGATGCAACCCGTGCGACCCCAAAAACATTAGAAACACAATAAATACACACAACAAACACATAAAAAGGGGGGGCATACCGAAAAAAAAAACCAACGCTGCTCATAGCACACAAACAACCAAGCGCTCAGCACGAGGCTCGCAATGAGCTCCAAAGGATCTTAAAACACCAACAAAATTTTGCACACAAACAACATTACCTGCCTTACAATCTTATTGCCGTCATTTTTTGACGAGCAAGTCGCTAGTAGGTTTATAGTTGTGAATCGTTGTATGCCTAAGTGATAAAAATGTATAGAATGAGGCAGGTTTCCAGTATTGCCAAAATGGGGGATGTGGCACAAAACAGTTAGGGAGCATGAGTTTTGGTGGATCTAGTGGTGCCTGCTCTAATTGGGTACAGAGAGTCCATAACACTTATGGTTGGAGATCAGTGTGTAACATTGGAAAGAGGAGCAGTCAATGTATTCAAGTGGCATTTATATGTTTTATCAAGAAAAAGTTTCAAAACACTATGGGCCATATTCAATTAGAAGCACGCAACTCTATCGCTGTAGGCCGTATGTCTGCGGGTGTGTTGCGGGCTCATGTTCGTCTCCGATTACGATGCTATTCAATTGCTCAAGGCCGCAAGTTACTGTCCCAAAGCCGAAACCGTAAACCACGCACTGGTTTGTAGAATTTCAGGGTGGGAACCTGATCAGTTAAGCAAGCCCGTAACCTCCCATTTCAAATCAGCCACTAGAAAATGAGACTGTCATTATTTCGGCAGTAAAACATGGAGGTTACATATCAATTAGGTTCGGGGATCCGATATACGATTAGACTCGCAAAACCAAAAAACTGTTCTAGTCCATATGGGTGGCCTGATATGTATTAACTCATCAATTAACTCATTGATACCCGAGATACCCTGAAATTAAGCATAAAAGAAATCCAGGATCTTGCCGATTTGCGAGCTTGAGATTGTGCAATTAATCCTAATGGCTGTCGTCGCTTTCCCCGTTATTTACAGTGCAGTAGTGTATTTTTATTTGCATTTATAATGCTGCGGACAGGGGTTAAACCCCCTTGAATAGGATTTTCTCCCTCATGTGCCATTTTCGGGCGGTGAAAACATTTGTGGGCTTAAAGAAATTGAGCAAGTGAATAGCGTTTCGCGATTTTAGCCTTGTGAAAGTGACAGATCAAAGACTTCTGATGAATGTAAGTTACGAGTTTAACCATCGCCATTTTTTCAAGGCCGTAACTCCGAAGCCGATCGGAGCCGGCAAAAAGACGCCAATTGAATAGCAAATTAGCTTGCGACCTCACATACGGGCTACTGGATCTTCCGAAACTTCAATTGAATAAGGCCCAATGTGCCTATGCATTATTGTTGAGACACGCTCTTTTTTGCTTTCCCTACAATGGTCTGAATGTATCTGTTCATGAGTTTTCACCTGAAATAAGCTTTTGATATTATAGCTTTTTGTATACAGTATTTATTTAGTATTTTGACTGATATGGTTGCATCTTGCTGATGATTAGCCTGAACATACAGGACCAAAGCATGGAGTTTTCTATATCTCCATGGACTACATGCAGCAAGACATTACAGCGATCCCATGGCATAGTCTGCTCTTTTTCATTTGTCTTGGAAAATGAGACTTAGAAAGACTAATTTCTATCATAAATAAACAAGGTAGCCTAATACGTGACGCTGCCAATTAGAGGAACTGAATATTTTACAAAAGCTTTACATATTTGTGAATTATGTCACAAACAAAATTAACAGCTATGCAAGCTGTGATATGGAAGTGTTTTTGAGAAAATCTTACTTTTAGCAGACACTAGTGTTTAAGGGCTGACATGCTTGTAATCCTTCCTGTTCAGTGCATAACAATGATAGGAACAGAACTGCTAAAGCAGGAATTGTAATTATAGTGTGACTTCTTCCCTCTAATGATGTATTGGTGTGAGCTGTAGGTATCAGATCCTAAAAGATTAGCTGATCATAAATATTCTCACCAGCCACTGTTGCAAGGAAAATAAATGAGAGAGAAAAGCTTGCACTTTTTAAACCAGTCAATCTACCTCAAAAGTGTTAAATATTAGTTTGTGTGGTACAGAGTACTAGGCATGCATGTATAACTCAGGGGTGACCGTATCTTTCACATAATGGTTGACATTGTGAACCCCAAAATATCCAGTAAAGTTAATAACATGCATAGTACTAGAAGGGCATTTGATCTCTGTATTTATAGCCATATTAAATTCCAGCCTCATAACTCTGACATGTTGCATGTAAGGGCTGCGTGCTTCAAATTTGGTCTACTTACGTTGCTATTAAATTAGACAGTGCTGCGAGCTCCAAGCGAGAGAGGCTATTTTGTAAACCAGTTTGCGGCCGTCGGGGTTGTGTGCTCTAACGCAAACAATTAAGCAATCACGTAGTTATAGGTTCAGATGGAGCCAATGGGAAAAGTGATCGTTATCGTTACTTCACTGAAAAAGGGGAGGGTAGATTTCGAAGTCCAAAGTGCTTCAATTACAGTTTGTGATCGGACCCACATTCCACATATAATGCAATATTAATAAAGCAGTAAATCTGATATTCTATTACATGCAAGTTACAGTATATGTCGTAACATATCGATCCCTGCAATCAATGTAACACAAAATATGAACATAAAATAAAGTATTTTCGCGGCCGATTTGCGGGCTTGAGAATGTTGTGCTATTAATTCTAAGAGCTAACATCACTTTCCCTTATAATAAAAGTACAGTAGTGTATTATTATTTGCATTACAAGTGCTATGTATTGGACTTTACCCACCTTGCTGGAGCTCTTGAGCACATGTAGGCCTTTGGGCTCCGTTTGCGTGTTACGTGCTTGCTCGCGAGTGACCACGTTGCAGTTTAATAACTGATTTGAACAAGTAGCGGTTACGGGCATGACTAAAATCCTTATACACTCTCTCAATATCTCTCGACTAGACTACTGCAACTCGCTTCTTGTTGGCCTACCTACCACCCAACTGTCTCCACTTCAATCCATTATGAATGCCTCTGCTAGACTCATCTTCCGTACACAACGTTCAGTGTCTGCATCACCTCTCTGTCAATCACTCCACTGGCTTCCCTTAGCCTCAAGAATAAAATTTAAAATCATGACCCTAACTTACAAAGCCCTCAACAACATTGCTCCCCTTTACATCTCTGCTCTCATCTCCAAATACTCCCCCACCCGCCCTCTTCATTCTGCTAATGGCCTTCTTCTTTCTACAACTCTTGTCACCTCCTCTCACTCCCGCCTCCAGGACTTTTCTCATGCTGCCCCTAGTCTCTGGAACTCCTTGCCTCGCTCCACCAGATTATCCTCTTGCCTCAAAACATTTACCTACTTAAAACTCATCTCTTTAAAGAAGCGTATCAACTTCCACCCTAACACGCTTATCACCTCTCTCTCCCTCTTTTACCACTCACTATCCCTTAGATTGGAAGTCTGCGAGTTTCTATCCTAAGTACTTTATGAATTCACCATGGAAATTGGATTCCTAGCTCAAAGACAGGGCCCTCCTTCTTTTGCTAAATGTTAATCTCTATTTATCATTGTCTGAACCTAATTTATGTACATCGCTACGGAATATGTCGGCACGTTATAAATAAACTATAAGAATAATAATAATAATAATGACAGATCAAAGGATTTACGTGCGCGAAGTTCAACGTTGCTCAGCACGTAGCCTATTCTCGTCCATCCTGTGTGTTACCATACAAGACGACTGCGAGCAACGTTCGGTGGCTAATTTAATAGCCGTAACACGTAAATCTGGAGTTACGAGCTACGTTTTAACACGTAGCCCCAATTTAATAGGGCTGTTAATACTTAACTTTTATTTAAAGAAAAAATAAAAAGCATAACAAACAAACATACAAAGTTAAGAATCCCACAATTAAAAACTGTTCCAAAACCAATATTATTTCCACACACTACTGTGAATGTATTCAGAATATATTGCATGCAGGACATCTTTTGATCATAGTATGCAGTGGTAGATATAGTTGTTCAATATGTCAGTATTCAAGATATTATGTCTACTAGCGTCTTCCTTGTTTATTGTGACATCATCTAGATTCATCCCCCTTTATCTAAATGTCCGGCTGTAGACATTTATGTTAAAGCAGTAACTAAAGAATTAGAGAAATTACAACAAAAAGGAATTTCCAATATATCAAAACAAGAACGTTTGGCCATTCAAGAAATAACAAAGTGGGACAATGTCCTAATAATACCCTCTGATAAAGGGGAAATATTGTTATCTGGCCAATATGTGGAAGAAGCCCTTAAAGAGCTAAATAACAGTGAATGTTACAAACGACTTCTTGGTGACCCTACTGATGACTTTTTAAGTCAATATAATAAGATGATAAATTCTGCTAAAAATGACAATCTGATCTCTCTGCAAAAACTTAAGTTCTTAAGTGTGGACAAACCTAGGGTGGACACTTTTTATGTGTTGCCAAAAGTTCATAAAAACCCTTTAAGACTGCCAGGCAGGCCCATTATATCTGGTAACGGGAGCATGTGCGAGAAAGCAAGACAGTACTTGGATAGACAATTAAGATCTTTAGTATTGGGCCTAGTATTGGATACTATGGATGTCCTTTGTAAAATTAATGGCTTAACCATCATGCCTATCACATTCCTGGTGACCTGTGATGTGAAGGCCTTATACACATTAGTTGACCATCATATAGGATGTAAGGCTATAGCATACTTTTTAAGTAAGGAATCCACACATAATCAAGGGAAAAATGAAAAAAAAAGATATGGTCACTCCAGTTATCCATGCATGCCTAGTACTCTGTACCAAACACACTTTAACACTTTTGGGGGAAATTGACTGGTTTAAAAAGTGTAAGCTTTTCTCTCTCTTTTTTGATACTGTCTTTTGACACTGCCAGTCAAACTTATGGAGTTTTCATTGGCATAGTGATACGGTTATACTTATTTCCCTTGTGGACTGGGTATCAATTTATAAAGTAAGTACATGAATGTATTTCAAATTAATATGGGTCCATTTGTGCTGTACTCCCACCAGGATTGATATATAAGTTATTTTTCTTAAAGAACATAAATGGTGGAACACAACTCCTCAAAGATTCGGCCATAATTAAGACTTGTAATTGCATAAATGTAAAGCTCCTGGAGACAAGTAAAGTATGCTATAAGTAATGCTTTCTATAAAAATGCTATTATGCTCATGGCTTACATAGCTGGCAATGCTTATGAAGACATAGACTCTGCTGTCGTTTCTTTTCAGTGTCTCATACTAGCCATGGTAAATAATGGCAATTTAATAATGGAATTTGCTTCAAATTCTCAAAAGAGTAAAGTCAAACTATACAATAAACTAATATTAGCAGCAATGTAAGCTATGAACAGTAATACATTGTTAGAGCAAATCACAGCTTTAAAAACTGCATATATGCAGAATGTTCCATCTTGTCTAGTTTCATTACATCCTGACAGTGCTGAAAGCCTGAGGGTGTGTGTTTTATCTGCCAGTGTAGGAAGGAGCAAAAGAGGGGGTGGATTTGTTAAACCGCTAGATATTTTTAGAATTTGACACCTACTCCCTCCCTGCACATGCTCAGAAGCAGGCAGTTTGCAACAGTAACTGCAATGTTTGCTGTTGCAGAAATGTAAGCTTCTCCAGGGACCAGCAGGCATCTTAAGATATAATTATCTGCAAATTAAAAGCTAATTTATGACATTTCCCTGGATAATTCTGCTCTTGTTCAGGCTCAAAGTTTTCAAACATATATATTTTCCTATTGTGCAGAGGCCCTTTTTATGCTATGTATTTAAAATACCAGGATGATTTTCAGCTACTGTCCTAGAAATGAGATCCTGCGCCAGTTGTTCCCTGATCAGGTTTCAGGGACAGATTCAAAAATAATACTTTTAGCCATGTCAGTCGAGCATCCACTCTGCAAGGTTTATGTTGAGGAAGCAATAGTGAAAACTTGCAGTAGGTACTGGTTGAATAATTTTGTACTAGTAAACGAAAGATCCCCTTCTGGATCACTACCTTGTCGTGGTGAATGGGCCTGTGTACCTCAATGAAGCTGTGAGCCATACCATGTAGGTTAACCCAAGATGGGCAGGTCATAGCAGAGAGGTCAAACAAATTGCAGTCGACTGGAGAAGGAACTGGCAACCCACTCCAGTATCTGTTACATGAAAATCTTATGGATTGGCACAACCAACACAAGATGAGCCTGGAGTGCTGCGGTTCATAGAATCATGGAGAGTCGGACTTGACTGAATGACTAAACAACAACAACAACAACAAAGGAAAGATATTACTGCTCCCATGCAAGTGCACTTTTTACTCAAATAATCATAACCATAATCTAATGAACCCAGGGTCGGATCAACCTTTTGGGACCCCCTAGGCGGTGAAGTGAAGGAGCCCCTGCGAGTGAGTACACAAGGTATGCACAGAACCATTTTTGCCTTTTCTGAGTGTGTAAGTTCCTTTTCCTGTTGTATTTCTCTTGTATTTCTCTGTTCTAGGTCGTTACTCTCTAGTAGCCAGTCTATGAACTGCAGCATTTCTTTTTTTTTTAAGCAAGCAACCATTTTTTTTTAAAGAGTGGCGGCCCTCACAGGGGAGCACCCCTAGGCGGCTGCCTTGTTGGCCTAATGGGTAATCCGGGCATGAATGAACCTAGATAAGAGAAGTATGTTGCAGTCATTCTATTTGAGCCTTCATACAAAACACATCTCAATAACTCAGAAAAGAGCAACTACAGTTAATCCATCTCATTTCAGAAAATCTCTTAATTATTTAAAATGTTATTTCAAAGACTGTGTGAAAAACAGGTTTACATTAATTAGCGTGAGGAGCTTATGAAGATCAAAGATAAAGGTTAATCACATAGTAGTTTTCCTCTCACAACAATTAATTTCTAAGCTTCATGATAACACTCACAAATCACAAAAAATAATGGTTAAATAGAAAATAGATGGGAAAATAATAGACTGTTTGAGGTCAGTGGCCATTATCTGGATAGCCCAACATGAAGAGGACAAAACTAAAATCCCTAAGGGTCTCAGAAAAGTTATGGCCATCTGGTTTACTTATAAATGGAAATGATGGTGATTTGCTGGTTTAAATGCTAGGACTAGGGCATTTTTTTAATTTATAATCTTTTATTAGAAGGCATACAAAAATAAAACCTTTTGAACTGTATTTTGTCAGTTAAGTTACGTAAAATTTCACAATAAAAGTTTTCCAGTGATTAATTGACTAGACCTTCTTATTTTACATTTTTAGCTATTAAAGTTTCATATATCATAACTACAATTTTAATTTAAGTAAAACACAAAACAAAATAAAACAAACAATAAACAAGAGCGAAAAAGAGAAAAGAACAATCATTGGATTCGTTAGCTAAACCATAATGCTGCTAACCTTGTATATAAAACAGGGTAAAGCTGAAATGACGGCCCCTAAGTGGGCCCAAAACAGATCTTCTTAAGGATACTACAATTTTCCTCAAATTATATTTACCTTTATAGTGCAGCTGAAAGCTTTCCGTCCCTCCTCGCTTCGGGCTCCTCCCAGTATCACTTTAGCAAGATGTGGGTGTTATATTAGGGTGATGCTAAATGAAGATGCTAACCAAGGTTTCCAAATTGCCTGACATTGGGATACGCTGTTTAGAATAATGTACAGTTGCAAGCAAAAGTATGTGAACCCTTTGGAATGATATGGATTTCTGCACAAATTGGTCATAAAATGTGATCTGATCTTCATCTAAGTCACAACAATAGACAATCACACTCTGCTTAAACTAATAACACACAAATAATTAAATGTTACCATGTTGTTATTGAACACACCATGTAAACATTCACAGTGCAGGTGGAAAAAGTATGTGAACCCCTAGACTAATGACATCTCCAAAAGCTAATTGGAGTGAGGTGTCAGCCAACTGGAGTCCAATCAATGAGATGCGATTGGAGGTGTTGGTTACAGCTGCCCTGTCCTATAAAAAACACACACCAGTTCTGGGTTTGCTTTTCACAAGAAGCATTGCCTGCTGTAAATGATGCCTCACACAAAAGAGCTCTCAGAAGACCTACGATTAAGAATTGTTGACTTGCATAAAGCTGGAAAGGGTTATAAAAGTATCTCCAAAAGCCTTGCTGTTCATCAGTCCACAGTAAGACAAATTGTCTATAAATGGAGAAAGTTCAGCACTGCTGCTACTCTCCCTAGGAGTGGCCGTCCTGTAAAGATGACTGCAAGAGCACAGCGCAGACTGCTCAATGAGGTGAAGAAGAATCCTAGAGTGTCAGCTAAAGACTTACAAAAGTATCTGGCAAATGCTAACATCCCTGTTAGCAAATCTACGATATGTAAAACACTAAACAAGAATGGATTTCATGGGAGGATACCACACAGGAAGCCACTGCTACCCAAGCAAAACATTGCTGCACGTTTACAGTTTGCACAAGAGCACCTGGACGTTCCACAGCAGTACTGTCAAAATATTCTGTGGACAGATGAAACTAAAGTTGAGTTGTTTGGAAGAAACACACAACACTATGTGTGGAGAAAAAGAGGCACAGCACACCAACATCAAAACCTCATCCCAACTATGAAGTACGGTGGTGGGGGCATCATGGTTTGGGGCTGCTTTGCTGCGTCAGGGCCTGGACGGATTGCTATCATCGAAGGAAAAATTAATTACCAAGTTTATGAAGACATTTTGCAGGAGAACTTAAGGCCATCTGTCCACCAGCTGAAGCTCAACAGAAGATGGGTGTTACAACAGGACAACGACCCAAAGCATAGAAGTAAATCAACAACAGAATGGGTTAAACAGAACAAAATACGCCTTCTGAAGTGGCCCAGTCAGAGTCCTGACCTCAACCCGATTGAGATGTTGTGGCATGACCTCAAGAAAGCGATTCACACCAGACATCCCTAGAATATTGCTGAACTGAAACAGTTCTGTAAAGAGAAATGGTCAAGAATTACTCCTGACCATTGTGCACATCTGATCTGCAACTACAGGAAACGTTTGGTTGTAGTTATTGCTGCCAAAGGAGGTTCAACCAGTTATTAAATCCAAGGGTTCACATACTTTTTCCACCTGCACTGTGAATGTTTACATGGTGTGTTGAATAAAAACATGGCAACATTTAATACTTTGTGTGTTATTTGTTTAAGCAGACTGTGATTGTCTATTGTCGTGACGATCAGATCACATTTTTTGACCAATTTGTGCAGAAATCCATATCATTCCAAAGGGTTCAAATACTTTTGCTTGCAACTGTAGGTTAATCTCTCATTGATAAGTAAGTAGTTGATCTTTCTCCTGGAAGTTTAGAGTCAATGTCTTCCATCTACTGGCTATGTGCATTTTGGAAACTAACGCCATTAATTGAAATAATTTATTCTGAGATTGAGATATGTTCTTAATATGAACCCCCAACAGGCATGATTCCATCGAGTGTGAAACTACCTTTTAAAAAAGTGTGGAGGCTAATTGGGCTAATTGTCCCTATATATTCTGGGTGGATGGGCATGACCATCATATGTGAATGTGATCCCCTATTTGTTGGCATCCCCTAAAACATTTATTGCTCTCTTGCAGCCTAAATTTCTGTAATTTGTCGGGTGTGCAGTAGGCTCTGTGTAGAACTTTGATAGACGTCTCTAAAAGAGAGTGAAGAGTTAGAGAAATCACTGGGTTTTGATGGGTTATTAAGGGGGCTTATTCTTTGGGAATCCAAATCAGCTTATCGTAACTATGTGGCCATCCATGAGATTTTAAAGCTTGCCCACTTCTGCATGTCTTCAGTCAAAGATTTGTATATGGGGGGGAAGTTTGCCTTGTATAGATCGGCAATTTTAGAGGTAACCCAGGTATTTTATAAACTTTGCGGGCCAGATGTAGTTATAATCAGATTTAAGAGTGTCAATCTCAATTTGTGACATACCCAGCCCCAGAGCTTCACTTTCTCTATATTTAGCTTAAGGCCCGGGATTTTGCTAAACTCCTTTATAGTTGACATGAGTGCTGGTATTGAGTAAAGGGGTCTGGTCAGGGTGCATAATAGGTTGTCTGCAAAGAGAGTGCATTTAAAATGCTGGTGACCGACTTGTACCTCCTGGATGTCAAGATTAGATCTAATTGCTTGCGCTAGGGTTTCCATGTCGAGTGCGAATAACAAAGGTGAAAGTGGGCACCCTTGCCTAGTCCCTCTTTGAATTCGAATTTGAGCTTTGTGCTCTCTTGGTAGTGTTTTAAATTGGCTATTGGGGAGTCATAGTATCTCCTAAGCAGGTTGATTAAGTTTCCCCTGAATCCAAACTGGTTTAGCATTTTGTACAGATACGGCCATTCTACCATATCAAAAGCCTTTTCAATATCTAGAGCTAGAAGGCACAATGGAGTGTCAGATTGTGTGTGTTTTTAAGACCCTCCTGACATTGTGTATCAATCCTGGAGTTTGTCAGGTGAGTTGGGGAGTAATATGTATATTCTCTCCTGTCCGGGTGAATTCCCCTCCAGGCATCGACCAGCCCCAACCTATTAAACAGGGACTTAATCTGTTTTGTTTTGTTGGTGAATCTGTTTCTAGATGATTTCCCCGATCTATCCAGGGTCGGTTCTAAGGTAAGGTTTAGGTCCCCCCCAATTATCAATTTTCCCAGGTCCTGAGTTTCAATTATTTTCAACAGGGCGATCAACACTATATAATGAGAATTCGTAGGGGAATATAGGGAGATTAATGTCGTTCTAACCACCCCAATTGTTCCAGTCACCATGACATAGTTACCATCTTTGTCTATAATTGTAGGACTAGGGCATTTTTAAATCAAGTTTAGGACCTACATTTTAAAACAGGTCCTGGGGTCGGGTCGTCCTGTCGCTGATGCCGGAGCCTATAGTCGGAGGTAGGTATTGCTTTCTTATATGCAAACTTGCACTGACTTTACCCAGAGAGACTAACCTGTTATGACCCTTCCACCCTACCCTTTCTATTTTAGTTTATGTTTGAAATATCAAAAAAATAAAAGAAAAACTGTTAAACAAAATGACAAATAACTTTGAGTAATAAAAAAAGAAAAAAAAAAGAAAATTGTTTTATTATAGTTTATGTTAATCTTTATTGGCAAATGTATAAAAAAATACTAATTTACATGATATATAATTGTATGTATTAAACATTCTATAACAATTTCTATACATGTAACAAGAAATAATACAACTGTATGTTTTTTTCTAATAAAAAAATTAAATGTAAAAAAAAGTATATGAGCCTCATCTGAATTCAAACCAATGTTAAAGCATTGATACTTAACAAATAAGCATATAATAATTAAGATTATTATAAATATAAACATAACAATACTTCTTGCACATTTTGCAGCAATAAAGAACCATATGTAATATGGTTTAATTTTAATACAATGTAACAATCACAATGGCAATTTGGAATCAGGAAGGACACATGGGATGTGTAGTCCCCTTGAAGGAATTAGGAGGTGCCAGACACTGATCTGTAGATCTTTACATTGAGCTGCTGCTGGCTTGAAAGTTAATAAAGGGTTACAATCTGTACCCAAATGCAGTATTTCTATTGGGAGGTTCTCTGTACCTTTGTAGGCAGCTCTGGGGGTGTGGAAAACAAGTTTTATTTTTAAATAAAATAAATCAGTATGTGTATACAATGAGTCAATGTAATGTGTGATATAAGCAGCATGTGTAAGATTAGAAATAGGGTAAACAGGGAAACTTAGATATACCATTACTATCGCTAGGGCGATTTTTTTTTTTATGCCACTACGGCACTCGCAATTGATTTTCCCGGGATTAGCATAAGTTATCACATATGATAGTTGTCAAACTGCAAGTTTTCGTCACGCATGTGAGCCTTCCGAGGCCAGCCATTTGCAGCCCATAGGGCCTCACTTAGCGAGGCGAGCCGTTGAGGCACCACCTTGCAAAAAATACGACTTTAATGGCCGAACCACCGAATTGGAAAAACTGTGAAAACACACAAATATGCCTCAAATTCACTTACACACTCACACATAGAACAAGGGCAGAGCTAGGGAGCCTGTGAGTGAGGTTGCAAGTTAATTTGAGGCATATTTTGTCTTTTTAAACGATCAAAAATTGATGAAGCAGGAAAAAAAATGCCGGCCGAAAAAACTGAAAAATTCTGAAACAAGATGAAAACAAGGCTAAGCAAGGCCAGGCACGCAGAACTTAGAAAATACACAACACAAAAGACAGTAACACTTACACCAATAACGCCAGGTACGTGGGACTTACGTAGGCACACAGTACTTAGAAAATACACAACGGCAAAGACAGTAACACACCAACAACCCCAGGCACGCAGGACACAGATGAACTACGCCAGGCACGCGGTACTTAGAAAATACACAACGACAAAGACAGTAACACTTACACCATCGGCGCCAGGCACTCAGGACATAGAAAATACACAACGACAAAGACAGTAACACTTACACTTACACCATCGGCGCCAGGCACGCAGGACATAGAAAATACACAACGGCAAATACAGTAACACTTACACCAAGAACGCCAGACCAACAACTTACAAAAACAACGGCAGTCAGCGCGCGTAACGCAAACATTCAGCAGAGACACAGAGGAGAAAAACACAGGGAAGGCACAGGGGGAGATGGTGGAAAGAGACACATGGCAAGTTGCAAGTTGCAGAGGCCTGTAATGAGCGGTGAAGTGGATAGAAGGAGAGGCTTGCAATGAGCGCCAAAGGCGCTCATTGTGAGCCACATGATAAGTGCTGAAGGCGCTCAGCGCGGGGCTCGCAATGAGCGCCAAAGGGGCAGAACATTGCATTATGTGGCAAACAGCATTGCCAGGCTTCAAATGTTATTGCTGTCATTTTTGACGGGTTAAGTAAAGTGTTCCCTATTAAGGGTTTTATTAATTTCAACAGCTTTACTATTATTATTTTTTTATTAGAGTATACTTGCCCTGTGCAGTATGTAGGGCACACATCCCTCTTTCCCCTTGACTCTCTCCCTTGTGTCTCCCCCTTGCCTCTCTCACCCATACCTCTCCCTCTATGTGAGCTCCTTAAAGACTGGAAACTACTGGTTAACTTAATGATATAAGAAATGTGGAGATGGGAAGCACTTTCCAAATTAGAGGGAACTAAACATAGGTAGTCTGGCAGTTGTTAATAAAAACATAGTTGGGAGAATATGTAAACAGTTGTTTCTTATGGTGGCACTAATTACAGGTGTTCAGATTGTCTTCCTTAACTATCTTCTTACATTAATAGCTTTTAAATCACTCTGTTTTGTGTTCACAAAATGGTTATACGAGGGTTCCCAATATACAGGTTCCAATTCGTGTATCCCTTCCTTTTGTGTGTGTGTGTGGGGGGGACTTCCTATCTATTTTACTAAGAGACACAATCTGCCAGATGACCCCCTATACTGCACATCAGCTATTAGTAATGCAAACCCTCTGTGCTGCACTATGAATTGTGCCCCCATTTCTTATATCATTAAGGTAAAATGAATGATGTCATCCTCTCTGATTATCACAGCATCAATTCCTCACATCTCTCTCACTGTCAACAATGACATCATTACCCCAACATCCCAAGCCTGTTGCCTTGGGGTTCTACTGGACCCCGCCCTGTCTTTCATCCCTCACATACAGTCACTAACTAAAGCTTGTCTTCTCCATCTAAAAAACATCTCCAGAATTCTCCACTATCTTACACCAGACACAACAAAAATCCTAATACACTCATCTCATCTACATATATCATCTCTCGACTCGACTACTGCGACTCTCTTCTTGTTGGCCTCCCCACCGGACTATCTCCACTTCAATCCATAATGAACACCTCTGCTAGTCTCATCTTCCGTATTCAACGTTTAGTGTCGGCATCCCCTATCTGTCAATTACTCCACTGGCTTCCCTTAGCCTCCAGAATAAAATTTGAAATCATGATCCTTACTTACAAAGCCCTCAACAATACTGCACCCCCGTACATCTCTGCTCCCATCTACAAATACTCCTTCACCCGCCCTATTCGTTCTGCTAATGACCTTCTTCTTTCTATAACTCTTGTCACAACGTCTCACTCTCGCCTACAGGACTTTTCTCATGCTGCCCCAATTCTCTGGAACTCCTTGCCTCGCTCCACCAGATTATCCTTCTGCCTCAAAACATTCAAAACCTCCCTAAAAATGCATCTTTTTAAAAAAGCGTATCACCTTCCACCCTAACACACTCTCACCTCTCTCTCCCTCCTTTTCCACACACAATACCTTTAGGTTGTAAGTCTGTGAGTTTCAATCCTGCAATGTGCTTTGGGGAAAGCTTATGGCTCAAATCAGGGACAGAACAGACAGTGTTCACATTATCAAGGACTCTTTCAGTTGTTTTTATATGGTACTGTCTGGAGTGTCAATGTGGGTTGAAGTATTGAGATTAGGAGAAGACTTGATGAGAATTTGGGGAATTTTAAGCACAGTCAACATGACTATAACCAAGGCAAAACCCTAATCACGGTGACAAGAAACCTCCGCAATTACCATAATTCTAAGCTGGACCACAAGTGTTGGGTCCTTCAAAAACGTTTGCTTTTGCCGCATAGCATCACAATTCAGCAGGCACATACTTGACTTTAGACTGTGGTTGGTGGTGAGGAGCGGTGGCTGGAGGGACCCGGGTCGCCAAAAATCTTGAATGATTCACATAGAAGGAATGATGGTAAGATCTGTACACCTGTTGTTTCATGTCTTGTTATTTCCCAAATATGTCTTCAGTGAAAAAAAGATTGAATGAAAAAAAAAATGATGCTGGGCATTAAACGAGTAACATGGAGGAGGAGTTGAGATGGATAAAACTTTTGGATACCATCATACCAAAAGGATTAACAGAGAACATTAATTATCGTATATACTTGAGTATAAGCCGAGTTTTTTAGCCCATTTTTTAAGGCTGAAAAGTGCCCCCTCGACTTATACTCAAGTCACCAACCCCGTGTCTCTCCTTCCCCCTGTGTCTCTCTTTCCCCCCTGTGTCTCTCTCCAACCCTGTGGCTCTTTCCCTCCCCCTCATCATCCTCAACCCCCCATCCTCATCCTCAACCCCCCATCCTCATCCTCAACCTTCCCTCCTCAACCCCCTCCTCATCCTAAACTCCCCTCCTCATCCTAAACCCCCCTCCTCATCGTCAACCCCCTCCTCACTTTACCCCTCTAATTACCTCCCCCTCTCCCTTTCCCCTCACTTACCTTCCATCAGCAGTTTCTCCTCCATGCTCCTTCTGGCTGCGTCGTGACCCGGCATATGCTAATGACGTGACGTCACATGCGCGTCACGTCATTAGCAATGGCCGGGTCCCGACGCAGCCGGAAGGAGCTCGGAGGAGCAGCTGCTGATTGAAAGTAAGTGAGGGGAAAGAGAGATGGGGAGGTAATTAGAGGGGTAAAGTGAGGAGGGGTTTGAGGTTGAGAAGGGGGTTGAGGATGAGGATGGGGTTGAGGATGAGGATGGGGGGGTTGAGGATGAGAAGAGAGGGTGAGGAGGGGGGTTTGAGGATGAGAGAGGATGGGGGGGTTGAGGATGAGGAGAGAGGATGAGGAAGGGGGTTGAGGAGAGAGGTTGAGGAGGGAGGTTGAGGAGGCACGGGTTGAGGAGGGAGGATGAGGAGAGAGGATGAGGAGAGAGGATGAGGAGAGGGGTTGAGGATGAGGGGGGGTAGAGGAGAGAGGTTGAGGGGGGTTGAGGAGGAGGAGGGGGGTCGAGGAGGTAGGTCGAGTAGTAGGGGGGTTGAGGAGAGAGGTTGAGGGGGGTTGAGGATGAGGAGGGGGGTTGAGGATAAGGAGGGGCTTGATGAGGGGGGTTGAGGATGAGGAGGGGGTTGAGATTGAGGAGGGGGTTGAGGAGGGAGGATGAGGTGGGGGGTTGAGGAGAGAGGATGAGGAGGGAGGATGAGGAGGGGAGTTGAGGAGGGTGATAAGGGAGGGGGAGGGAAAGAGACACAGGGAAAGGAGATGGGGAAGAGACACAGGGGAGGGAGAGGAGGGGAAGAGACACAAGGGAGGGAGAGGAGGGGAAGAGACACAAGGGAGGGAGAGGGGGGAGAGACACAGGGGAGGGAGAGGGGGAGAGAAACACAGAGGAGGGAGAAGAGGGGAAGAGACTTAGGGGAGGGAAAGGGGGAGAGAAACAGGGGAGGGAGAGGGGGAAGAGACACAGGGGAGAGAGAGGGGGGACACAAGAAAGGGGCACAGAGGGCACACAAGAGAGGACACAGAGGGCACAAGAGGGACACAGGGGGCAGCACATTTCCCACCCTCGGCTTATACTCAAGTCACTAAGTTTTCCCAGTATTTTGTGGTAAAATAGGTGCCTTATCTTATACTCGGGTCAGCTTATACTCGAGTATATACGGTATACTGTATTTCTATAGTATGCAGTATCGTATACAAACCTGCCCTTTTCATGACAGATGACAAATATTTTCTATTTTCTAAAGACTTCAAACCTACTATTTTGTCTCTCCCTATTAGGTAGACATGTTTTCTTCTTGTCTATATAATAATCTAAATTTTGATAGTAATATCTTTGTCCATGTCCTAAGTAAGATAAATTGGATTTCAATTATATTCTTTTTTGACCACTATTCAGAGTATTGTTTCCTTTTAGTCTATGTATTAGTAACTAATATGTTGGAACATAGGAATTTAGGTAAGAAACCCCATTTGATTTTCATATATTTTAATATAATATGCTATGGGACACAATTAGTTTTTTTTCTATTTTGAGTGGTCTTTAAACCACAGAAGTCATATTTACTCAAAGTCATGTTTGTTATATTCTTATTGCCTATTCCACTCTGTGGGCAGCCATTTTCAATAATCCTCTTGGCTAACAATAGAGGACTATACATTATATTTACCAATCCTAGTTAATAATATTGTTTAATGGTGTTTTTCCTTGTATTATCTAATATATTGATTTAGGTTATCATACAATATAAAAAAAATATTTACTGATATGGGGGTAATATAAGCCTTATGTGCAGTACTTTTGTGGATAATGAATGTACAGCATCACACATTTTGGTATATTTACTTATCACTCAGCATTTCACTGTTCTTTCACACATATGTTCAATGATAGGACTTATTCTGTACTTGTTCACCTTATTATTTAACACCAGACCCGTTGTTTTTTCTGATAACACCATTATACGTTGTACTTTTTTAATTTTATTTATGGGTCAAGTTAATTTAATTTAACTCTATATATTATTTGACACTTTTCCACTTTGTCAATATTTGTATTATTATTATTTTAGTATATTAATTATTGGGGTGCTTTGGTATTTTTTTATTATTTTTTCACATGCACTTGTTATTTCATTATATTTAATATAGTAGGATTCTATATACCATATCTAGGGCCTCATTCTATTATCGGCCGTAAATCGATTCCTTGCGGGGGTTCTGTTAACTCACAATTCTATTATACGGCCCCGCAAGGATCTCCCCTTACGGCCGGCCGCATATCTTGGAACCGGCCGTAAGCTCAAAAAATTTTAAAGTCAAAAATAAATTCAAGCCTGCACTGTACAGCTCTGTAAATGCTAGGGATCATATTGGGGGACATGAGGATTAATAGTAACCCACTCTCAAGCTTGCACATCAGCCCAAATACGAGTTTACATTAACTGTTTATTTTCTGGCCGCAGCGTGGCCAGGTCTGAGGTGCTCCAAGTACTCTGGACTTTTTACATGTATATTTGACATATATTAAAAAAAAATATTTTACGGATTTGAGTATAGGGGAAATTTGTGCTATTTTTGCTAACACCTAAAATCACTTTATAGTCTTCTCAAAGTGCAGGATGGCTTTATTTGGGCTATATTTCGTGCTTAATTGGTGCTAGCGGGACCTCTTTCCTGCAAGTAAGCTGCCGCTCGCTTTTAGCCTTGCAGAGAGGCTTCCCGGAGCAATAGAATTGCAAATAGGATTTTCTTACGGACGATTTCCTTGCGGCCATTTTAGATCAAAGGTTTTCCTCCGGCACGAGCGGCCGCAAGAGATAGCAAGGCGCCGGCCGCAAGCCTACCGGAAGCCCCAGACGGAGGGGAATAGAATAGCCGATTAGCTTGCGGCCGGTCCTTGCGGCCCCGCAACGGCTGCGGCCGATAATAGAATGAGGCCCCTAGTCATTAAAGCCTATTCTTCACCTCTGCTGCATATTCACAGGGGATATTTTATTTTCTGTTTGGTCTTATGATTTTCCTCTTTTCCTCAGGTCTTCTCTGTACTTTGCAATAAGAAGCTCATGGTCTGAGCCTTAGTCAGCTCCGGGTCTTGTTTTTGCTAAGCATACCTGATACCTTTACTACAACTATTAGTACCCAATAAAATAACAAAAAGGTCTTTCCATTTGAAGGCCAGAATGAAATACATACTGTGTTTATGCATATACAAACAGACAACAACCTTTATTGATGCATAGCACTTTTATATACAACCCAATCCTTTTCACGTGAGGAGGCCTCTCTGTCAATCATATCACTGGCAAGTGTGCTATTAACTGCCTCCTGTAGTGAGAAGACTGTAAGTCTACAGGAGTATGACCAGTTGCCATCTTCTTTCCTTCCTTCCTTCTGTCCTCTAGCCCTGTAAGGGTAATTAGCACATTAGTGTCATTTATCTGTCTTCCCCTTGACAGGAAAGCCAAACGGTATGGGTGCTAACAGAAATATCCCTTTTGTAGACAAGGTGTCTCCTTGGCTTTTTCCCTTGTACTATGGGACCTCTACAGACTCCTCCACTGTGTACCGCTCAATTCATGCCTCCTTTCCTGGGAGCCCCCACATAACTTGCTTTATAAAACTCCCTGGGGAAAATGCAGCATTTGGTTACTAAACATGCTAATTTACCACCTTTACATCAATAACTGTGGCTTGGCCTGTGTAAAGGTTTATCTATGTGCATTTTGTCGTGTTCTGCTGAATCAGTTCTGTGAGGCAGTGCAGTGTTTTCTGTCCTGTGCTCATTTATCATTGTACAGGCGAGTAGGCGGGGTCTATTTTAACAAGGGCAGAGCGAGCTTGGGAGCTTGCAATCATTTCTAGTGTAAGTGTAGTTAGTGTGTAGGAGATTGGATAAAAGGAGGAAATCCAAAGGAAAGGGGTATTATAAGAAAAAACAGAAAACAAACGTATATTTTTTTCTGTTTTGTTTGGGTTAAGGTGTAGAAAAGCAATCTTTATACAAATATATTGATTTGTTTTCTCACTGTATTTTTGTAACTGATAAGTGATAAGATGAGTCAGTCCAGTGGCAACCTCACTCAGTGTACATCCTGCCAAATGTATGCACTACTGGAACAGATGATCCAGGGTCCATACCTCTGTGACAGGTGTGAGCATGTTGCCTCTCTGGAAGCTCAAATTGAAGATCTGGACAGGAGAATTGCAGCACTTAGTGATACTGCTCCACTGGAAAGGGAGGTGGTGCTCACAGAGCACAGTTTAGCTGGGCCTAGTATGGAGGGAGGAGCTGGGGCTAGTGAGGATGGCCAGGGGGGTAGCTGGGTTACAGTTAGAAGGGGAATCAGGGGGATCAGGAGGAGGCAGGCCAGTTCTGATTTGGCAAACAACAACAGATTTGCCAGATTGAGTGAAACTGTTGGGGATGTCCATTTAGGAATGGCAATGGCATATAGAGCTGTTCCCTCTAACAGAACAGTTCTACTGGAGGAGAGGGAGGGCAGAATAGACAGAGCAACAGACGTGTTTTGGTGGTAGGGGACTCTATTATTAGGAAGGTAGACAGGGTAATTTGTCACCCAGATCCCAGCAATCGAACAGTTTGCTGTCTCCGTGGTGCTCGGGTTCGGCATGTTGTGGATCGGGTGGATAAATTATTGGGAGGGGCTGGTAATGAACCGGCGGTCTTGGTTCACATTGGTACCAATGACAAAGTTAGTGGAAGATGGAGCTTCCTAAAGAATGATTTTAGAGAACTAGGGAATAAGCTTAAAGCAAGGACCTCCAAGGTAGTATTTTCTGAGATACTACCAGTGCCACGTGCTAGCCCAGGGAGGTAGAAGGAGCTTAGGGAGTTAATGCATGGCTAAAAAAGTGGTGCAGTGCAGAGGGTTTGGGGTTTTTAGAGCACTGGGCTGACTTCTCACTTGGGTACAATCTCTATAGCAGGGATGGATTGCACCTTAATGATGAGGGAGCTTTTGTGCTAGGGGATAGGATGGGGGAGTTTTTAAACTTGTAGGTAGGGGGAGGGACTATATAGAAGTATTGGGGTAAATAGGGTAGAGAGGGAAAGGGATGAATTAGTTACCCATGGGGGAGGAGAATGTGGAGGGTTACAATAGACAGTAGGGAGGTATTAATAGGGGCCTCAAATACAGTGGCAAGCACTTCACAACGGCAGAGCCATAGCAACATAAAGTGTATGCTTGCCAACGCAAGAAGTTTGCCTGGGAAAATGGACGAGCTAGAAATATTAGCGGTACAAGAAAATTGGGGCTTAATAGGCATTACTGAAACATGGTGGGATGAATCTCATGACTGGACTGCTAATCTGGATGGTTATAACCTATTTAGGAAAGATAGGGGAAATGGTAAACGAGGAGGAGGGATCTGTCTGTACGTTAAGCCTGAATTCTAGCCTATAGTCAGAGAAGATATGTATGCTGGCACTAACGGCATCAATTAATCTTTGTGGGTTGAGCTAAATAGTGGAGGAGCTAATTCTAAACGCATATTGGTGGGAGTATGCTATAAACCCCCAAATATAGCTGAAAGTGAGGAAATACAATTATTGTTACAGATTGGAAATGCAGCTAAGCATGGGCAAGTTCTAATAATGGGAGACTTGAATTACCCTGAAATAAACTGGATAAATGAGACCAGCAGCTCAGCTAAGGGGAGCAGGTTTTTGAGTACACTCGGGGATCATTATCTGGCCTATTTTTAAATATATTAATGGGAAGAAGGCGAGGAAGGAAGCTATAGGAACATTACAATGTGACACAGGCCATCTGATAATTAGTGACCAGGAAAAGGCAGATGAGCTAAATAGGTTATTTTCGTCGGTATACACAAGGGAGGTACCAGTGGTTGGGACACCGCAACATAATGGGGCTACACTACCATCACTAAATAATTGGTTAACGCAGGAAGAAATCCAAAAGAGATTGGAGAAATAAAGCCCCAGGTCCTGATGTAATACATCCAAGGGTACTGAGGGAGCTGGGTTCTGTAATAGCCAAACCATTATATCTAATCTTTCAAGACTCACTCACTACAGGGTCTCTACCGGATGACTGGAGAAAAGCAGAGGTGATACCTATATTTAAGAAGGGATCAAGAGCAAAACCCAGGGAATTATAGACCAGTGAGCCTCACATCTGTAGTTGGGAAGCTTTTAGAAGGGTTAATAAGGGACATAATACAAGAATATGTCTATTTGAACAACATCATAGGTAGCAGTCAACACGGATTTATGAAGGATAGGTCGTGTCAGACCAATCTAATTAGTTTTTATGAGGAGGTTAGTAGGAACTTGGATCAGGGCAACTCAGTGGATGTAGTCTTTTTGGATTTTTTAAAGGCATTTGATACAGTGCCACATGGAAGACTAGTGAGCAAACTAAGGGATACAGGAATTGCAGTAAATATCTGCTCATGGATCGAGAGCTGGCTAAAAGACAGGAAGCAAAGGGTTGTTGTAAATGGAACATACTCCGATTGGTCTAATGTGATAAGTGGGGTTCCTCAAGGTTCAGTATTAGGTCCTCTCCTTTTTAACATATTTATTAATGACATAGAAGTAGGACTCGAAAGTAGTGTCTCCATTTTTGCTGATGACACTAAGTTGTGCAATCAGATAATTATGTACTTTCCCTACAAAGGGATTTGCATAAATTAGAGAAATGGGAGGCTAAATGGCAGATGAGATTTAATACAAATAAATGTAAGGTTATGCATTTGGGAAGGAAAAATAGCCATGCAATTTATAACCTTAATGGAGCAAATCTAGGGGTATCAGATATTGAAAGGGATTTGGGAGTACTAGTGGACAACCACCTAGGTAGCAGTGCTCAATGCCAAGCAGCAGCTGCAAAGGCAAGTAAACTATTAGCATGTATTAAGAAGGGTATAGAAGCAAGGGGAGCAAATATAATTCTACCACTATACAAATCCCTAGTACGCCCTCATTTGGAATATGGAGTACAATTTTGGGCACCACTTCATAAAAGGACATTTTAGAGCTGGAAAAAGTACAGAGAAGGGCTACAAAACTAATAAGGGGAATGGAGGGGCTAAGTTATGAAGAAAGACTAACCAAACTAAACTTATTCTCGTTAGAAAAAAGGCGTCTATGAGGGGATATGATTACCTTATTTAAATACATCCAAGGTCAATATAAGGCTTTGTCAAGTGAACTTTTTGTAGCAAGAGATTTTCAACTGACAAGAGGACATCCTTTGAGGTTAGAGGAAAGAAGATTTCACCTTAAACAAAGAAAAGGGTTCTTCACAGTTAGGGTGGTTAAACTGTGGAATTCTCTACCAAAGGAGGTGGTAACAGCAAATTCGATAGACAACTTCAAAAAGGGGTTAGATATATTTTTGAAGAAAGAGGGCATTCAAGGCTATCCTAGATAAGTAGCGAAGGAATATTGATCCAGGGAGAATTTTGATCGGCAGTTTCTGGGGTCAGGAAGGAATTTTGCTTTTTTTTCCCCTTATGAGACAATTGCCAAAGTTTCTGTTTGCCTTCCTCTGGATCAATTAACAAATTAATAATAAATAGTCTACATATTAAAAAAATCAATAGAGATCTAAAAAGGTTGAACTTGATGGACTAACTCTTTATTCATCCTCCAATACTAAACTATTACTAATTATTTAACAACGAATTAATTAATAACTAATCCGCATATTGCAGATCAGAGGAGATCTTAATAGGTTGAACTTGATGGACTGAAAGTCTTTTTTCAACCTTAATTACTATGTAACTATATAACTTTAAACAATAAAACAAAAATCACGGCCTGTTAAAGCCACACACACTGCCTTGTATAATACACACACATATGATAACTACGATTAACTTCAAAAGTCCAGTGGTGGGCCCTTCTGGTCATGATACCCAGGATATCAGCCTATAATATTGTCATCTCATGCTTGACCATGTCCAGTTTGGCTTAGTTCATAGTTCTAACATTCCAAGTTGCTATGATGAGTTGTTCTTTGCAGCAGCAGACTTTCCTTTCCCCTCCGCACACATCCACAACAAGGTGTCAGGACAGCGAATGGAATAGGAAATATTTTATAGAGGTTAAGTAGAGGTGGAAATAATTTGATATAGGAAAGGCTGTATTGTGGTTTGCCTAATCTGGCGAACTAACAGAATAGGAAATTATATATAGTGGTTCAGTAGAGGGAGAGAGAGGTTGCTATAGGAAAGGCAATATAATGGTTCCCCAGAAAGGGTTAGCAAATTAAACAGGACTTGCTTTATAGAGGTTCATGAGAGGGGGAGATAATATGCTGTATAGTAGCCCTCACAATATCCCAATTTTGTAGAAATGATAGATAATTAAATACACAAGAGAACAATACCGTCTGTGCACTTAGATGCGAGAAAAGGCTCCCTGTTAACTGAGGGAGCTATTTTTCTTGGCTAGCTAGGGAGCCATCCTATGCTTTGAGCTGGGGGAACCCATGGGATTCCCCATTCTCACATGCTACAAACCCCCATGCTATATAAAATTATAATGATGTGGGTCCTTATAGACCCCCATGGCACCTCATATTAACTCACGATACCATGGTTCTAAAATTAATTACTGCACCTATTGTAAAACCCATACCATAGTCGCCAAATGTATCAAATACAAAAAAGTTAATTACAAAAAATAAAAAATGAATTACATAAAGTAAAACAGAAGCTAAATGTGTAAGGGATGAAAGTATACTTACTGACCCTGTGACGCTCTGGTGCTCATTCTTCTACCCTGCATAAGCAGGTTATCCATGTTGACTGAAGAATCCTGTCTTCTTCAGTCTTGATTGAAGCCCATGATCCTCATCTTGTGGCCCGTTGAAATGGGCCTCACCTAAAAAAGCTCATGGCTTTTGGTCCACTTTCTGGCTTTAAATGCAGATTTTGATGATTCTGGTTATTTGTCAATCATATTTCAGCTAATCAGATTAAAGTATTTCATGTCATCCTGTGCAATAGTTAGACATACCATGGGGGTCTTTGTAGCCCCACATGGAATAGGAAATAATGATAGGTGCAATGGGGTCTATAGGGACACCCAATGGTTATAGTTTAGAGTGGGGATCCCTAAGATAATAGGAATATTGTGTGGGAATCCCAGGGGATTCCCCAGCGCATAGCAGGATTTAGGGGAGAATCTTGGGAACAATGGGCTCATGGAGTTATTCGTTTATAATATTAAAATAACTATGTACGTTTTTATTTGCCTTGTTAAATATAATTTTATTAGCAAGTGCTTAAAAGCTGTATTTTTACTCAATGAATATACCAGCCAATGAAAAAAAATCTTTAATTGGCTTATACAGCAAGAACTGTTTGGAAGGTTTCGGTGTGCAAAAACAGAGCTTTTAAGCACGTGTTAATGAAATTATGTTTAAAAATACAAATACACACTTTGGTCATTTTTTTTTTTAATATTAAAAATCCAAGGATGGATAGATGACCCAGTCAGTTGAGATTGTCTTACAGAGGTATAAGTGGACCCAGACAATGACAAGAAAGCATTCCCCAGACCATAATGCTGCCGCCACTAGCTTGTGTTCTTCCATCAATGTTTGCAGAGTGTTTGTTCTCGGCGGTTTCGCGTCTGACACGCCAACGTTCGTCCAGCAGATGGAGCAGAAAACGTGACTCATCAGAGATGGCAACCCTTTGCCAATAAGAAGAGGTCCAATTTTGTTACTGTCATGCGAACTGAAGCTATTTCTGTCGATGAATCCTTATCAGCATGGGTGCAATGACCAGCCGTTTGCTTCGGAGTCCCATACGCAACAGGGTTGGCTGTACTATCATTTCAGTCACACGTCTGATAGCCCCCTGGTTCAGGATGCTACAGTTGAGTAACTCCCCATCCAAACAAACCAGGGGGCTACCAGACATTGGCTTAGGGCCAAACGACATGCTGCAGTTAAGCAACTCACCGTCCAATTGTTTGGAACTCATGTGGCTTTTCAGCTAACGTAGTGCTCCACAGTTTCCACACTGTTTTTTGTCAATGGTGCCATTTGTCCAGTCAGGGTAGACTTTAACCACAGCAGTACACATTAAGCCTTATGAAATATACCATATTTCATTGGATACCCGCTGCTGACTCGACCCTGTATCAGGAAAAAAAAACTTTTTTCATTTATCACAATTTTTTAGAAATCTTACAGTAAAAAAAGTTGTTTTTCTAATATATTTACTGTAATAGGGTTTTGCTGACATTTTTAGGTTGAAGCTTATCCCATTTTTCATATTTCTCGGCAGATGCTTCAAAAGCTGTCTCAGAACAGATCCTCATTTTTAACCACAATAAACTAAAAAATTGCTTATAATGATTTGGACTTCTTGAAAGGGTGACACAGTAAAATACCTAGCAATCATCTCCTTATAGTATCATCTCCTTATGTACCCGATTCGCTGGTGGAAGGACTTGTAAAGTGTTCACCTCACACCAAGACAAGGACTAGCTGGACATATAGAAGGATAGATACGCGTCTGACCTCTCGTGCGCTTTAGAGAGTGCAGATGCAGACTGTTCTGAGCTTTAGCTTTCTTCGAGCCATCAGGCGGCATATGGCATAAGGAGACACAGCCCGAGGCAGAAAACAATCAGTATCACGCAAATGAAGTCAAGGCAGGAATCAGAGGGAGCATTCTCCGAAATCAGATATAATCACTAAACATAATGAAGTGTGGCAGAATAGAGAGTGATAAACAGCCAAGAAGCCGGGGAGGCTGCTGCTGGTAATTGGCTTTAACGTTGGATGCTGTGATATATAGATTTTTGCAGTGTTTCTTAGAGAAAGTATGAAACTGTGAAAGACGGATTAGATGGAAACAAAAGTTATATAATAATGAAAAGTAACACAAGTGATTTAAATGTATAAAAATGAAATAAATAAATATGTATTGCATTTAAAAGATAATATTTCCTGTATCTAGGAGCTTTTTAGATGGAGGTACATTACATTTTGGAAAAATGTTTAAGAGCCCAAGCTCCCTAGAAATGTCCACTTCTGGATGGATAGATCGATAGATATGTGTTTGTGTCACTCAGTCGTGGCCGACTCTCTGTGACCTCATGGAGCGCAACATACCATGCTAATCCACTTTGTATTCATGGCAGAGATACTGGAGTGGGTTGCCAGTTCCTTCTCCAGTGGGCCACAGCATACATCTCTTGGTATTCCTAGGTGGTCTCCCATCCAAATACAGACCAGGCATGGCATCAGGGTGGTGTGACCTCTTGTTTCCCTGACCGGAATCAAACCCAGGTTACTGTGGTGAAAAGTACCAAATCCTAACCACTGGACCACCAGGGAATCCTATATAGATATATATGTAGATAAAGACATTATTTGAACAGAAAAAATTAAGTCCAAAGATTATATAGATTAAATATACACACACGCATGCTAGAAAGTGTTATAAAAACGATGTCGTAGTTACAGACTTATGTATGCAGATTCATGTGAGAGAGCGTCACTAGCTATTAAAATAATAAATACAAATGACAATATCTAAATAAGTTAATTCTTGATCAACTTTAAGAACCTAAACAGCTTTCCCACATGATTTTTAAGCCTCTTCTTAATGGTGCAGAGCAATTGTTCTTCTATATATATATATATATACTAGCGACTTGCCCGTCAAAAAATGACGGCAATAAGATTGTAAGGCAGGTAATGTTGTTTGTGTGCGAAATTAATTTTGTTGGTGTTTTAAGATCCTTCGGCGCTCATTGCGAGCCTCACCCTGAGCGCCTTTGTGTTTAGGGTCCTTTAGCCTCGTTTTTTTTCGGCGGCCATTTTTTCTCTCGCTTAGGTGATTTTCGGGTGTCTAAACTCTGTAATTTGGACTTAAATGGAGGTGTAACTTCACTTGCAGAGGTCCTTGGTGCCCCCCCTTGCGGTGGGTAAGCTTTTTATGTGTTTGTTGTGTGTATTTATTGTGTTTATAATGTTTTTCGGGTTGCGCAGGTTTCGGTCATTTTTTGCGAGGTCGTAACGGGTTGTAACGCGTCTCGTATTTTTGTTTCGTAAGTCCGTAAATTTTTGCGAGGTCCTCAGTTGCTGGCAACGAGCGCTAAGCGAAACAGCTCTTAATGGGGCAGTTTAACATGGGGAAGATAGGGATAGGGGAACTCATAAAAAAAACACAATTTCTATTGAAATTTAAACCTATTTTGGTTTTATATGAACTTTAAAGAAACAGCAAACATAATACTAACACAAACTGAACATTAGCAGAAATATAAACTTTACATTATTGAAGTTGAAGCTTCTGGGTCACACTGGATCCTGTTTTCTTTGGAGAAAAAGAACAGTTTTATAGGGAATCAGAGGGTTAAAAGGGGTCTGGCAGGATAAACAGCTCTATAGCGAATCAGCTCTAAACGGGGTAGCTTTAAGCGGGGTATACCTGTATGTTGTTATCATTCAGTCTCTGTGACCCTATGGACTGCAGTCTACCAGGCACATCTTGTCTCTGGTTGTGCTTATCCATAGGGTTTTCTTGGTAAAGAGACTGGAGTGCCAGCTCCCTCTCAAGCGGACCGTAATTTGTCTGACCTCTCTGCCATGACCTGCTCACCTTGAGTTACTACACAGCTTAAGGTATGCAACCCCCTTCACCATGACAAAGTAGCGATCCAGAAGGGAATATTTATGCATACAAATCTGGTAAATTCACAAATGACTTGATATACTCAGTATAGAAGAAGTTGCACATTTTCTGCAATCTGCCTGCAAGCAGTGGCCACTAGGTGGCGCAAGGAAGACTCTCCAAGACTCTCTTTCATTTGTTCATAGGCTTAGGAGTTTGGTTAGGGTTTTGTGGATAGGGTTAGATTTCAAGATTAGGGATAGGGTTTTGGGGACAGGGTTTAGAGTTAGGGTTCAGGGTTAGTGGTTGTGGTTAACTCCAACACTTACACTAAGAAGAAATTGAAGAAAATCAGGGCGTTCAACCGTTGCACCACCCAGTTACTGCTGGCTGCCACTGCTGGTGGACTGATAACAGGAAAGATTATATTTTTTGCCATTAACCAAAACTATATGTTATCTGAATTGATATAGAGTGCGGGTAACTATGCATTTTACATTTCAGGTGGTGTGACCTTTTGGTTCCCTGAATGGAATGAAACCCTGGCCGCAGTGGTGAAAAGCACTGATTTCAGATTATACATGGAACGGTGTGTGGGTGTTCAGTTGTGTCCAACTCTCTGTAACCCTAGGGACTGCAGAATGCCAGGCACATCTTGAGTTTGCTAATCCAAAAGGTTTTCATGGCAAAGATACTGGAATGGGTTGCCAGTTACTTCTCCAGTGGACCGCAATTTGTTTGACCTCTCTGCTATGACCTGCCCATCTTGGGTGACCCTACATGGTATGGCTCACAGCTTCATTGAGGCACACAAGCCCCTTCATCACAAAGTAGTGCTACAGAAGGGGGTACATGGAACTACCTACATAAAGACAACAAAATGTCATATTAAAGTATTTAAGAGTGTCCTGGGTGTCCTATTTAGCAGTGTGAGCTGTGCACAATCCCTGGGACTGCTCAATGCAGCTTTGTCAATGCTAGACCTAATTTCCTGGTGTGGCAAACAGTCCCAGCCACTGCCCACACCTCCCCTGTGAGGCTGCAGGAGGCCTGTGTGCACTGATTGGCTCCCACAGCACAGACTTTGCTCCTCTTAGTTGCCAGTGAAACACACAACTACAGAGAAGAGCTCTGCAAACTGCAGTCACATCCACAAGGTAAGACAGAGATCTGTTTCTCAATGTATTAGTCCTTTGCATTTCCATGCATTAAATAGGAATGGTTTGCTACAGGCGAGTACAATATTAAAAAGTGCAAGGAGTGTCTGGAAGTGAATTTTGCAACTTTGACTCAGCATGCTGATCTAGTAGTTACATGTTGCACAGGGTGCTGCTATGTGTTTTGCACAGGGTGCTGCTATGTGTTTTGCACAGGGTGCTGCTATGTGTTTTGCACAGGGTGCTGCTATGTGTTTTGCAAAGGGGGCTGCTGTATATTTTGCACAGGGTGCTGCTGTATATTTTGCACAGGGTGCTGCTGTATGTTCTGCACAGGGTGCTGCTATGTGTTTTGCACAGGGTGCTGCTATGTGTTTTGCACAGGGTGCTGCTATGTGTTTTGCACAGGGTGCTGCTGTATATTTTGCACAGGGTGCTGCTGTATATTTTACACAGGGTGCTGCTGTGTGTTCTGCACAGGGTGCTGCTGTGTGTTCTGCACAGGGTGCTGCTGTGTGTTCTGCACAGGGTGCTGCTGTATATTTTGCACAGGGTGCTGCTGTGTGTTTTGCACAGGGTGCTGCTGTATATTTTGCACAGGGTGCTGCTGTATATTTTGCACAGGGTGCTGCTGTGTGTTCTGCACAGGGTGTTGCTATATATGCAATGCTTATAACTCCATAAAAAAGCTAAATGCAGGAATTGCAGATTTTACTCTAAAGTAGAGGAATGAAGCTGGTAAGGAAGGTGAAGTAATCTGCATGCATTTTCTGTATGGAAATAATGACCTACTTCCTGATGTTAACTCCCATTAAATTGTGTGCGTATATATATATATATATATATATATATATATATATATATATATGTGTTGTTCAGTCAAGTCCTACTCTCTGTGACCCTATGGACCGCAGCACACCAGGCGCATCTTGTGTTCAGTTGTGCCAATTTATAAGGTTTTCATGGCAAAGATACAGAAGTCGGATGCCAGTTGCTTCTCCAGTGAATCGTGATTTGATTGTTGTTGTTGTTTAGTCGCTCAGTCGAGTCCAACTCTCAGTCACCCTCTTGAGCTCAGCACACCAGGCACATCTTGTGTCTTGCTGTGTCGATCCATAAGGTTTTCATGGCCAGTTGCCAGTTCCTTCTCTAGTGGATTGTAATTTGTCTGTGCTATGACCTGCCCATCTTGACTGGACCTACATGGGCTAGCTCACAGCTTCATTGAGTTACACAAGCCCTGTACTACGACAAGGTTGTGATCCAAAAGGGGATGTGAGTGTGTGTGTAATATATATATATATATATATATATATATATGTACAATTACATATGTTATTAACTATCTTTGTAAGACAAAACAGTGCTTAATGTTATAAATAAGGTTAATATGCAGCTTTGCATGACATGTATAGGCCAGGCTGACAAATAAGAATATAAGCTTTACCTGGTGCCTTAAGAGAAGTGACTGAGGAAGTGCTGATTGTAAAGACTTGTTTTGCATGACATTATGCAATAAAACCTACAAAAAGGGATTTGGAAAAATAGCCCCAAACCATTTAAGGATATTTCTCATTTTTGTAGACACCAGTAAATTCCTTTCGGTCGGTCCCTTTCTAGCAGGGTAGGCACAGCCTTGATCTCTGACACCGGCCTCATACTTACTGCATAGCACTGGAATCCAGTAATTACTGTAATAAATATAAATATAGGGTAGATAACTATATACATATATATATATATATATATATATATATATATATATATATATAAATGTGCAATAACTGCATTTTTTTTTTTTTTTACTTATTTTAGACATTCACATGTTAACGCAAATTAAAGGTACTGTAGACTGTCAGTTATCCGGCACCCATGGGGATTGGTAGATATTGGATAAATGTAGTTTCTGGTTGCTTGAGAGTTACATATAAAAAAGGCCTAGATTAGCTGCACATAGGATGGTCTGCTAAATATATTTGTCAGTGAGGGACGTTCTAGCAGCAGCAGCTTTCACTCCTCACTTACACACAGGTATGAACCCGGGGAATATAACGCCAACACGGCCCTGGCTCAATCACTCATGCCTGTCTGCTTCCAGGTAACACTGAATTACAGGGATGTACAGTGGATGATATCTAGGTGCCTGTAAGCATTTTGTGGCATGACAACCTGGCTCCTGGCATTTGTTGATTTGTCTGTAAAATTAAATTTTTATTTTCAGTACAGTACAGTATTTTTTTCTGGTTGCTTGAGAGTTCTGGTTAACTGAAAGTCTACTGTATATCTAAGTTTCCCTGTTTTTACCTTTTTCTAATATAACACATGTTGCATATATCAAACACACACATTACATTTATTCATTATATACAGACGCAGATGTATTTTATTTTCCACACCCCCAGAGCTGCTTACATAGGCACAGTGTACCTACCAATAGAAACACTGCATTCAAATATGGATTTTAACTCTTTACACAAGCTCAATGCAGAGATCTGCAAATCAGTATCCGACTCCTCCTACTTCCTTCTACAGGGAGACTACACATCCCATGATTCCTTCCTCCACAAACTGTCATCATTGTATTAAAATGTGTTCACTGCCTGTGATTGGCCGAAACAAACTTTGAATTGTATGCTGATTTTAGCATATTCTTCTTCTTTGTTTTATTCTTATTGTATTTGCCCCAGCCATTTGAAAGGAAAACTGCTCCATGTATCCCCCAACACTTAAGTAAAATAATACTTTTTGTAGATTTTCCTTCATCCAAATACTAGTCATGACTGCTTACTCTAGTAAATCTATGTTGTATGAAACTCATGTCCCTGTTCAACTATACCAAGATTTTTTTGGTCATCCATACCGAAATTGTAACGTTTGGATGTAGTCAAGTACAGAGGGTCCACTTGTATATTTCTGACATCTATTTTCCTAGAATTAAGGTGACAACAGTGTATACAACCTAACTAACCAACACTGAGATTACATCAAAGGCAAGCAATGGACATACCGTATCTACCTTTTTGAAGTCCCTAGGCAGTGAAGTGGAGGAGCCCCTGCAAGTGAATACTCAAGGTATTCACAGACCCATTTTTGCCTTTTCTGTACGTGTAAGTTCCCTTTCCTGTTGTTACTGTCTTGTTCTAGGTGGTTACCCCCTAGTAGCCAGTCTATGAACTACAACATTTCACAGTGAAGCGCCGCTAGGCTGCTGCCTTGTTAGCCTAATGTGTATTGCAACAACGAAAATGAAACAATATTTCATATGTTTATTCCAAGTCATTACATTATTTGCTGCACATATTAAATTAAATCAAATTAAACATTTTAGGACTATGAATAGATTGGCTTGTGTAACCTGTGCTAATTGCAATTTAAATTTTCGCTGCGATATACTGATTTATTTTATAACGACTGACTGCTGAGAATTGAGGTCAGGCAGGCAACAATTTGAGCTCCAGGGAGCTTTATTTGACAAACGTAACCAGAATGTTGTAAGCGACCTAATTAGATACTATTTCACAATATGTAATTGGTGTGCAATGGTATATTTAAAGGGGAGGTTTCTCCTAAACACAAGTTTAGTCTTAAAAGCATATCTAAGTTTCCAATGCGTCTGATAAGGAAGAATCAGCAGTATGTGAAAACTTTTTAAGCATGCATAAAATTAGATCAACATTATTAAACATAGTCTAAAGTGTGCTAAATCTCTTGAGTTTATTTTCAGAGTTAACAACCCCTGTAAATCCCTACTATAATTAGCATAAAATTCATAATTCATGTTGGCCAATCACAGGCAGCTAATGCATTGCATCAATATGTGATAGCAGTGTGTGCAGGAAGGAATCATGGGATGTGTAGTTCCCTGCACAAGGAAGCAGGAGGAGCCAGACTGCTCTGTAGATCGCTGCACTGTGCTGCTGTTTGCTTGAAGGTTCATAAAGGCTTAAAATATGTACCCAAATGCAGTGTTTCTATTGGTAGGTACACTGTGCCTATGTAAGCAGCTCTGGGGTTGTGGAAAGCAAGTTTTATTTAAAAAATAAATAAATCTGTATGGGTATATAATGACTCTGTGTAATGTGTGTGTCTGATATAAGCAGTGTGTTACGTTAGAAAAAGGTAAAAACAGGGAAAAATAGATATATCTTTAAATAAGGGAATACACTTTTATAGACATTGAAATACACGTGTAAAGGTTATAGATCTAGCCTTTTATTGCTGCAAGACCATAGTATTTTAGGTGACATAAATGTAACTGTCATAGTTTAGCACACCAGCTGTCTTGATCTTTTAAGCCAATCATTACACCTCTCAGAATTCTAAATGTCAGTGACAGAAATGGAACATAATTATTCTTCTAATGGCTGGTCCCTGTTTTCTCAAGTGACAAACGGGACATATCCGATAACATATCTAGTTAATGATCTGTAGGTGTGGTCTTTCATATAAAAGTAACTTAAGATTAGGTGGACTTTGCCCTCTAGCTATCCATTTCTTCCAGACAGTCATAGTGTAAACATCAAGGCTGCTAAAATAAAAAAGATATTCCAAGGAAAACAAAAGGGACGTGGGAGGTTTCTGCTTTCACTATAAATATAATAATACCAATGCATCTCTTTACTGTTATGTATAATATTGTATTAAAAAATGCTTTTCTCCCTAAAATGTTACAAATACTTAATAATTGGTTTGTCTGAAGCTCATGAAGATAGTGCACTTTTAAGTACAGGATGTGTAATGTCTCATAGTAACCAATTAGTTGACAACATGCTATTTGAGAGAGGTTACTGACAGGCTAACTGAGCTGTCGCAGTCTGTGTATTGATGAGCTACAGAGGGCAGACCCAAACAGGTACAACTTTTATGATTTTAGACAGAACAAAAACTGAGCTTATAAGCAATTCTTAACAAAATAAAGTACATAAAAGTTAAATAAATATATATGTATATTATATTCCTAGTGATATCCATGTCCGTTTAAATAAAATACTAACCAATGAGTACATTTTCCTTGAAATCTTAATAGTTAAAATATATTACAATATCAGATAGGAAATAACTGAAGTCTCATATTAATAGTAAGTATGAATGACTACACTTGATAATGGCCAACCATAAGAAAAATAAAAAATATACTTGTGTTTTTTTGTTTTGTTTTACTTTACATAAAGAAATGGACCATTATCACATCTAATGTATCCAACCTGAATATATAAGACCTCCAATGTTACTTTAAAAAAGAAGTTTCACCTAAACGCAAATTGCGGACCTTTCCTATTATGTCTCCACTAGCGCAGTGGCGTGCAGTGACCAGCAGGTGACGCGAAAGGTCATCAAAGACTTTGTTGAATTTGTTCTTAGGGTTAGAGTTTAAGGTTAAGAAGAAATTCAACAAAGTCTTGGTGCGTCATCATTGCACCACCTACTGAATGGTGCACACCACTGCACTGGCAGGGACATAACAGGAACTCTCATATGAAAGTGTTCTTTTATAGCTGTGTATGTGTGTGTGTGTATGTATGTATGTATGTTGTTGTTGTTGTTGCTCAGTGCTTCAGTCAAATCCGACTCTCGGTGACAATATAGACGCAGCACGCCGGGCAAATCTGTTTGTGTTTCTGGTCATGCTTATCCATATGGTTTTCTTGTCAAAGATACTGGATTCGGTTGCCACTCCAATGGGCCTTAATTTTGTCTGACCTCTCTGCTATGACCTGCCCATCTTGGATAACCCTATATGGTATAGCTCACAGCTTCATTGTTGTACACAAGCCCCTTCACCACGACAAGGTAGAGATCCAGAAGGAGATCTATCTATATGTAATGGTTTTTATTGCCACCAGACCTTTCTATGTTAGGTGATGTGAATTACAGAAGCATGTATGTAACTGTCACCACTGATTGGGTCAAAATTTCAAAATCCAGATCAAGAGCCAATCAGATTTAAAGTGGCAGCTTTCTGTCTCCATAAACATGGGAGAGTAACTGGCAAGTTTCATTACTTTTACATACATAGGTAATCTTCTGTAGGAGGTAAAACGAACCACCCTTTAAGGCAAACTTATCATTTACATAGCTATACCTGGGATCTCCCAGGTGTGACACTGAAGGGGCACTTAGGGCACATACCAGTAGGTACATTTAGTTGTTTGGCAGGTTTTCTTGATAAAGAGTCCTGGAGTGGGTTTCCAGTTCCTTTCCCAGTAGACCTTGATTTGTCTGACCTCTCTGCTATGACCTACACATCTTGGGTGACCCTACATGGCATAGCTCACAGCTTCATTGAGGAACACAAGCCTCTTCACCATGACAATGTAGAGCTCCAGAAGGGGTCACAGATTATATCATGCTGTATATACATCATATTAGCATCAAATATGTATCCTTCCAGAAAGTGAACCTTCTTCCAGAGCCCTTCTTAATGCCATTATATTATTAATACGTGTGTGTCTTGCCTGACCTTTTTGGGATTTTGGTGAATTTTGAAAAAATGGACAAATCTTAATGGTCTTATGGTGTTATTTGCAACAGTCATAAAAAGCCACTGTAATGATTCTGCTTTCATAGCTTTCAAGCAGTAAAGACCATTGAAAACAACATTACAGTTTGATTAAATCAAATTGATCTTTTGTGAGGAAACTAACACTGAAAACTGCTGTTGATCCTTGGATCTATAGGTTGCAACGTCTGTCTTTTTCAGTGCATTTAGCCAAGCTGTGCCAGTAAAGTGTGCAGCAAATAGGGAGCTTCATGGAAATATACTCCATGTTGGGATCTTTCCTGTTGGATGGCTGTGCACAGTGGCAGCCATCAACCACTAGGTGGTGCGGCAGAGATGTCTGTGAATTTCTTGTCAGTGTAACTCTTATAATCCTCCAGTACCTGTACCCTACCCCTAACACCCCTCACTTTAACACTGAATCCTAAGAAATTAACTGAAAAAGCATCTGTGCCACCCAGTGGCCGTTGGTCGCCACTGCGCACGGCCAGCCAACAGGAAAGCTCCCCAATCTGTGCCACAGTGTGCGAACCATGGGTGGAGCACCAGCTTAAAGGTGGTTGGAAACCAGCTAATTTAAGTATCTGCTTTCTCACAAAAGATCTCATGCCTCTTTCAGGTCATGCACTTAAGCAAAGGGATGTGACAACCCTATTTAAAAGCACTATAATAATATATATACTATTAAAAAGATACTTGATGTAATAAATAGACCACTTCATTTTAAAGTGGGAAATCCTGTCTTGATTATTTGTTGCATACAACGCTTGCATATTTATATATAGTGTATTCTACTTCTTCAACATTACTGTATTTCTTGCAGAGCCGCTTCTGGCATCCAGGAAGAAACCCATTAATTCAAAGACTGTGACAGAATAAAACAGGATTCTTTTTTTAATATGGAAAATGTCTCAGGATTGTTTAAGTTAGTTCAGGCTTTAAGACTTTATCCTAGTGCAAAACATTGCTGTCTTAAGGAGTGATGCTGCTGCATTAATATATACTATAGCCCTCTGTGTGGCCCCTTTCCTTGCTACTGGCAAGCCAGGGGTCGTCATGTGATGTCAGATCTTGGAACCAGCCAGACAAGCTTGGAGCCAACCAAACTTCTTATTTATCTTTTTAAAGATCAAGAAATACAGTATATAGATATATGTCGAATAACGTCTTAAAGTTGTATATATAAATGTCATGGGTTTAAAATGTTTTGTAGGAAACAGGCAGTGATTATCAGAAAAATATGTGTTTTATATAGATAAGTTCAGTGTACTTACAAAGTTATATGCAGGAAACTAAAATCCAGCTTTGCACACCCACAGGGAGCTTACATAACCAAGTACACATAGGAGAAGCAGCCAGGTACAGTTAACCTTTTTGGTAGAGAGACTTTACAGCACAGCCAGGAACCCCAGAGCTTGATACAAATGTATCAGCTGCCTTGGCCTTCTCCTGATTGGCCAAAACAAATTATGAATGTTATGCTAATTTAGCCTGGCTTTCAAGGTGGTGTTAACTCTAATTTCCAACTGTCAGTAATTACAAGACATTTTGCTAACTGCAAGGTAAGTGTTTAATTTTTATTCTGGCATTTTTTCATGCAAACAATGTTTTCATACACTACTGATTCTCCTCTATCCGATGCATTCATAATCCAGGAAACTTAGATATGCCTTTAATAATCTTGTTTTTTTTTTTTTTTATCAGCACCCTGCAGTATTCTTTATTTCTACTTATCTGTAACCCAGCATTGATATTCATTTTCTCCTCCCCTTAGTTAAATCATCACTTTCTTGACCCAGAAATCGTTTTTTCTTTATCTGTCCCCCCATAAGTCACCTCTTTCTCTATTATATTGATGTTTATAATTTGTGTTAGCTACACAACAAAAGGGTTAATATTTTGTGCTTGCTTCAGAAGACTTGGAGGCCTCTTATGTTGGCTGCCCAGTGAAACTGGCTGCCCATCACCTCTTATGTCCTTATAAATGATCTGCATAGCACAAATAGCGCTGTGCAGGTCATGGCGCGCCATGTTGATGCAAGATTATATTTTGTCGCCATGTTTGACTTTCACTAATTAACCTAGGCATACAAAAGAAGTTAAATACTTATGAAATGCACTGTATCAGTCATGCTATCTACTATGGGTTTTATTTCTAGTACTTTATAGTGGTGTCCGTGTTTGCACCCGTGACAGCTTTGCTGGATGATGCCCAAAAGCACAACTATGTCTCTGGCGCTGTGCTTAGGTACTGTTGAATAATACACATCACTGGTGTACAAGACTAGCTCTGATATGCCAACTGGCACTTGTTGAGGCTCTTGCGACCTGATCCTGCAGGACTGGATGCAATTTAAGGTGTTTGAAACTAAGGAACAGTGCTCAGTTGTTTTGCCCTCATGCAGTATTTGATTATTATCTAATTTCTGATGTTTGACTTCTACTAACTTCTCTGCCTTCTTGCTCCTTGAACCCTGGCTTTGCATATGGATTATTCTACTCTTCGGCTCTTGACCCCTGGAATTGTTAGACTTTTCTCCATTGTGGTACGTGACTCTTAACTCTGATCTTTGGAGTCTCAAGTCTCTGACTCCCTGACCTTCTGGTTTGTCCTTTGACCACTCTTCTTTGCCACCTGCCTTGATCATTAGACTGAACCCTGACTCTGCTTTTGCCTCTGTGTGTACCACACTGCTCTGCATTGGTACTTTCTTCTGCCACTGACCGTCACTACTGTGTCTTCAGTGACATTAATGACGGAAACATCTCATATTTATAGTACGCTCTTGTAAAAAAAGTATATGGTTCTAATAGAAATACACACTATACCCTTTCCCTCCCACATGCCCAAAAGTAGACTGCTTATATTAATAGATGCATGCATTTGCTCTTAAGAAATATTAAGACATACGACTTCCACAAAAGTATCATGGACACCTCCAGAGTTCAGCATAGTCATCAAAATGTGTTCTTTAATTAATTAATTAATTAATTGTTATTGCTTTTTCCTTGATTAATTAAGCTTATATGTGTGTGTGTGTGTATGTGTATATATATATATATATATATATATATATATATATATATATATAAAATCGTATATACTCGAGTATAAGCCGAGGCACCTATTTTACCATAAAATACTGGGAAAAATGAGTGGCTTGAGTATAAGCCGAGGGTGGGAAATGTGCTGCCCCCTGTGTCCCTCTTGTGCCCTCTGTGTCCCCCTCTTGTGTGCTCTTTTCTTGTGTCCCCCCTCTCTCTCCCCTGTGTCTCTTCACCCCTCTCCCTTCCCTGTGTCTCTTCACCCCTCTCCCTTCCCTGTGTCTCTTCACCCCTCTCCCTCCCCTGTGTCACCCCCCCTCCCTTATCACCCTCCTCAACCCCCCTCCTCATTCTCAACCTCCCTCCTCAAGCCCCCTCCTCATCTGCAACCCCCCTCCTCATCCTCAACCTCCCTCCTCATCCTCCCTCCTCATCCTCAACCCCAATCCTCATTCTAAACCCCCTCTTCAACCTCCCTCCTCAACCCCCCTACCATCCTCAGCCCCCCCGTCCTCATCCTCATCCCCCATCCCCATCCTAAACCTCCCTCCTCAACCCCCCCATCCCCATCCTAAATCTCCCGCCTCAACCCCCCATCCTCATCCTAAACCTCCCTCCTCAACCTCTCTCCTCGACCCCCCTCCAAAACCTCACTCCTCAGCCCCCATCCTCATCCTCAACCCCTCCATCCTCATCCTAAACCCTCCCCATCCTCATCCTAAACCCTCCCCATCCTCATCCTAAACCCCCCCTGCCATCCTCATCCTAAAACCCCCCTCCTCATTTTACCCCTCTTCATCCTAACCCCCCTCCTAGCTTTACCCCTCTAAATACCTCCCCTTCTCCCTTTTCCCTCACTTACCTCCATCTGCAGCTGCTCCTCCAGCCTCCACACTCCTTCCTGCGTGCATGTGACGTCACGTCATTAGCATATACCGGGTCCCGACGCAGGAACGAGCGGAGGCCGGAGAAGCAGATGCAGATGGAGGTAAGTGAGGGGAAAGGGAGAGGGGGAGGTATTTAAAGGGGTAAAGTGAGGAGGGGGGTTTAGAATGAGGAGGGGGGTTGAGGATGAGGTTAGAGGGGCACGGGGGGGGTTAGAGAGACACCGGGGGGGGGGGGGGGGGATTGGATGGACGAGTGACTCGAGTATAAGCCGATATATGTATATATGTGTATATGTGTATATGTATGTATGTATGTATGTATGTATGTATATATATATATATATATATATATATATATATATATATATATATATATATACACTAGCGAATTGCGCGTCAAAAAATGACGGTCATAAAATTGTAAGTCACAAAGTGAATATTTTGGTCGTCTGAGTACCTTTGGCGCTCATTGTGAGCCTCGCGCTGAGCTCCTCTCGGTTGGTGTTTTTTTGTTCATCTGACCCCCTTCGGTGCTCATTGAAAAGGGCTGTGCTGAGCGCCTTTGACGCTCATTGCGAGCCTCTCCCCTGGTGTACTTTTGCTCCTCTGAGCACCCTCGGCGCTCATTGTAAGCTGTGCACTGAATGCCTTCTGAGTTTATTGCAATCCTATCGCCTGATCCTTTTTTTTTTTCTCTATGTGTATTTTTTCATGATAATTAATGAATTAATAAAATCATAAATGAATATACTACCTGACTTCTTCTTTTTGTAATATGATACATTTTTCCTCTCCATTGTGCGGTGCCACAGCATTGTGGCTACATTATAAATGCAAACTGCTGAAAATATTGATATTGAGGAAGTTCATGAAAGAATACAAAGGTATACTATTCAAGAATACAATGAAGATCATTTTTCAGCTTGGTGTTATGTTAAACTTGTCTGAATACCTTATATGAGGAAGTAAACCTTATTTTCTTTTATTTAAAGGTGCCAATAGATAACAGATATTGCAACACTCTTTGTATTCTTGTGTCCTTTGACTACTAGCATGCTGTTTATATAGAGTATATATAATATAGAGTCTGATAAGGACAGATTGACTGGTCTGGACTGTATACCAAAGCCGACAGGGATGGGAGGAGGGTGGATAACCAGCATAGCAACCACCTAGAGGTGAGCGCATGGAACATTAAAAATATCTGACAGCTGCAGTTCTGCCGCCGGCCAACAGATGGTGCTGCCAATTTTCGGATACTGCTGAAATTTGCATATAAAGCGTGCAGACAGAAGAGACCTTGAGCTATGAGAGGCGCGCCTGAGGCCCTGGGAAGCTGAGTGCCCGCGCAGAACATAGCATAGGCCTTGCTGTTGACTTGGCGCCATTCGAGTTGCGCCACGTCGGAGGGGAGAATAGTTCTTTGCCTTCCCTGGAACTTGAAGGTGCCTGAAAACTGACAGCGCCGTCTGGCGTGTGGCACCTGTAACTGCAACTGTCAGTGCTGCAGAAGGAATGCGCAGGCAATGAGGGATAGATCCAAAACATGCAGTTTTATTTAACAATCACACTGTCCCATTAAATGGACACGGAGGGTTCCTTGTGTTTAATACTAAAATAATATATTAGGTATTTATTTGCTTATCTACAATTCATTTTATTATCAATTGCTTAAAAGCCCTGTCTTTACTCACTAAAACCTTCCAAACAGTCCCTGCAAAAGTCCATCCCAAGTAGCTCATACACACAGTGTTTTCTATTGTTCTAGTTGTACTAGCCAATCACAGACTATCTCTTTCTAAAGCACGTTGGAAATATGCTGCTGAGAAAATATAATTTTGACTAGTACATCTATTACTGTAGAAACATTTTATGCATGAGCTACAGGGGGTGAACCTTTGCAGGAACGGTTTCAGTGAGTAAAAACTGTGATTTTTTTTTAAGCACTTGCTAATATATAATCCCCTTTTGGATCTCTACCTTGTCATGGTGAAGGGGCATGTGTACTTACATGGATGGTATAGCTCACAGCTTCATTGAGAGTCACCCAAGATAGACAGGTCAGACAAATTGTGGTCTACTGGAGAAGGAACTGGCAACCCCCTCCAGTATCTTTGCCATAGAAACCTTATGGATTAGCACACCAAGACACAAGATGTACCTGATGTGCTGCGGGTCCTTTCCATTTCTAAATTAGTTAGCAATGGCAGTGGTGGCCACCAACTGCTAGATGGCGCTGCTGATTTTCAGTGCCGATACCATAGAGTTAGGATTAGGTAGACTGATATGGTGTGGGTAATGGTTAGGGTTAGTTTAAGGGTTAGGGTAGCCTTCTAAGGTCACAACTTGTCTCAAATATTGGCAGTGCGGCAAAATATTGACAGCGCCATCTAGCGGCCACTTGGTGCAACTGCTGCTGTCACTGGTGGACAATTTGAAATGGGATAGATCCGTGCTGCGTTCCATAGGATAACAGAGAGTCGGACACGACTGAATGACTGAGCAACAACAATATATAATGTTTAGATATGCAAATAAATCCTTGGTAAATATTTTACCATTAAAACCCTGTCCCTTTAAATAAAAAAATGTGTAGGATTGGCCACTTTGTAATAAGAGCCTTCCTCTGTCTTTAAGGTTTAGAAGAGTTACAGCAACTTCTCGGTCGGTTCAAAGGGGATTTTTTAACTGAGGGAATTTACAAATGATACCACACCTTAAGATTAGAGGTAAACAGGTTTCAGTGACACAAACATTCCTAAGGAGCATGCCGTTCTAACAATTGAATGAGCCTCATAGTTATAGGATTACCATGTTATAAGAGGTTTGCATGCTGATATACACAAAAAAATAATGTACATATATTTCCTGGTATCTGCCCACCAGCAGTGGCGGCCACTAGGTGGTGGGGCCTGAGAATTTTGTCAATTTCTTGTTTGTGTGAGTGTTGGGTTTAGGGGTTAGGTTAGTGGCAGATGATAATCTGTACATACATGTTATAATATACACTTTAACTAACCACATACGACATTCCACTATGTTTCTAGAGTTTTGACCTATGCAGTTGGCTTATTGTCATTGTGGGGTACTGACCTATCTTTTTTTAAATTAATGGTAGAATGGACAATTTGTTGATATTGATAATCTTTACATAGCAAAATAGTGGCGCCCACAGAGAGAAAGACCTGCAAAGTGCGCCAATACTTTACTCTGTACCCTAACCCCTTAATCTAACCCTAATCCTAGGAAATTGAATACATTTGACTGTGCCACCTAGTGGTCGCTGGCTGCCACTACTGGCGGGAAGAGAACAGGAAATGTCTTAGTTTACTTCTCTTCAGTCATGGCCCCTGTTATTTCATTATAGCATCCTTTTTCAACATTCATTCTGTTAAAGGTCAATTACCACCTAAGATGATAGGTTTTTTTTCCTATAAAAGAGCACATTGAGAGAAGAAGAATTGTCCATGTGAAAGTTATGAATCTTCTCTAGTTTCCAATTACTCCTCCATGTTTGTTCAGAGCAGAGGCTTCAATGTAATGTTAAATTAATGTCCTTGTCAAATAGAGTTCTGGGAAGATTGGGTCAAACGTGTAAGAGCCAATCAAACTACTGCTGAGTTCTAGCCTCTGTTCTTCATTAAAGGCATATCTAAGTTGCTTGGAATATGAATGCATCTGATAAAGGAGAATTAGCAGGGCATGAAAACATTTTTATTTTTTTTTGCATGAAAAAATACCAAAATAAAAATTTAGCTGACACATTTGTATCATACTCTGGGGTTCCTGTGTTGCAAAGCAGCCTGGGATGTGTAGTTTATTTCTATCTCTCTTTCTTTCTTTCTTTCTTTCTCTTTCTTTTTCTTTTTTTCTCTCTTTTTCTTGCAAGATATCTTGGTATAAAGCCCTGAATTTGCCGGTGTATTTGTATTTTGCTTTGTTGGCTGATTGAAGGATTTCACAACAGTTTATTCATGTTTTAACGCTTTTTTTTTTGGAACCAAAGTCAACCAATCACCACAGGGGCTTATCTACCAAACCTGTTTTTCTAGTTTTCTGGTATTTCTTGCTTGGGAGGCCTTGGTATGCTGGTCTACAGAACATTGTTGATCATTGTATGGACAAGTCAACTTGATCTCAAGCTCGCATAACCTCCGCTCTTTGATGGTGACCTTGCCACTCCAAAAAATAACTTAAATACTGGAATGTTTTAGTTTGTTCTTTGTCTTCGGGAATGATTTATAACATATTAGTTACGGTATGTGTTTATCTCATATTTCATCCTATTTGCAGAAAATATATATAATCTTTTTGTAGAACCCAAAAATGTACACTTGTATTATTTTAATCTTTAAAATGTGCTTTACTTATTAAAAATGTGTATCTCTGCTAGTTAATATAAATAGTTTTCACACTGTATACATTCTTATAATAGATTTACTTGGTGTACTGCGGTTTGTCAGCAAGCCTGTCACATCCCCGTAAAGGCAAATTCAAGACAATGGGAGGGTTTTGAACAGATAGTGGGTGTTTAACCATTTTATCATCTCTAGAAATTAAAGATGTACTAGTATTGAACCTCTGATAATGTATATTACTTTTATGATCTACAAAAAAAAAAGAGCGAAATTACAAATAATTTTATTAAATAAGAAACTGGTTCCAGTGCAAAGAAATGATAAACAGCCAAAGATTTTAGTTACACAATGAGGCATGCTATTTAATTTAGGTAATCCAACACAGAGACTAGAGGGCCCTGGCCCAAACAACTGCCCCCCCCCCCCCCCGCCCAGAGGTTTTTGTAAGTATTTGTACTGAGACCATAGGTTTGCATAGCTGCCCCCTGTGCCTATATGAAGCTCCTCTGCCTGCAGGACAGCTTCAGGACGCACATGCACCACTTTCCGGTGACATTCACTACGGGCTTGGGGTGGTGGTGCTTGTATGGCTGGGAGGTGACCAGGCCGGAGTGACCCCTACACTACACAACACAACAGAATATATATATATATATATATATATATATATATATATATATATATATATATACAGCCAGCCTGTCAACATCCACCCCTCTTAGCATCCATCCCTACACAGCACCCACCTTAGCTCCCCACCACAGAGCCCATTTCCTGTACTTTGCTGTCATCCAGTCCTTGCTCTCTTTTCTCTTCCCTGATACATCCCCAGCATGCTGAAACAATTTCTGTCCAGAGTGTGTGCAGCCATTGAGGTCTAGAGGGAGCTGTGGGGAGTTGGGCTGTTGGAGCTCCTACATTACAGAAAAGAAAATGAAATGCAAAAAAAAATTATTCAGCACTGTACCTACCAGAGGAGGGCCCTGGTGCTCTGCACCACCTGCACCACTTGTAGCTCTGCCTTAAAACAGACTTATTTTAATTCACATCTCTTTTCACTTGCCTGTACTGAAGGCAAGTACACACTAAGGGGTGGACAAAAATATGTAAGACAGGTGCTTGTAGGGTAGTACATTGTGCTAGTATGTCTAATGAACGAGTAGATCTCATGCTATTAAGGTCTGTGCAGAATTAGGGGCTATGTCCATAGAAAATCTACTTTTGGGAAAGTGTGAACAAACTGACTGGGAGGAGCTTGTTTGTGTATAATAAATAAATAAATATATATATATATATATATATATATATATATACTAGGAAATTGCCCGTCAAAAATTACTGGAATACAATTGTAAAGCTGGCAATGCTGTTTGCCACACAATGTGATGCTTTTGCTCCTCTGAGCACCTTCGTTGCGAGCCTCTCCCCCTGTGTACTTCAACTTTCCTGCTTTGCAATGATTACATTCGGCGCTCATCGTGGGGCTCGCAATGAGTGCCTTTGGCGTTCATTGCAAGGCTGTCCCGCCTTTGGCGCTCATTGCAAGCGTTTCCTCTTGCCTACTGTACGGGTTGCTCCACTGCAGGTTTCGTTAACCTGCAAGTTTTGTGCTTGGGAATGCCATGTGTCTCTTTCCACCATCTCCCCCTGTCCCTTCCCTGTGTGTTTCTCCTCTGTGTGTCTGCTGAATGTTTGCGTGGCGCGCTCTGAATGCCGTTTGTTTTATTTTCAAAGTCCTGCGTGGCTGGCGTTGTTGGTGTAAGTGTTACTGTCTTTGCCGTTGGTTATTTTCTACGTCCCGCGTGCCTGGCTTTGCTCAGAGTCGTTTTCATTCTGTTTCAGATTTTTTATGTTTTTCGTCCACCATTTTTTTCCTTGCTTAGCCGATTTTCGATTCACAAATGGTCAAAAATGGCTCAAAATCGCTTGCAACCTCGCTTGCAACCTCATTCCAACCTGTATGTTTGTGTCCCTCAGTTGTGTCCAACTCTCCGTGACCTCATACACCGCAACACACCATGCTGATCCACTGATCCACTTGGTTTTCATGGCAAAGATACTGGAGTGGGTTGCTAGTCCCTTCTCCAGTGGGCCACAAGCCAACCTTGCTTGGTTTCAGGGTGGTGTGACCTCTTGGTTCCTTGACTGGAATCAAACCCAGGTCGCATCAGTGAAAGCACCCAATCATAACCACTGGACCACCAGAGAACAAATAGTGTAGAAGAAAAAACATATCCACAAACATTCTACTCCAAAAGCCAGTCATGTTACCAAAATACAGAGGCCTCTGATTTTCTTCACTTATTTTGGACACTCGTGGATCGGCAACAGAATAACATTCACAATGTCTGCTGCTGGCAACAAATAGGTACAAATCATAACCTTTTATAGTAGATCCACATACAAAAAATTGTATATTCCATTACTACCCACTAGAAAATGGTACATTCCACCACCTCCTTTTTCTAGACCAATAAGATATTATTTATATTTTGCAATGCAATAAAAGATGGAACATGTAGTTAGCACGCATCAACCATGTCTGATACGTCACATTATCTGCACACAATACCCTTAAGTTGTAATCTATACGCATAGGTCAAGTTGTTGACTATCATTGGCTTTGGCCTGCTGGAGCACATTTTGTTTAGACTTAAGCATTGTTGATGGCTTCTAGTAAGCTTGCTGAATCTGGGACATGCAGATTTAACTGTTTCTGAGCTAAAGTTAGCCAAATATATATATATCTGAGCTGGAAGCAGGTTTTTTAACTTGCTTTAGATGTTCAAATGTGAACACAGATGTACTTTTTATTTACTGTACTACTGTACGGTGGAGGGCTTCTATCGCTCTTTTGCCCACCATATTATAAATTATTGCTGTGGTGAACTACCTACTCATAAGGTCCACAACACAAGCTGAGATCCCGCTCCATGCTGTTGGTAGCCAGTAAGTTTGAAACAGCTGTACATGGATTGGATACTCAGCCAGTGTATAATTCAACCTTGTCTTTGCATTAAAGCTGTGTAATACAGCATGCATAAGCTTAAGGGAAGCCATGTTTGACAATGGCTACGGTTTGAAGAGCGAGGCATTTGTGGGCACATTTGCATGTCCCAGCTCAACTTCCCAGAATGCAGTGTAATAACTGTTTTTCTCGGAACTCTGAGCTGGAAGCAGGTTTTTTAACTTGCTTTAGACATTCAAATGTGAACACAGATGTACTTTTTTATTTATACTAAATAATGTATGGATATTTGTATTTCTCCACAACAATAGGAATCCTCTAACACTCTTGTAGTATCTGCATGCAAAGAGAGCAAAGAACCTTTAATAAAGTGCCATTTGTTAGGTGAGGGATGTTCCCTGTCTACAAAAAACCTATTGTTTAAACATTCTAGATTTGTTTTTTTTAACCGCATTCTCTTGAGGATTATTCAAGGAGCCTTTTGCAGTCACCGGTTTTCCTCCGCTGATCCTTAATGTATCTACATGCATTTGCAATTATAGTAGATGAACAGATGCAGTCTGATCACAGCACTAATACCAATTCATATGCAGTACATGTTTGCAGACACTGTTTGTTTCTTTTCCTTTTTTTTTTCTTGCTGACCTTCAAGAATAAGCAAGAGGCTGAGACAATGAATCACTTGAAAAGTAGAACTTGTACTTCAATGCATTTAGACAATCGTTCTTAAACCACTTGTTATAGGAAGCAGAGAGTGTCGGAAATGTGAACATCATTTGGACACGTATAGTTATTTAGGTGTCTTTCAACTCTAAATGCTTGCAGATGTTGCAAATCAGAGCATCTCATCTTCTCGAGCAGCAGTGCATTGTAACGTTAAAGGCAGGGTGTACAATGAATGTCATTAGGTTTAAAAATGTGATTTTAAACCATAGGGGAAAACAAATGCCAGAAAAACAAGCCATGCAAAGGCTAAAAATGAATGTGGCCCTTTAAAATATAGTTGTATCCAAAAAGTATGAAAAGCATTGATATAGAGTTATGATCTACTACTATTTTTAAAATGCCAGTTAATTCAGTACAACTTGGAGCACACAACTGTAAAGTTCTCATAAAACCATGTTGAAATACTGTTTGCATTTTTGAAATGCGTTCTTTTTTTACAGAGAAATGTCTGCCCCCAGACAGACCCACAACCGAAGCTCAGTGCAGAGAGCATGAGTAGAAAACGTTGAACCTTCACAAATTAATCTGTGCAGTGTAAGGACTGTTGGAATCAGCTAAAAATGACCATTGTGGCTTAACATCTTCTGCTACATTCCTGAAGTTCAGGGGAAAACTATAAATCTTTGTGCTCGCAGAGCCTTCACCGCTGGGTGTTGGCGGATGTTGTTAATCATGGAACAGTCAGGAGTGTGTTTAACAGACAATCTTGTGCTATTTCACACCATGAAGAGCACTTATAGGGAGGTAGATGGCTCTTTAAGTGTCCCTGTACTCATGTGTATAGAAGGTTACCATGTGGACCTCCAACCCCCATTTATGTATTGTAACTATTAGAATATGTTACTAAATGACAGAGTGGACATATACCTCTGAACCCTTATACTGTAGGTTTTAGCTCTCATAGCATGGCTAATGGATCCTCATTGGTTCTCGTGATCTTATGAGGACACAACTGTGCTGGCTGTTGTACTCTGAGGGGTATACCACAGGGATGGTGGGAGATAGAGGCCAATATGGCAGCGCTCTGGTGGTGAGCAGAAGGTAATTAAAACATATTTTGTACCTCTTGGTCATCTTACTGTGTAAGATGGGACTTTCATTACACTGGATGTAACTGATAATTTAAAGGGTCATTACTTTTTACCTCTATGGATTTTGACACATTGTTTGATTTATTTATTATCCCCCAAAAATAAAGAAGATTATGTCATGATCTTGAGGTTCCCCCATTGCTTTGAGGGCTATTAGAAAAATGAATGTTATTCTTCTTCCTATAGCCACTGTCTTCTGAAGACTTTTCTCATCATAAGTACAGATAATGCACACCGTGTGTATATTTTTATAAATGACTGGTTAGTTTTTCTACTTTGTCTATTGTACATTTATGAACTCCAGAACCACGTTTCTGGGGTGTTAATGTTCATGTTGAAAACTCTTACTTTCCTTAAGATAAAATCTATTATGACCTGAGATTTTCATGGCAATAGTTCCCATACCCTGAATCTTCTACTTTCAGACAGATTCACAAAGATTTTCAAAGCTGTTAAGGACTTCCATGGGTTTTAATTTGCTGTTTAAATTGATAATGTTGTTTTAAAGTAATGCATGGCCCTTTAATAGTGTATGTCACCCATTATTATGAAAGCTCTTTGGCTCTATTGTGTAAAATTATGAATTACAACTATTACATTATTAATGTGCCTATCCTCTCCATCAGAGGGCTGCCATGTTGGCCTGTCTACCTCCATCCATTCCTCAGTGTGTCACTGTGTGAGGTAGGTGGGCAGCAGGCTGTGAATCTTACCATTGCATCTTGTAATGCAAACACACGGCTTGCAGCTTTTAATGGGACAAATGGTCATCTGGTGCTCAACGGTCCACCAACTTGTATTAAAAGCAATCTGTTTTCTAATTCTAATGAGAATTAACAAACTGTATATAAGATAGTATGTGGTCTTTTTAAATAAGTATTTTCCTAAAGTATGTGCGTCTGCAAAAATAACTTAATTTTGTATCCTGATGCCCTATCCAAAATAGTTTTCGATCTTGCCGTCCCAGCCACGGATACTCTAAATTATCATACATGAAACAAAATGGTGAGATTTGTCTAAACTCCATACCTATATATGTCTCCCATGGTAACTACCCAAGCTGGTGGATTTAATATGGTTAATTGTCTTCTGTCATAGGGCTACATTTATTGAGGTTGTCACCATTGTAGACACAATTGGGCCATGGGAGTGGGCCAAATCTCACTATTGTGTTGTGAAGTGTGTGCTTGCATCATTCAGTCACGTCCGACTATCCGTGACCTCATGGACCACAACACACCATTCTGATCCACTTGGTATTCGTGGCAGAGATACTGGAGCGGGTTTCACATATGGTGGTCTGAAGAGGGATATAAGCCCTCCACTGTACAGTACATAGTACAGTAGTACAAACAATGAATGGTACATATGTGATTCTATTTGAATGTCTAAAAAATAAGTTCATAATTTTATTTTCTGCTGAAATCTCTCACACATACAGTTGATGCACTGCACTCTGGGGAAACTGGGCGGGATATGCAAATGAGACCACCATGCACGCTCACTCTGTTAATCCATAACCACTGTATACATGGCTCCTTTTTAAGCTTATGCTTACTGTATTTCACAGTTTTAGGCATAGCAATGGATGGAAACACATTTAGTCACTAAAAGGAGGCTGAAACACTTCCCTTATCACCCGTCATTCTACTGATATGAGTAAGGTTGCCTGTACTTTACTTGAGTGATGTATAGTTGGCTCCATTATTGCAGCTACTTTTCTGGCTTTGTTATACATAAATACATGCAGCTTTCTTTGGAAGAGCTTGTTTATTTTAAGGAGATTTATCTAATTTGTATTATCATTATTACACATTCAGGAAAATTAATTACATTATTTTTTACTTTATACATTAATATACTCAAGCAAGGGCCTTAAAATCTATCCACACTTATGACGTTAACATTGCCTATTTAGGTATAGTGTAAGTCTAAATTTGCATATTCATTGGTGTCTGTGACTGTCTCTATCCAAAAACTGAGAACACATACCAACAAAAATAGAGCTATAGTTAGTTTCAAGTGCTATTTTAGGAGCCTATATCTGGAAGTGAGATTTTGCTGCAGTGTGATTCTTTTTTTTAATAGGCTAATTTAAAAGAGAAATACTTTTAACCAAATTAGAAAAACAAACTTTCAGTATTTGTATGTTCAACTTGGTATGGTGCCTTGCAAAAGTATTCACCCCCCTTGGCATTTTTCGTGTTTTGTTGCCTCACAACCTGGAATTAACATGGATTGTTTGAGGATTTGCATCATTTAATTTACAGAACATTCCCACAACTTTGAAGATGTTTTTTTTTTATTGTGAAGCAAACCACAAATAGGACAAAGTAACAGAAAAAGTCAAATTGCATAACTATACACCCCCTAAAGTCAATACTTTGTAGAGCCACCTTTTGCGACAATCACAACTCCAAGTCACTTTGGATAAGTCTCTATGAGCTTGCCACATCTTATCACTGGGATTTTAGCCCATTCCTCCTTGCAAAACTGCTCCAGCTCCTTCAAGTTGGATGGTTTACACTTGTGAACAGCAATATTTAAGTCTGACCACAGATTTTCTATTGAATTTAGGTCTGGGCTTTGACTAGGCCATTCCAACACATTTACATGTTTCTCCTTAAACCACTCAAGTGTTGCTTTAGCAGTGTGTTTGGGGTCATTGTCCTGCTGGAAGGTGAACCTCCGTCCTAGCCTCAAATCACACATAGAGTGGTACAAGTTTTGCTCAAGAATATCCCTGTATTTAGCACCATCCATCTTTCCCTCAACTCTGACCAGTTTCCCAGTCCTGGCTGCTGAAAAACATCCCACAGCATGATGCTGCCACCACCATGTTTCACTGTGGGGATGGTGTTCTTTGGGTGATGTGATGTGTTGGGTTTGCGCCAGGTATAACATTTTCTTTGATGCCCGAAAAGTTCAATTTTAGTCTCATCAGACCAGAGCACCTTCCTCCATACATTTTGGGAGTCTCCCACATGCCTTTTCGCAAACTCAAAACGGGCCATTTTGTTTTTTGCTGAAAGTAATGGCTTTCTTCTGGCCACTCTGCCATAAAGCCCAACTCTATGGAGCGTACGGCTTATTGTTGTCCTATGTACAGATACTCCAGTCTCTGCTGTGGAACTCTGCAGCTCCTCCAGGGCTACCTTAGGTCTCTGTGCTGCCTCTCTGGTTAATGCCCTCCTTGCCCGGTCCGTGAGTTTTGGTGGGTTTGCTGTTGTGCCATGTTCTTTCCATTTGTTTATGATAGATTTGATGGTGCTCCTGGGGATCATCAAAGATTCAGATTTTTTTTTATAACCTAACCCTGTACTTCTGAACAACATTGTCCCTTACTTGTTTGGAGAGTTCCTTGGTCTTCATGGCAGTGTTTGGTTAGTGGTGCCTCTTGCTTACGTGTTGCAGCCTCTGGGGCCTTTCAGAAAAGGTGTGTATATGTAATGACAGATCATGTGACACTTAGATTGCACACAGGTGGACATCATTTCACTAATTATGTGACTTCTGAAGGTAATTGGTTGCACCAGAGCTTTTTATGGGCTTCATAACAAAGGGGGTGAATACATACGCACATGCCAATTTTCTGTTATCTATTTCTAAAAATTAGTTTTATGTATATATTTTTCTCATTTCACTTCACCAACTTTTGTGTTCTGATCCACCACATAAAATCCAGATTAAAAAAGCATTGAATTTAAGGCTGTAATGTAACAAAATAGGTAAAAAGTCAAGGAAGTGATACTTTTGCAAGGCACTGTAAGTGAAGCAATCCTTTCTGCAAACTAAATTCAGGAAGAATAATTGTTGTGCTTGATTTAAGCACTGTGGGTATTTTTATTTTGTGTATATTTCCTTTTATAGACTAGCCCTGCAAATATCAGTTCTAAGAATGTAATGCAATAAAAGTATACCGTAATCATAAAATCTGTTACAGCATTAAGTTATTTACTTGTAAAAGGACAAATAATGGAGAAAAAAAAGTAAGGCATGACCACATGCCAAATGTCAGCAACACTGTACAAAGTAACAGACTGTGTGAGTTGAAAAAGCAATTATTCAAATATTTTGAGTCTGTCTGTTTCTGGAGCCTGTAAGATGCCAAGCCAAATACTTCCGATGGGAATGGCCTGTGAAATGCACTATTGGAACATGGATTTGGTAGCATATATTATTATCTTGTATTTGTTACCAGCCAACATATATTCCGTAGCGCTATTCAAAAGCACCTTACAAGATTGAAAACTTGCAAATGGTATAATATAAAAGTTTATATAGTAATATAAAGTAATAAAGGCAGAAACCTGAGTAAGAGATAAGGATCTGGGTGACCCAGGAACGGAGTGAATGTTGAGAGTATGAAGGAGAAGAGAAGACAATTATGGTGTAAAGTTTACGTGAATAGAACATGTGTTTTGCGGGGGGGGGGGGCAGTATTTTTTGAGAAACTTTAATTTAGCTGACTTTGCTGGTGTCATGAGGGTGCTCATGTTTCCGTAGCCTGAGGGAAAGAGCTATCTTACTGCCACGTCGGTGTCTATTTAGTTTTATTGCCATGTGACTATTCACAGTGGCATCTTTAAACATAAGTTAATAAAGGTTATTTGAATCCAATATTGGAGAACTCACGCAGTTGAAAATATAATTATAGAAACTAATACAAACTCACAATTAAGAATCCAATAAATCTGTAGGAATCTTAACAACTCACATTCTTAAACTGAAAAGCCAACATAACTGTCTGCTAATCTATAATTTTGTGTACGATTAGCAGAGCATGGGACATGACTAAATCACTGCCACCAAACATGCATACACAGAACTCCCCCCGCATTGCTCAAATGCCAGATAGCTAAGAGAGCAAAAACCTGAATTTTCTGCCGATATTGAGAAATAGAATCTGTTCCCTTTTAACATGAAATATAACCACTCTGACCAAGCCTTACCAGTGACTTGAATAGGGGACACGCCCCTGCAACCTGATTGGTTGTAGTAATGCGGCAGCATGTGAGCAGATGGTTACAAATGGGGGCATGACCAACTCTTCCTGTTATGGACTAAAAATAAAGTCTGACCATTGTAGGTTCTGATTCAGACTGAGCATGCTAAGTAAAGAGGACAGGGCTATGATGGATCATGCACTGCCATTGGGTGCAGCTGCAATCATGTTAAAATAGAGCTGTTACCTCTTTGTAGGCATGATGATGGACCCATGATATGAGCCCAGCCAGTACTTCATATAATAGTATGTAATCATCACATACATAGTTGTGGATCTTTGCGATGTTCGTAACGTTTGCAATGTTGGTAATGCTTTTGCGAGCCGTTGACGCATGCACGGCTTAGGCTGCAATGAGCGCCAAAGGTGCTCATTGCACTACAAGCCTTGCGGAACTTCCGACAGTCGCAACTGCGAGCCAAGAGCGTAACCAGCTAAATATTTTTTTTTATAATAATAACACACAGCACGGGGGAGAGGCAGGAAGCGTGTGAGTGAGGCAAGCGAATTTACGTCATATTTGGCTTTTTTCATCAATCCAAAATCGGCTAAGCGAGAAGGGAAAAATGCCGGCCGAAAAACGTAAAAAAATCTGAAACTGGATGAAAATGAGGCTGAACAAAGCCAGGCACGCAGCAATTAGAAAATACGTGACGGCGAAGACCGTAACACTTACACGACAACGCCAGACACGTGTGCCACACAAAGATTCAGCAGACACACAGAAGAGAAACACACAGGGAAGGGACAGGGGGGAGATGGTGGAAAGACACACATGGCATTCCCAAGCACAACACTTACACGTTAACAAAACCTGCAATGAGCGGCCCGTACAGTAGGCAAGAGGAAAGGCTCGGCGTGGGGCTTGTGATGAGCGCCAAAGGTGATCAGTGCAAAACCGGAAAGTTGAAGTACACGGGGGAGAGGCTCATAATGTGCGCAGAAGGTGCTCAGAGGAGCAATTTTTGACGGACAAGTTCCTAGTTAATAAAGGTCATCATAGGAATCATCAGAAGAGTGCTGCCTCCCCCCCCCCCCCCCAAGCTATGCCACTTGTATGAGAAGCGAGGGTTAAAAATTAGAAATCTGCATAATTTTAAAACGCATACAATATGACGAAATCTTATCTTTGACTTTTGCAATGTCTAAATCGTTATCGCAGATTCTGCCACATCTATCCCTTTATAGTCCGACTGTAATGTTCTAACATTCTACAGTGGGGTAGGGACATGTGGTTATGGATCCAATTCAGGCCCCCTACACAGTTGATAGGGGCAATGTTGTAAGAAGCACATTGTATACTAGTTTTCATAACCGAGATCGCCCTCAGATATGTATTTGCCGGCCCAATATTATTTTGTTGCAGTTCATTTGAAGAGGAAAGCTAAAGTCCAAAGGAATTCTGGCCTGGATGCCTAATAACACAACCTCGTTTTGATATCTGCTTCCATATAGTAAAGTGAATATTTGTGAAGTTTCATTGTACACGTGTGCATGTTCCTAATGATGTGTGTTCCTACTATTATAACCGGAGGATAAAACTCTTCCCAGAGCATATCTCAGGTATATTAGCAATTTAATCAATGATTAATCCAAGGTGGCCTTGTTGTTTAAAACCAATAACCTTATTTTGATAAGAAATATTCAGGTAAAACAGAATCTGTTGGTAAAATGGCCATTATATAAGAACATTGACACTATGCCACAAGGGCCTTATCTACCTTTTTGGAGCCCCTAGCAGTGAAGTGGAGGATCCCCTGCAAGTTAGTATGCAAGGTATGCACAGACCCATTTTTGCCTTTTCTGTACGTGTAAATTACCTTTCTTGTTGTTACTGTCAAGTGGTTACCCCCAAATAGCCAGCCTATGAACTGCAACCTTTTTTTTTTTTTTTTTAAGAAGTGGCGCCCCTCACAGGGAAGGGCGGCTGCATATTTGTCCTAATGGGTAATCCGGCCATGTGGGCCACTATCCAGCAGATACACGGATATAAACTTATATCCTTTACACTGTTGCAAAGGAATCACACGTTCAGTTTCATTAACTCTATATAAAAATTTTGATACAAAATAGTTCCCTTAAAGGTGCTCTCCAAAATAGCATGAAGACCGTTTTAGATGGATTTTGATAAGCTGAGACACCATGATCCTTTTAGTGACTTATATGATAACCTCACCTAATGACATCCTATCCAAGCTGTATTGGCTATCAGGAAGGGCTACTAAACATTGCATGCATTACTTACATCAGGGGTTGACAAATTTATGTGAAAGTTAGTTAGTAGCCAACCAACCATTTTAGGAGCCATGGCATCTCTCCTCCATTTGTCAATGCCCTTTTTACATAATGTGCACTACTCCATTAATAGATAACATTTATAATATGTTAACATATAATACTTCATTTTTGTTGTATGTTTTTGCATATTTATGGAATACAATGTGGAAAGACTTACATCAAACTATACACTAGTCCCTGTATGAGTCTGTCCACTGCAGTGTGAGAGTACAGAGTCTGTGTCTGCATATGCTGCAGAGGGCAAACCCATACAGAGACTATTAGTTTGATTTTAGAAAGTAAAAACAGCGCTTATAGCACTTCCCATTATAGTCACAATAGACCGCAAGCAAATCAGGTAAGATACATTGTTTACACAACCTGTCTCCTCTTGATTGGTGCTAGCTGTTATAAACCATTCTTAAAGGGCCAGTTAATTCAGCACAACTTGGAGCAATGCAAACCACTGTAATGTTCTCCTGAAAACATGTTTAATTACTTTGGGAAATTTTAAAAATGTGCCTTTTTCACAGAAAAAATAATAAATTAAGTTTTGTTTACATGAGAATTAGTGAAGAGCTGCGTGCAAAGAGCAGAGCATAAAGAGGGATTAACACTTCACAAATTCATCTGTGCAGGTAAATGACTGCTGGGAACTCCCAAATATGTTACTTGTGGGTTAACTGATGACTGATTACATTCCTGAAAGCCACAAAACCATAATTATTTTTGTTCACAGAGCTTGCATCATTGTTGTTGTTGTTAATTATAGAACAGTCAGCAGTGTGTCTGTAAACAAACCTAAGACTGCAAATTTTTAACAGTTTTTAGTGCAATTAAAAAAGCAATAGATCACTTTAGAATATTGTGCTCTTTCACACAATGAAGAGCACGCATAGTGTGGTAAACGCTCTTTAACATTAATGATTCATCAACACGGCAAAAAAATGAAATAAATAATTTGTTATTGTTTTTTACTAAACAAACTAGAACAGTTACTATTGTCCACAGTGCTACAGACTGAATGTATTGGAGGTAGCTAGTAATGCGTGTAGAAAATGGGCTACACAATAGTCCCCACAAGAAGTTACGTTTTTAGTTGCATATCTAAACGTCATTTTATTAAAAAGTGCTTAAAAACGTTGTTTATTATTTAAACAATAAAATTACTATTATTATTATCTTATATTTATAATGCGCTAATATATGCCCCAGCGCCATACATAGGACGTACACAAGATAAAAACAATTTCATACAAATTAAAAGGAATTGAGAGAGTGCCTTGTCTTTAAGCGTAGACTCTTTCTGTCTCAAGCATCCGATATGATTGTGAGTTTTTAATCTAAAGGGTTTCGTTATGAAACCGGAAGGTAATCGATATACTGGGCATATTAAGGATGAAGGTAATAAGCTTCATTAAACAGATGTATTTAAGTGAGGTTTTGAAGGACTTGAGACAGGAGGATAGTCTAGTGGAGCGAGGTCAAGAGTTACAAAGAATTGGGGCAACACATGAAAAGTCCTGAAGGTGGGAATGAGAGGAGGTGATAAGAGAGGTGGAAAGAACAAAGTTGTTAGCAGAAAGGAGCGGGAGTATTTTGAAACCAGAGCAGAGATACAAGTGGTTCACTATTGTTGAGGCCTTTACACGTTAGGGTCATAATTTTAAGCTTTGTTATGGGAAGCCAAACAGAGGGGTGATGCAGACACCGAGCTATGAGAATGGTAAATGAGTGGCGTCGTTCATTATAGTCTGAGAGAGACGGGTGATGGCAAGGCCATGAAGGAGTGAATTGCAGTAGTTGAGGCGAGATATGATGAATACTTACAAATAGTCCCAACAAAGATCTACCTCCTGTAACTCATGACCACAGTGTCCCTGTAGTACTTGATGTACTAACCAATCATCAGAGTGCCTCTCATTGGCATTTTAACATCATGCTGCTAAAGTCTGCAATTGGCTAGTACATCTAATACCAATAAACGCACTGTGTGCATGAGTTGATGGGGGCAGACCTTTGATGGGAATTTTTGAAAGATTTTAGTGGCTTAAAAAGCGCTTTTATCCACTTGTTAATAACATTTTTAAATATGCAAACAAACACTTAGGTAATTTATTTTAATATTTAAAATCATGGTACCTTGCCTGCAATGTACAAGGAAGTTTCAAATGTTGGTACTTTTTTAAATGCTTGAAATGTACAGCATAAAATAGACAACACTTTGCTTCAATGGCAGCCTCAGGCATCTTACGGAGTGGGGTTTGCCATTTAAGGTATTATTTCCTTTTAAATCTGAAATTAATGAAATATGGCACAGTTACAGCATTACAAATGTGCCTCTCAATCGGTTTTGGAATGTAAATAAGAAAATATTTTTATAAATACATACAATAATAAAATATAGAATCCAATGGGATCAAGTGGGATTTTATATGACAGAAATAAATATATAATTATATATTGTTAGAATATAATGATTTGCACTTTTTTTTTGAATGGACAATGTTTAAAATATTATCAGTGAAAAGTTTAACATTTTTTTTCAGTAAATACAGGATATTTCTCCCTGTGAAGGGTAAGTGAGCTAAAAGAGAGGTTAACCAGACCTAAAAAACAAACCTGTTCTCAGTTTCTTAAAATTAAAGAAAAATCCGACAGGTAGTTATTATATCACTAGCCACTTGTCACAAATAACGAGATAACATTTTTATTTTTCTGCCCTCCCCCCTCTGTCACTTTCAATCCCTTTCCTTTGTCTCTTGCTCCCCTCTCTCTTTCCTGTGTATCCCCTCCCTTTCCCCCTCTCACTCCCCTGTGTCTCCTCCCTCTCCATCTCCCTCCCCTAGATCTCTTCCCCACCTCCCCTGTGCCTCTTTCCCGCCTCTCCCTCCCCTGTACCTCTTTCCCCTCACTCCCTCTCCTGTGTCTGCTCCCCCCCCCCCCAAATCTCCCTCCCCTTTCGCCTGTGCAGTCCGCGGCTCTCGGAGCACAGTGCGCAATGCGCATGCATAGCTTTTGTCGCACATGAGCATTGCACAGTGAGTTTTGCTCGTTTTGTGTGTAAGGCTCGCAACTTGTGAGCGTTACACATAAACTCGCAATTACAACAACTATATATGTGATATTTGCTGGCCTAGATGACAACCTAGAGATTTCCAGTGTGTTACCTGTACAAGTATCTGTTAGACTATGCAACGCTTAAGTTATTAGGCATCTAGGCCATAATTCCTTTTGACTTTAGCTTTTCTCATCAAACCAACTGCAAAAAAAATATTGGACCAGTTATTAAAATTTGTATACAATGTGCTTCTTACAACACTGCCCCTATCAACTGAGTAAGATATGAATGTTATTGAACATGTGATTTAATTACATGAAAATCAATCAGTGTAATTAGCAAGTATGATCCCTAACACACACACAATTTGGAACAAAGCATATCTTTCAAGTGTAACAATGCAAATGTGTAATGGTTTTTGTGTTTTGTGTTGCTTGATACAGTATTTAAATAGAAACTTTGTTTGTACGTTGTACATTTAAAATGTTTGCTGTACCTTTTATATACAGGTGCCTACAGGGAATCTGTCAACCGAACAGGAAACTGAATTTAATTTTAAAGAGCATTAAAAACTGGCTAGTACATTCTACTAGCAGTTTATGTCAGTAAATCATTCCTGTAAGCTAATGCGTGGCTCCACATGATACTAATCCATCACCGCTAATCCCTCCCCTCTCTACCACATGTATCCCTACTCATAGACATCTATTCAACCTTTCCCTAAACACTGAGAAGTTTCCACCATCTTTTACCCATTCCATAATTACACCCATTCTTAAGAAGCCGTGCTCTGATTCGGCTTCTGCATTCATCTATCGCCCTATCTCTCTATTTCCCTGGCTTCAAAATTGGTTACCAAATCTATTCATTCCCTCAAACGCCCTTCCAATTGGGTTTCCACCCCCATCACTCCACAGAGACAGCTCTAATGACCGCTCACTGCCAAGTGAAAGGGCAGCTTCTCTATTCAAATTCTCAGAAAACTCTCTGCTGCCTTTGACACTGTTGACCACTTTTCTTCTAACCCAAATTATCAACTGTCTTGCCATTCGTGACACAGTTCGTTATTTTTTTTAGTTTTTTGTTAATCCATGACACTGCTTGCTCATGGTTTATATCATACCTAGAAGATCGAACATTTAGTATCTTCCTCTGGCACCATTTCTTCGCCTCACCCTCCAACCCAGGGTCCCTTTTATTCTCCATCTATACATCCTCTCTTGGTTCTCTAATTCTAAAATCTTTTGGATTTCACTATCATCTATATGCTGATGACACCGCACCGGATCTATTTTAATTCTATCTCCGGCTCTAGCACTAGTTGCCAAATGCCTTTCAAGCATATCCTTTTGGATGTTCGCCCGTCGACTTAAACTCAACATGTCAAAGACTGAGCCCCTAATCTTCCCATCCTTTATTATAGCTTCTACTCCTCCGATATCTCTCACTGCTGACAATGCCATCATTACTCCCACCTCACAGGCCCTTGAGGTTTTACTGCACCCTGTCCTATCTTTCATTCCTCACAAACAATCACAAAATCTTGTCATTTTCACCTTAAAAACATTTCCAGAATAAGTCACTTTGACGACTTCCAGATTTGGGAACCACGCTCATCCCAAATCTCTCTCTAGGCAGTTCCTTTTGCGTTCTATATCTCAGAGCCCAACAGACTATTATTTCTAAAGAGGCAGGCGCCATCAGATCCCTTTTTTAGGATCTAAGAATCACACACCATGTACCTTTTGACTAGTACCACAAGACTCTCTTTATTCTTGCTTGCATTTTACAGATATCAAAAACACAACAAAATCTCCCCCCACATGCCTAGCCCCTCCTCTTGGGGGCAATAGATTGTTACACCCTCACCACCTGGGAGATGTCTATCCCATGATACATCCCCCACCCCTCATATTAGACATGGGACTGGACTATGCCATAATGTGACTAATGAGCCTTGCATCCTGTTTTACAATCTGTGCTTATCAGATATAACTTACTCTGGTGTATTTACCACCATCCTTAACTAAAACTATCCCCCCCCCCCCAACTCCAAATTCAGTTTTATTACTTTATGACCCTGTAGCAGGACTACAGTCCACGCAGATTAACCCCTTTAAGTCCAGGCCATCACACAACATATTATACTGGGAAAATTACCCTGCACTCTCTAATAGTGTAATAGTGTCAGATCTTAACCTATTCTTACCACATTCTGAGTACACCTGTATTCTTTTAAAACTCTTTCCACTGTAATAGCCCCTGAAATTAGCACCAAGTGTGCCAGAGTTCCAAACACGAGAGTTACTAGTGGAGGGTAGGGGGGTCCCATCATGACCCCCAAATAGTTTATGACACAAGACACAACTCAAATTTGAATCCATTTTCTCATCATAACTAGCCTCAACTACTGCAACTCACTCCTTGCTGGCCGTCTGTGACCATTCCAATCCATAGTGAATGCTTCCGCTAGACTCCTTAGGTTTGGTGAGGGGTCTAACTGCCAAGTAACATTGCAGGCTTTATTTTGGCCACTAAAGTAATTAAAGTGTTCATGAATATGGTCTCAATGAAAATTACTTAAACAAATGAATTAACAATGCAGAAATATCAATGAATGTCTTTTTCAAAATAGTTATTTTTAAAGGATGTGACCCTCTCAAGTAATCTAAGTATCCTAGTCCTAGTAGGCAGCTGATATTGACTTTGAATGGATATGGATAGAGTATGCATGTTTAAAGGTGGTGGATGCCAACCCAATGCATGGGATCTTTATGAACCTCCTATTTGCAGAGGATATTCTGGGGAACAGTGGAGGATAAGTCCTCAATGCCAAACTACTGGATTTTATCTGAAGTTGACCGTGGAATTTATGTTATTTCTGCATTTCCTTAACCCAATGTAAATTGCTAAATTATATGTTCTGTGGGGTTTTATATAGAAATCCCTAATATGTGGTCCTTTTTAATAGCAGAACATGAGCCATCATAGCCCTGCTCTCATTATTGAACACTACAGTTGACATGATATTGAAATAAAATTCTAATTATTCCTGCATTTATGTCTTATTCATTTGTCATACATTGTTAATTGCAATATCTTGTTAAAATCTGTGACATATACTTTTCACAAGAATTCTCCATCAAAGTAACCATGTTCATTTGCAGTTCTCTGTTTTGTAAGGACAGGTATAATTTCTCTTCCTGTAATTTAGGAAAAACTTCACATTAGAAGCTGTGTAAGCCATAAAAATCATTTTTAGAGAAAATCGTAATTTTTGTAGATTCCGCTAGTGCATGGAAGATGACATGGCTGTAATGTGTTCTTGTTGAGGCACAAGGTAGTGGGTACAAACCAAGGCAAGAACTTTTCTTGCAGCTGTCTTGAAGAGTGAAAAGTCTACAATACTACCAGCTTATTTTGAGTATCAAATGAAACAACAAATTACACTCCCTCCAATCCCAAATAGATACGTAAAAATGGCAATGCACATCCCTCTCAGGAGTCAGGACAACCAGAAGTGTTGTAGACAAGGAAGCCCTCTGGCAGAGTCTACTAAAATTCCGATTTTTGTTAAAAGTGCTTTATGCTCAATACTTTCATCCCTACTAATGTAAGTTGGTTACATTTTCCCCCAAACTACAGTGGTCATTTAAATAGTATTCCAGACTTTTTACATCAATAAAATAATTATTTCCTAAGTGCTCACAACTGTGCGTAGAGTTACATGTAGTGCACGTTCATTTCGCGGCAGAGCCGTGCAAGCGCATCTCTGGCGATAGCCGCAAGCTGGATTAGAAAACGGGAGGGGGATGGAAGACATGGGGGGAGGAAGACACAGTGGAGAGAGAGGGGGAGGAAGGAGAAAGAGGGAGGGGAGAGGAATACACAGGGGAGAGGGGGAGGAGAGGGGGAGCAAGGGGGAGGAAGAAGGAAGAGGGGGGGGGGCAGGAAAACACAGGCGAGAGTGGGAGGAAGAGGAAGGGAAAAGGGAGGAGGAAGACACAGGGGAGAGGGGGAGGAAGAGGGAGGGGAGTAGGGATGAAGACACGAGGGGGAGGGAGAGAGGGGCGAGACACAGACGAGGGGGAAGAGACACAGGAGAGGGATAGTGGGAGAGAGACACAGGGGAGGGCGTGGGGGGAGAGACATAGGGGAGGGAGAAGGGGGGAAGAGACACAGGGGAGGGGGAGAGAGAGACACAAGGGAGGGAGAAGGGGGGAAGAGACACATGAGAGGGGGAGAGAGAGACATAGGGGGAAGGAAAGACACAGGGAAGAGGGTGGAAGAGATACAGGGGAAGGCGGTGGGGGAATGGGATAAATAATATCCCGTCATTTATGTTGGGCAAACTACTAGTTTTGTATATTTTTATGTACTAATAAACATATGCACTTCTGTGTCTCAATCAAGAGTTTGGCTGGCCGTTGACTAGTCTGGCTGGCTCCTAAGTATGATATATTTAGTTAAAAAGAGAGATAACTGATGCTGTGCTATTTATCTCTGAATATGTTTACATTAATACAAACATTAAGAGTTCTCAGCAATACTCTGTATAATATAAGTAATTGAGCATTTATTGTAGCCCATATTTTCTGCAATACTAGCCCATATTTTCTGCTATACAGTTAATAGTATTTCTAGTACATAAGTACTGCATATGCATACATAAAAAAATTGTATTTTAAGTAAAAATATAAGTATTTTTAAATATGTTACAGAATTCGCAAATGTAATCTGTGAATATTTCCCACCAGAGAGCAGCTTGGAAAAACTTTTTTTTTAGAAGTTTATTTTGTAATTTTATCACTGATTTACAGCCATGCGATAGAACCAAGAGCCTTTGTAATACTATCTTGTTTCCTGCCATGAAAGGCCCGCTAAAGTTAAGTCACTTCTATAAATAATAACCACACAGTTTCCTTGTGGAAAAGACAGAGCTTTGTCTATGAGTTGTTTTTTTTTCATCTCCTAAACATGTACAAGCGACTTGTTGAAGCATTTTTGGTGATTTGGAAAAATTGCCTCAGCTTTTTGAAACACGTTTAGACAGGCTTTGTAAAAGAGGAAAAATATGTTCATTTAACCCTAAAGAAAAGTTTATTCGTATATAATTCACAGTGAAATGTGACATTTCAACTGTTTTTATAGAACATATTTTCTGTTATTATAAAAATAGGATCCTTTAAGGAATATCTAAATTAGCTGGTTTAACACATTTTTGCATTTGTTAGGCAAAACGCATCCTTGATATATGCAGCACATTTCATAAAACATTTTATTTTTATTAATATCTAAAAATCCCTTTAATTATTATGTTGACACCCACAGGGGTGTCTACAAAGGCACCTGGTCCCGCCCCCTCCCAATCAGCATGGAGCATTTGGGGACCAATTTTAATTCATTATTCATCTGGTGTGTCTTCCTCAGCCAATAAGAGAGCATTGATGTCAGCCCCATAGTGACTGCGGGCATGTGACCTGCTTGGCTGCTTTCTTTGTGGTAATCACACAAGCATATTTAGCTGCAACTTAGCTCTGCCAAGCAAGAGAGGAATGAAAAAAATGCCAGCAGCAGTAGTTTATGTAGGAAATGGACAATCTGCAGGGGTGGTAATAAAGTAAGAACGTGCTGCACAGAGAGACTTAAATGAAAACACATTGCACCTTCTAAGATGGTGCCACACTACAAGTGCTATACTTCCCACATAGGCTCTCTGGCTACCTAAACTGTTTTGGCTTCCATCCATGTAGATTACAACTAATACTGGTATGATAAATAACCTCAGCAGACATGGCTTCCATGAGTGCATTTTTTGAAGAATCAAAAGAAACAAAGGAAAGAAAAATAATTTAAAATGTCAACAATCTTTACATATTTCCACATTTTTGCATTCATGATATTTATAAATGGTGACTGGTTTCTACTTTAAGGTGCCCTGTACAGTAGTAAGTACTTTTATTTTTCTTCAGTGTTAAATATTTATGTGGTGCATATTTACTTGGCAGCCTATTAGTTGATATTGACATGCCTGCCCCTTTAATGTTAGCTTCCTTAAATTGCACAACTTCTTTCGGTCTTTTCCACACATCCTTCAGTAATCTGAAATGTTCTTCTCAAATAGCAGCAGAATTGGGTAGTCTCCAGAGTGGCATTTATTATTAACAAGGACACTTTAGTCAGGAAGTCGGAGATGGAACCATCTAAACAAAAATGACTTTGCATATTACCTTCTAGGCGGCTGCTTACATGTCAAGTGGCGTCATTTAATTATATCTGGGGTCGGTAGAGCTAGGAAAATCAAGACAGCGCAAAAAGGTGTAATGGTGAAGTACAGTGGATATAAAAAGTCTACACACCCCTGTTAAAATGTCAGGTTTCTGTGCTGTAAAAAAATGAGACCAAGATAAATCATTTCAGAACTTTTTCCACCTTTAATGTGACCTATAAACTGTACAACTCAATTGAAAAACAAACTGAAATCTTTTAGGTGGAAGAAAAAAAAATAATAATAATGTGGTTGCATAAGTCTGCACACCCTCTTATAACTGGGGATGTAGCTGTGTTCAGAATTAAGCAATCACATTCCAAATTGTGTTTAATAGGAGTCAGCATACACGTGCCATCATTTAAAGTGCCTCTGATTAACCCCAAATAACGTTCAGCTGCTCTAGTTGGTCTTTCCTGAAATTTTCTTAGTCGCATCCCACAGCAAAAGCCATGGTCCACAGAGAGCTTCCAAAGCATCAGAGGGATCTCATTGTTAAAAGGTATCAGTCAGGAGAAGGGTACAAAAGAATTTCCAAGGCATTAGATATACCATGGAACACAGTGAAGACAGTCATCATTAAGTGGAGAAAATATGGCACAACAGTGATATTACCAAGAACTGGAGCTCCCTCCAAAATTGCTGAAAAGACTAGAAGAAAACTGGTCTGGGAGGTTACCAAGAGGCCTACAGCAACATTAAAAGAGCTGCAGGAATATCTGGCAAGTACTGGCTGTGTGGTATATGTGACAACAATCTCCCGTATTCTTCATATGTCTGGGCTATGGGGTAGAGTGTTAAAACGAAAGCCTTTTCTTACGAAGAAAAACATCCAAGCCAGGCTACATTTTGCAAAACACAAAGGAATGGCTTCACCAGAAGAAGATTAAAGTTTTGGAATGGCCCAGCCATTGGTGCTCATTTCAGCCTAAATCCCGTTTACTTCAATGCCTCAACTGCTCATTGCCTAAGTCCTCCGAGCTCAGAAGGCTTCAATGCCTCAACGGCTCGCCTTGCAAGCTTGACGACAAATTGCAGTTTGACAATAATAATATGTGATATATATATATCTCGCAAAAGTGAGTCCACCCCTCACATTTTTGTAAATATTTTATTATATCTTTTCATGTGACAACACTGAAGAAATGACCCTCTGCTACAATGTAAAGTAGTAAGTGTACAGCCTGTATAACAGTGTAAATTTGCTGTCCCCTCAAAATAACTCAACACACAGCCATTAGTGTCTAAACTGTTGGCAACAGAAGTGAGTACACCCCTAAGTGGAAATGTCCAAATTGGGCCCAAAGTGTCAATATCTTGTTTTCCAGCACTGCCTTAACCCTCATGGGCATGGAGTTCACCAGAGCTTCACAGGTTGCCACTGGAGCCCTCTTCCACTCCTCCATAATGACATCACAGAGCTGGTGGATGTTAGTGACCTTGCGTTCCGCCCACCTTCCATTTGAGGATGCCCCACAGATGCTAAATAGGGTTTAGGGCTGGAGATATGCTTGGCCAGTTCATCACCTGACTTATTGGTCCCCTTGATGGATCTTAAAGATCAAAAAGTAAGATTTAATTAATAAAATGTCACCATTAACTTAGACATACTTTCCTCCTCCTATGTGGTGCTCTCATCCACCTAAACAAATTATTATCTACCCTTATTGTGAAGTGGGCTAGTGAAGTAACTATAAACATAACTCCCCTCAAGAAATGTATAACCTCAACAAAAGAAAAAAAGGAGAGCACATGGTGATGTGTATCTAAAAAGTATTTGGTAATTAATAATACCAAAATAATTTGTCTCTCTGTAGCAATCATATATCAAGCTTATATGTGACATACTGACACTTCAGCAGAAGAGCTTAACGTTGATAATACAATTAGGGTAATATCACCACAAGGTTTGAAGGATCCAAATAAAAAATACTACAAAATGCTGGTAAAAATATATCGTTATCATGACCTTACTTTTTGCCTTGTATTACTGAATTTAATAATGCAAGGCAAAACATAAGAACATGACTTAATTATTATGAAAATGGCTACAGGTCTCTCTACCCTGATGAAGTTTGTTAATGAAACGCGTTGGTTATGCAAGGGATAACAACATAGGTTATGTATTTGAAGCAGCGATGCAATCTATGTATTTTTATATAACTATTTGTATATTCTTTTTACATTAAGTTAGTTAAATCATAAGAGTTGTCTTTTTTCATGGTGCAGGATAACTATAGATATTAACCAGCATTAGTTTTAGTTTTTTGTTATTTGGATTCCTCAAACCTTGTGGTGATATTTCCCTGATTGTATAATGAATGAATGTGAAACTGAAGTGCCATTGTGTCACCTGTATACTTGATATTCTGTGAGCATCATTTTAAAAGTGTCAAATAAAATACTTTTTGGATATACTTCACCATGTCCTGTTCTATATTCTCTCCTTTTTTTTCTTTTTTAGCTTTGCGCTATGTTCTTTTTGAGTGCCAGAGATCAAGTAAGTTATTGGATACTAAATAAATCCACTTTGGAGTAGAAGATTACAGCATCCCTTTTGTTTGTTTTGCTTCACATTCCCAAACCGCTCCTAATCTTCTCTTCTTGAAGTAACAGCCGTTCTTTGCAGGACCCCTGATCTGGCCCCGGCAGCTGCAGAGAAGTTGCTGGTAGCCTGGTGCTACTCTGTGTAATAGACTTTAATTCTGCACAATGTTAAATGCCTTTATATTTACATATTTCCTAATCTCCCCTCTTGTGTCTTTCATGCTATGTATATTAAAGGAAAAATAACACCACTACATTGATAAGCATGTTGCAAACGATTATTCAGAACATGCTTAAAGGGCCACTTAATTCATCACAAATTGGAGCTACATAACAGTAAAGATCTCCTAAAAGCATGTTAAAATACTTTTAGATTTTTTTAAATATGCACATTTTTCACTGAGAATTCAATAAAGCAAAATCTGTGCTTACATGAGTCACTAACTTCCCACTCCCAGACATGCAGCTTCTGCTTTGTGTAGTGAGCAAATTAAAAAAAAAACGGAATGCTGGAAACCCCTAATATAGGTCAGATGTTAACTTTTCAGTGTGTTCCTGAGTTCAGGGAAAAACTGCTATCAATCATTGTCTTCACTCACACACTCCACTCTCTGTTATTCTCATGAAACTGCTAGTAGGCTGGATAGATTTTGTTTGTAAACAGACATAAAACTTTAGATTTTTTTAACTGTTATCAGTGTATTTAAAAAAAATAGATCTGTTTACTGAAAATGAAGAGCACTTACAGTGAGATAAATGGGCCTTTATATCATGTATTCAAAATATCTGGTTTTATCATTTATACTAGGAACTTCCCCGTCAAAAATGACGGTATTAAAATTGTAAGGCTGGCAATGCGGTTTGCCAATGTGAGGCTTTGGCTCCGGTGAGCACCTTCGGCCCTCATTGCGAGCCTCTCCCCACGTGTGCTTCAAGTTTCCTGCTTTGCACTGACCACCTTCGGTGCTGATCGCAAGCCCCATGCTAGTCTCCCATGCCGGTCTCCCAATAAGCTGCTTCAGCGCTCATTGCATACCTCTCCTGCCCGCGGTGCTCATCGTGAGCCCCGTAAAGAGCAACAAAGGCGCACATCGCGTTCCTCGCAATGAGCGCAAACATTGCGAACAGCGCAACTAATATATGTGATTCATTTACACTACAATTAACACTTAAACAACACACAGGCAGATAAAAAACAATGGGCCATATTCTATTAGCCTCTCACAAATGCCTCAAACACATACATTTGGCTGCAAGTTTTGTTTTGTTTTTCATTATAAATGTTTAGATGTATTCTATGGACTCCAGCTCGCAAATTCGGACCGCATGGCTGAACACGTAATCCCTGACTTTTTAAGTAGGGGTCAGGAGGGTGATCATAGATCTGAAAATATTTAAGCAAGCCCGTAATTTACTTCTTAGACACAGCCAATAGTAAATTAGACCATCATCATGACATCCGTAAAACATGGAAGTTAGACGTAATCTGCAATCGGAGGCCAATAATGAATTCGTGCCAATAAGTAATAGTCCCAGGATCAGTATTACTAAGAAAATGTAAAAACAATATTTGTTAATTTAATATTTGTGGGTTTGAGACTGTTCTGAGTTTAATTCTAATGTGTTTCCATGCCTTCCCATGCTTTTAAAGTACAGTATTGTGTGTTTAATTGCTGTTAAAGCTATAATAAGTATTTGAAAAATGCCTGCAAGTCCTATTTAGTCATCTGAATATTTTTGACAGAAATGTGATACTTTTTTGAGTTGCTTGTTTGACTTCTTTCTTTGCGAGCTAGAGCTACGGGTTTAAGAGAATATTGACTTTATGTAACTTTAATTATTTAGTGCTCATAATATTCAAACTATGCTAAAACCAATGGAGTTCGAAGTCTGATTTTGCATCTTTTAGTGGCCCATAGTGACTGTGGTCAGGGAACTCCTAATCGGATTATGAATAGTTAATAGAATCTGTGGCAATATTAAGAGTGTTTTTAAGTACATATAAATTTACAAATTGGGCAATAGAATAGAGCCCAATGTGATTAAATCCCCTTTTATTCTACAAGTGAGACAAGAATATGTTAAAACAAGGACTCGTAGAGACCATGCTAATTGTGTTTGCTTATCAGTTAACATTAAAACTAATTGGAATAAAAGCACAATATTTTAAATTCTAGGCATCCATAAGGCTCATTGCATCGGTTTCCTGAACCATGTCTGGACAGAGTAGGAAAAAACAATCTCTCACTTTCTATATTTAATGTAATACACTACACTATAGATCAATTATTTATCAAACAATACATGTTTGTACAGTTTAAATGTGATCTTTTAAATTCATACTAGTAATGTTGTACTACAGTGACCTTTTAACAAGGACCAATGATCTATGTGAGTAATGTATCTGTTAAAGGGATGCTGTATTAGTAAAACCAAGTGACTGGCTCTTTTAAAAGTATTAAGATTGTATTCTGGTATATATTTGTTGTTGTTGTTTAGTCGTTCAGTTGGGACCGCCTCTCCATGACTCTATAGTTCATGTTCATTGCTTCAGTGACCTTATATATCCATCTGTCGTCCCCTTCTTGTGCCTTCAATCTTTCCCAGCATCAGATGTCTTCTCTGAGGAATCCTGCCATCTCATGATATGGCCAAAATATTTGAGCTTCAGCCTCATGATCATACCTTCTAGTGAACAGTTTGTCTTGATTTCCTGTATTATTGATTTATTGGATCTTCTTGCAGTCCAAGGGACTCTAAGCAGTTTTATCCAGCACCACAATTCAAAGGCGTCAATTCTACGGCGCTCAGACGTCTTTATGGTCCAGCTCTCACATCCGTATGCTACTACTGGGAATACCATAGTTTAAACTATGCGCACCTTTGTTTATAGTTTCATATCTTTACTTTTTACGAGCTTCTCCAAGCTTGCACTTTTTCAATAAAAGTAAAAAATAGTATGGTTTAAAACCTGCTCTTTTAAATGCATTTTATACAAATCTGTGAAGCTCATGTGCCCTTCAAGGAGAAATTTACATTTATTTTGTTTTGCTCTGCTGTTACAAAAACTTTTTTATGCCATACTTTTGTTCTGCAACATTTTTGTATGAATCAGCACAAATTGGACAGCAGGAGAGGCTGAGTCCCAGCAGGTTTGAACATCTGTTTGTCAGACGTGATTAAACTAGAACACGAGAAGAAACCGCGCACAAACGATTGCAAAATTAAAATGGTGAACATTCAAATGGTGGGCAATCTGCCTGTAGCTTTCTGAGACTTGTTAGATAGCCCACCTATTTGTAATGTGAACGCTATGCCATTTTCATAGACCACACAGTCAGCTTTATTCCTCTAAAATAGTTTATTACTCTTTCCTCGCAATCTTTCTCTGGCCCACCTTAATTCATCCACACCTATCTGGCCTGCCAACCTTAATTCACTACCTCCTCACTGGCCCATCTTAATTTACTGCATATCTCTGGGCCACTTTAATTCACTGCATCCTCCCTGACTCACCTTCCTTCATCCCCTCCTCTGGCCCACCTTCCTTCATCCCCTCCTCTGGCCCACCTTCCTTCATCCCCTCCTCTGGCCCACCTTCCTTCATCCCCTCCTCTGGCCCACCTTCCATCATCCCCTCCTCTGGCCCACCTTCCATCATCCCCTCCTCTGGCCCACCTTCCATCATCCCCTCCTCTGGCCCACCTTCCATCATCCCCTCCTCTGGCCCGCCTTCATTCACACCCTCCTCTCTGTCCCACTTTCATTCACCCCTTCCTCTCTGGCCCACCTTCATTCACCCCCTCCTATCTGGCCCACCTTCATTCACCCCCTCCTCTCTGGCCCACCTTCATTCACCCCCTCCTCTCTGGCCCACCTTCATTCACCCCCTCCTCTCTGGCTCACCTTCATTCACCCCCTCCTCTCTGACCCACCTTCATTCACCCCCTCCTCTCTGGCCCACCTTTATTCACCCCCTCCTCTCTGGCCCACCTTCCCTCAACCTCTCCTCTGGCCCACCTTAATTCACCCCCTCCTCTCTGGCCCACCTTCCCTCAACCTCTCCTCTGGCCCACCTTAATTCACCCCCTTCCTCTCTGGCCCACCTTCATTCACCCCCTCCTCTCTGACCCACCTTCATTCACCCCCTCCTCTCTGGCCCACCTTTATTCACCCCCTCCTCTCTGGCCCACCTTAATTCACCCCCTCCTCTCTGGCCCACCTTCATTCACTCCCTCCTCTCTGGCCCACCTTCATTCACTCCCTCCTCTCTGGCCCACCTTCATTCACCCCCTCCTCTCTGGCCCACCTTCATTCACCCCCTCCTCTCTGGCCCACCTTCCCTCAACCTCTCCTCTGGCCCACCTTAATTCACTGCATTCTCTCTGTCCCACATTAATTAACCATTCCTCTCTGGCCCACCTTAATTCACCTCTTCCTCTGTGGCCCACAATAATTCACCCCTCCTATCAGGACCACATTGATTCACCCCCTCCTCTCTGGCACACAGTGAATTGTATCTTTTTTGCCAAATACAGAATAACCATATGCCCTACTTTACAGGCACACTAGCAGTTCAAAATTCAAGGACCATTTACCTCACTAAAAGTGCTCTTCGTGGTGTGAAAGAGCACAAGATTTTATGTTAAAATGATCTAATGTTTTTTTCTTTATTGAATTACACTATTAACAGCTAAAAATCTACAGCCTTATTATATTGCAATTTGGTAAATTTAAAAGGGCTCTATTTAAGCACACAGAATATTCCCCCCCCCCCCCGAAGTTTTTAGTTAGTGAACTTCTATCCAAAAGCAAGGTATTCACTAACTAAAAACTTCTGTAAATAAAATATGCTTTGTGCTTAAATAGAGCCCTTTTAAATTTACTGAATCGCAATTTAATAAGGCTGCTAAGGTCTTAGGTCTGTTTACAAACACTCCTGACTCCTGCTTACAACATCTGCTTACACCGAGTGGGGAAGGCTCAGTGAACACAAAGATTTATAGTTTTTCACTTAACTTCAAGAATGCAGCAGGAGTTGTTAACACCCAACTCTTTAGTTGATTCCAGCGGTATTTTATCTGCACAGATGTGTTTGTGAAGGGTTTACTCTCTTTCTGCTTATGCTCTCTGCACGGAGCTGTTGCTGTGACTCTGTCTGGGGGCACTGCCATCGACTCAAGTAAACCGAGACTTCATTTATTATTTTTTCTGTGAAAAAGGTATTCATTTAAAAAATTCAAAAAGTTTTCAGCATGTTTTTAGGAGAACTTTACAGTGGTGTGCTCCAAGTTGTGCTGAATTAACTGACCCTTTAAATCTCTTTAAAATTTTCTTTAAAAAATATTTTTTGTTCATGCCTTCCATAGCATATTATTTTACAAACATGGGGTGTTTCCAAAACTACAGTAGTCCGTTTAATATGATCCTGGCAGCTCATCATTAATTATTATGCATGTGGATGGGCTAACATAGCAGAAGGTGACAAAGCTCAGAGTATTCGATATAATAACCACAAAAATATGATAATTACACCAGTCTAAAAGTATCATTTGACCTATCATCTGGTTTATTACCTAGGAGTAGTTATCTGATGCAGAAAATATTTCAGTTGATGCTATTGTATGTTAGCAAGTGGAAGAGTTTTTGATCTAACTGATTGAAAATCTTATCTTGTCCCTTGCCATGTTAAAAAAATGGTAATAAATAAGACTATGTTTATTTCTTACTTCCCCATATCTTGCTGACCCTTTGATAAGAGCTATATTGTAATCTGCATATAAACGGCCCTATGTAACCACCAAGCTTGCTCACATGATAATCGTGGCCCTTATTGTGGCTTGGTACAGGCGATCCTTGACATTTTGTGGGGGTCCATTCCCGGGGTCCCTGCAAATACGGAAAAAACGCAAATAATGAACATGGGTAAATAATAACTCTTACCTGTCTGACGTCCCTCAGGCAAACGCAAGAAGAAGAAGAAAAAAGAAAAAACGCAAATGTCAAATCCGTGAAAGAGAAAGCCGCGATTGTCGAGTGTCGTCTGTATATATTAATATGATACCAATAAGTTGATAATGTTCCAATTTTTCCATATTTCTGATGTTATATTCAATTATACATCCAAGCACTGAATATATTTGTACTGTACTTAAGGAGACTGTAAGTAAAATATTTTGTTTATATAATTAAATTAAGTGACTTAATTAATTTTAGCATCCTCACTATAAATGGAACATTTACACTTCACTTCTAAGAAGCCAAAAGTTAGATTCTCACCTTCTGGAATCTACATTCTCTTCCTGTTCTCTATCATGTAGGTGCCATGTTTAACAACTGTGATGTAGGGCCACACCGACAGGGGAGGAACTTGAATGCTGTGGCATGCAGACATACAGCATGTCACTGCTTGCAGCAGCATGAAACACTGGCAATGGGAAGGATAAACCAATTTTGGTGTTTTTCGTACCCAGATTGAGCTCTGCTGACTCTTTTTGGATATAAAATGTACCCTGTATGTACTTCTAAGAAGCTTTCAGAGTAAATCGGTTAGAAGCACATGAAGTGCAGATTATATCTCACCATTACATTAAGGATAAAATGAATTAAGTCACCCAAGTTCAAATATTTTTATATAAAAAATATTATTGCCTAAAGATTCCCTTTAAGTACAATACACACAAATTCAGTACTTGGATGTATAAATTACATATAACATCATAAATCTGAAAAATTGCCTATATTTTGGTGTGATATGATATCTTATAATGGCTAACTCATCCACATAAAGGTATCCTCTCCACTAAAATTGTGTTCTGCATTTCTTACACATTATCACACCTTACCCATTTCTTTTAGGATTTCTCCGATGTTGCTAAAAACTCTATGGCCCTTATTCAATTGCACTTTGGCCAATTGAATAGGGCCCCAAATAAGCACATAACATATATTTTTTAAAGAAGTTTTTAGTTAGTAAGCATCTATCCAAAAACAAGGTTTTCACTAACTAAAAACTTATTTAAAAAAAATATGCTTTGTGCTTATTTAGGGCCCTATTCAATTGGCCAAATCGCAATTGAATGAGGGCCTATATCCCTAAAATGCTGAAATTAATCTAATAAAAGATGTTGAAGAATTATATCCTAAATCATTTTGTTATTGCGCCCTAAATTCTCTTGCTGAGTCTGTCTATTATTACAGTGTCCAAATTCACTAGATATTAAACATTTATAATAATTTGTCACATTGGCATAACTTGCATGTCAAGCACACTGGACAACACAGGCCGTTCCGTGCTTTTTTTGGAACACTTGTAGACCCTGCAAATAAATCCCTAAATGAGTTGGCTGTCCACCTAATCTCCTAAATCCCCCAAGTATTTTAAACAGCTGATAATAATTTCTGAGAATGAAACCAGTTAAAAGGACCGGATCTATCCTGTTATAGTTAGAGCAGCAGTTGCAACAAAGAGCTGTTAGATGGCACTGCCGATATTTTACAGTGTTGCTGATATAGCCTTAGAATGTTACACTAACCCTATCAGTTTACCTAAGCCTAACTCTATGATATTGGTACTGAAATAACAGCATCGCCATCTAGCGGTTGGTCACTGCCAGTGCGACGGGCACTGCTGGCGGACTGCTGCCATAATTATAACAGGAAAGAGAATGTCCATGTTTTGTGCCGTGCATTTATGCTTTGGCATGGAAATACTTTATTTAAGATTGCAAGTAGCGAGTTTCCAATGTTGTAGGATGCTTTGTAAAGTACTTTTTTTTACAAGACTTGAAGCTCAAAACAGGACCCTCCATTTTCTGCAGTTGTCAATATTGTATATTTCCTTGTTCTTATCCCCTGTACAGCGCTACGGAATATGTTGGTGCATTACAAAGAAAAGTTAATAATCACATATAATAGTTGTGGTAAGTGCGAGTTGTCACGTAAGATTTTACGGGCTCGTGCATGCGCAATGAGCGCTTGAAAGTTAAGAAAGTGCTTGACAGGGCTGCAACCCTGACCGCGAGGCCCATACATGACTGGCTTGAGGGGGAGAGAGGCGTCAAACGGCTTACGAGTTACAGGCTTAAAGAAAAAATTACGTGTTTAATGGCCGGCATTTTTTTTTAAGCCTGTAACTCGGAGACCTCCAAAAGACGCCAATTCATTAGAAAATGTATATACAACCTCACACATTGCACAGGGGGACGAGGCATGGAGACTGTGTAAGTGAGGTTGCAAGCTAATTTGCTATGTAATTGGTGTTTTTGGGAGGTCTCAGAACGGCTAAGCGAGGAGAAAAATGGCGGCTGTAAAGCCGTAATTTTTTTTTTCAAGCCCAGAAATCAGAAAAACATTTTAGGTGAAAATCATCAATTTCCCAAGCCTGCAAATGGTTTCACAACCTTGAATGCAAACAGGAGCACAGAGTGGGGAGAGGGTGGAAAGAGACACAGGGGAGGGAGATAAGGGGGGGGGAACAGGGGAGGGAGAGGTGGCAAAAAGACACGAAAGGGAGAGAGGGGGAAACAGAGACATGCATTGAGAAACATCAAATATTATCCTGGTGGTACAGTGGATATAAAAAGTCTACACACCCCTGTTAAAATGTCAGGTTTCTGTGCTGTAAAAAAATGAGACAAAGATAAATCATTTCAGAACTTTTTCCACCTTTAATGTGACCTATAAACTGTACAACTCAATTGAAAAACAAACTGAAATCATTTAGGTAGAGGGAATAAAAAATATAAAAATAAAATAATATGGTTGCATAAGTATGCACACCCTTAAACTAATACTTTGTTGAAGCATCTTTTGATTTTATTACAGCACTCAGTCTTTTTGGGTATGAGTCTATCAGCATGGCACATTTTGACTTGGCAAGATTTGCCCACTCTTCTTTGCAAAAACTACAAATCTGTGAGATTGTCAGGGCATCGCCTGTGCACAGCCCTCTTCAGATCACCCCACAGATTTTCAATCGGATTCAGGTCTGGGCTCTGGCTGGGCCATTCCAAAACTTTAATCTTCTTCTGGTGAAGCCATTCCTTTGTTGATTTGGATATCATGCTGAAAGATGAAGTTCCTCTTCATGTTCAGCTTTCTAGCAGAAGCCTGAAGGTTTTGTGCCAATATTGACTGGTATTTGGAACTGTTCATAATTCCCTCTATCTTAACTAAGGGCCCAGTTCCAGCTGAAGAAAAACAGCCCCAAAGCATAATGCTGCCACCACCATGCTTCACTGTGGGTATGGTGTTCTTTTGGTGATGTGCAGTGTTGTTTTTGCGCCAAACATATCTTTTGGAATTATGGCCAAAAAGTTCAACCTTGGTTTCATCAGACCATAACACCTTTTCCCACATGCTTTTGGGAGACTTCAGACCAGTTTTCTTCTCGTCTTTTCATCAATTTTGGAGGGAGCTCCAGTTCTTGGTAATGTCACTGTTGTGCCATATTTTCTCCACTTGATGATGACTTTCTTCACTGTGTTCCATGGTATATCTAATGCCTAGAAAATTCTTTTGTACCCTTCTCCTGACTGATACCTTTTAACAATGAGATCCATCTGATGCTTTGGAAGCTCTCTGTGGACCTTGGCTTTTGCTGTGGGGTGCAACTAAGAAAATTTCAGGAAAGACCAACTTGAGCAGCTGAACTTTATTTGGGGTTAATCAGAGGCACTTTAAATGATGGCAGGTGTATGCTGACTCCTATTTAACATGATTCGGAATGTGATTGCTTAATTCTGAACACAGCTACATCCCCAGTTATAAGAGGGTGTGCAGACTTATGCAACCACATTATTTTTATTTTTTTATTTTTCTTCCCTCCACCTAAAAGATTTCAGTTTGTTTTTCAGTTGAGTTGTACAGTTTATAGGTCACATTAAAGGTGGAAAATGTTCTGAAATGATTTATCTTTGTCTCATTTTTTTACAGCACAGAAACCTGACATTTTTACAGGGGTGTGTAGACTTTTTATATCCACTGTATATAATAATGTTTAAAGCATGCTTCCTTAAATGAATGGCATACAATGTGGGCCTTAATGGTTGCTTTAGTTCTTGTATATAATGCTTATATTATTATTTAAATATCCATGAATAGTGAATGATTCAATAATCTGAGCTGTGTGCATTTGTAAATTGAAAATATTGGAATTACCGATTTTTTTAAGCACTTTTTATGATAACATGGTTGTACCAAGACAAACAAATGAGAATGGTAAGCAAATACAGTGCAGGTCTGACTGATAGATAGTAAGTACAGCAATGAGGGACATAAATGTCTGTTATGTTCATTGTGATTTCAGATGTAATCTTCATACTTGCATTGCCATCTAGAGGATTATTGTGTTAATGCAACATTTTACTCTGGCTTATCTATAATTTAAGTATCTTTAGTACTTAAAAGACCTCTATGGCCCAGATTTATCCTAGGGCAAATGCATTTTTAGCATTATGATTAGCTTCAAATCCTCTCAATACTCCATTAGTGTTAAGCACTATGTAGGCTTATTCCACCACTGACTGCTGTTGCCAAGGGGCTATTTGAAGAGGACGCTTTGTAACAGAAGTATCTTATCTGTTTCCAATGTTCCCCATACTCTTCCCTTCTTTCTAACTATGTAACAAAATAACATCTGTAGGTATGCAAGACCGGAACATAAAACCATTTTAGAGAAAACTCATCCTTTAGGGCTTCCATTCTTTGAGAGAGTAACTCAAATAAGCAGCTCAAGAAAATAATTGCATACAATCATTGTACATGCAAGACTCTTTTCTCAAGTATTATTATTATATTTTATTTGTTTTGCGCCAACATATTCCGTAGCACTGTACAGGGGATGAGAACAAGGGAAATGCAAGTTTAACAAATTCAGAAGTTGAAGGGCCCTGTTTTGGGCTTAGAATCGTAGCAGAAAGTAATTTCTCCCAAAGCACCCTACAAGACTGGAAATTTGCTACTTATAATCTAAAAGCTATTAAAGGGACAAAGAGAGAGAGAGAAAGTGCCACACAACAAGGGAAGCAACATAACAGCTGCCATTACACGCCTCACAGAGACAGACAGCACACAGGCAGAGATACAGACAGCAATGAGTGAGAACACGGCAACCACACTCCATCTCGTTGGTTCACGGCAGTCAAAGAGGTTTGTCTTTTGTTTGACTTTGTATGTTAGGTCCTCAAGGTTTTCGGCTACTGGTTCTTTTTTCCCCTCCCCAATATGTGGGAGGAATGAGATGCTCATCCCGTATGCTATTTAAATTGTCTTTAAAGTATTTTATTTTATAATTTAGCACAAGAAATAAGTAAAATGATGTCAAATACAATCTTGATGTATCGCTATCTCATTAATCCAGTTGGGATATCTTTGCCTGAGCTCAGATGACTTAATCATCCTTCCATCTTAATAGGTCTTGAGGGCTTCCATAAGAGTCCCTGGCTTAGAGCAATCAGTTTATTGAAGCAACCGCGCACTTTCATATGTAATATACACCAGACCACATTATGTGACCAAGAATTTATACACTGTGATATATGTGGATTTATGTGACGTTAATCTGATGTAATCCGCAAATCATATATTTACATTGGGATCAAGCTGGTTTAGTATTAATACACATTTATTTAAAGTTTTCTTATATACTTATGTAAAAATTTTGTGGGAATACATGAGCAATCAAACTCTCAATCATACGTGCAATCAAAGAAAAAGCAAATTAAGATAATTTGCTTCAGCTGTGGCAAACCTCAATCTATTTGAACCACATTTTATCATAGTCTAGATTGACTGTTGGAATTAAATATAGTAAATTTGATTTAGGTGCAAGAATAAGATAAACAATTGTAACATTTTGCATATCTGCTTTTTATAATTAATGTTGAGTTGGATTTAAATTGCATTTAAATTTGATTGAAATATGTCTAAGTTTCTTATTTTAAAATAGCTGCATTTGATTAAGTACATTTAATGAAAGCATTTCTTTTAAAAAAAGTCTAGCGAAATATATAGACGAAGAGCTTGATCATTTTTAAATTACTTTGAAGAATAGACTTTATATTTTATACCACAATCACTTTAGGAACTTATTTGTAGTTGATTTAGGAAGTTTTGAGATATAAAATAGAAAAGGGAAATAAGTCCACCTATAAATCCATTACAATTGTTAATAATCACCAATTTTATACCTTTTAGTCTGTGGATTTAGTTCAGCTAGCAAGTGAAAAATAAAGACTAAATATAAAAGGAGAGAACAGAAAACTGTTTACCTAGCTTAGAAATACTCCTAATGGGGTATGTAAATTTACATTTGGGGAGAGACCAATAAATCCGACACCAAAATATCTAAAACAATATTACTCTATTGGTATACATTAAAAAATATATTTATAAAACACAACTGTTAAAAATCTAATGTACAAAAAAAATCCACATTACTGTCTATCGCCTGGATGACTAACACACCAGTATATTAACACCTGTCTATCTTAAAATAGATAATTACAATATTTTACTATAGCAATTAATACAGGGCCGGCCCTAGTGGAAGCCAACGCGAAACACGCGCGTCGGACGATTTCCTGTACTGTCGCCCGCTGATGGCGTCATCTGGCAGCACTCCGGCTGACTAGGAGGTCTGAGTAATGCCTCACTCCTATTGTGTCTGCTATGCTTAGTATTCTGGATTCTGGTTGGCTCCATGGTATGTACGATAGGAGGCGAGTGTAGCCTTTGCTATATATGTGTTATTTATTAGTTTATATGCACATAATGAATTAAGGGGTAAGTGGTGGGTCCCTTAATCTGGGCCACAACCTAGTATTTGCAGGGCTCTCTAGACAATGTGCACCCTATCTCAGTAGGAAGCTATCTAGTAGGACGCATAGTTAGTTAATCATATTTGTGCTACACACTTCTTGTCTACTATCATTGTACTTATCACATATTTAATATAGTTGTCCGTGTTGGGAACTCTTACGATGTTGGTGATACTTTGCGAGCCTTGTGAGGCGAGCCGTCGACCACGTGGGACTTAGGCTGCAATGAGCGCCAAAGGCGCTCATTGCACTGCTCGCCTTGCAAAGAGAGGCGAGCAGTTGAGGCACGCGGGACTTAGGCGGCAAGCAGTTTCACACTACTGTGCGAGGGTCGCAACTGTGTGCCAAGTACGTAGCTCTAAAAACCTGAAAAACAACATAATAATGTAACAAAAATAATAACACACACAGCCCAGGGGGAGACCCAGGAAGCATGGGAGTGAGGTTGCAAGCGAATTTGACCACTATTTGTTTTTTTTCAACAATACAAAATTGTCTAAGCAAGAAAGAATGGCGGATGAAAAACGTAAAAAATTCTGGAACTGGATAAAAACTAGGCTGAGCAAAGCCAGGCACGCAGGACTTAGAAAATACACAACCGCAAAGACAGTAAGACTTATACCAACCACGCCAGGCAACGGCAGTCAGCGTGTAACACGCAAACATTCAGCAGACACACAGAGGAGAAACACACAGGGAAGGGACAGGGGGGAGATGGTGGAAAGAGACACATGGCATTCCCAAGCACAAAACTTGCAGGTTAACGAAACCTGCAATGAGCGGGCCTGTACAGTAGGAGGGCGGAAAGGGTTGGAGTGAGAGCCTTGCAATGAGCGCCAAAGGCGCTCAGCTTGGGTCTCGCGATGAGGTGCTCAGAGGAGCAAAAGCCTCACATTGTGTGGCAAACAGCCTTACGATTTTAATCCTGTCATTTTTGATGAGCAATTTCCTAGTCATTTATATATAGTTGTCCGTATTGGGAACAATCCTGCATGATTGTGGATACTCTAATTAAAGGGTTAAACAACTGTATATACAATTCATAGCTTGCTCTCTTGAGGGACTATGAGGAAAATGGTTTACGGAGGCTCTCATCCTGAGGACCCCAGGGCTCGTATCACCCTGCAGTACCTTGTTCCTGCCAGTAGCTCAAGCATGTACCTGGATACAACCTTGCCAGCAGCGTCGCACTCTGTCTTCTCCTCTGCGGCTCTTGTTCTCTGGCCGGAACTACTTTCTGGATCAAGCCACGCAAATGCGCGGATTGATCCAGAAAGTAGTACTGCCGGAAGAACGGAAGACGCTGAGGAGGTGAATGCGGAGCTGCTGGCAGGGTTGCATCCAGGTACGAGGCACAGAGGAGGGGAAAGGAGACCAGGGAGGGAGAGGAGGGGGAATGGAGAAACAAGTGAGGAGGGAAGGAGACATGGGGGGAAAGGAGGAACAGGAGAGGGTGGAATTTAGACACGGGGAGGGAGATGGGGAGAAAGGAGAGAGGGAAGAAGAGGGGGAAAGGAGGTACAGGAAAGGGAGGGGGGAGGAGATACAGGGGAGGTAGGGGGGAGAAGAAACTTGGGAGGGAGAGGGGGGAAAGGAGAAACAGGGGAGGGAGAGGGGGGAAAAGAGACACAGGGGAAAGGGATGGGGGAAAGGAGGAACAGGAGAGGGTGAGAGATGGGGGAATGGAGACACAGAGGAGGGGGGAAAGGGAGAGGGGGAAATGAGGCATGGGAGAGGGGGAAAGGAGACACAGGGGAGGTAGGGAGGAGACACAGGGGAGGGAGTGGGGGGGAAAAGACACAGGGTGGGATGGCCAAGACAAGTGGCGAGTTGGCCAAGGCCAGCAATGACCGGCAAAGCCGCTCATTCTGGAGCTTGTGATGAGCGCCCAAGGTGCTCATCACGAGTGCCGCAAGCTATAGGGGGAAGAGCCAAGCTTTGTCTGGCAAACAGCATTGCCAGCTTTCAAATTGTATTTCCGTCATTTTTGACGGGCAATTTCCTAGTGATTTAATAAGGTAATTTGCTTTTTTGTTCCTAATCAGAATGAACACCTTGTGAAGAATGTGGTGAAGCTTGGATTTCAATACCATCTTTTTTTCATTTATGTTGAAAGAATTATACTATTAATAACCACTTTATTATAGGGATTAATAGAGGAACAAATCCAAGTGGAAAACCCTCCCCCTCAGCTGTCAGGAAAACTAGCTAATCAAGAGGGAACTTGCTGTATTTATTTTCTCCAAAAATACTCTTCTATTCATGGTTTTTGTTGTTGCTAATGATGATCTGATTTTAAATACTTACAAACATGAAGTTTTTCCCAAACTACATTGTACATTGCCGCTTACCGACCATATTACATAGTCTATTATTATCATTTTCAGTCTAGTGTTCGACCTTAACTGCATCAATAGTATAACCTAGTTGGATTGTATGAGGTCAACAGACACAAAGCGGCTCTTTAGTAATGATCTGGTGAAGACTGATGCGTTTTCCTCTGTTGGCTTCTGACATGCTCAGTACAACAACTGAGGTCGGAAGGGCAGACCTCTGACATTGCCTCCTTTGGTTAATCTTCCTGCCGTTTCAGAAAAAGAGATTCTTACTTTACAAACTTTCTCACTTGGGATGAAACTGCACTTATTGCATTATTGTGCGTGTGTGTACTCCATCTCTCTATACAAGTGCACTGGTGTATAAGTAATAAATAAGTAATGTGCAAGCTCCTTATAGCTGTAATATGGGTGCAAAGTACTTGCAATAAAATGATATCTGGTACCAATACTAAGAAAAGTCAGTGTTAGTATGTATTTCTTCCCATGCATATAGCTATAGCCATTAGGATGAAATCTACCTAAGAAGCAGGAAAAGACTTCAAGGAATAACAGTGTTTACATGTAAAATACAACCAGACTGCTATACCAAACACAGGCTGCAGTGCCAGGGTTCAGCCGTGGTCACTTCTCTGTATTATATTCCATCAGAACAAAGTAGAGCAGAAAAAACTTTGATTAGTGTATCCGTCTAAATATAAAGTTTTTTCTTTTTTTTTTTTTCAATTATTAATTTGTCCTGTAGTGTATGGCAGGGGCTGATGGAGTTTGGCAGACCTAACTAAGCCAGTTAACCATAGTTAGCTGCTGGAACTATATAGATAGATAGATATTATCTCTCTCTCTCCTGCTGCTGCTGACAGTCAATTCTGTGTAAAAAAAAAACTACTGCAGCTTGCATCTGCATCCTCTCTCTCTGCATTCTCTCTCTCTGTCCCCTACCACTTCTGTTGAAAGTCAGTTCCCTGTATCAACTACTGCTGCAAAGAGAGAGCAGTGTGCATGCTGTGACGCCGCACATACATTTCAATGGTTACAACCCGCAAATAGCACTGCACGGCCATTAGGTGAATAACAAGCAAGTTAAAATCCGTACTTAAATGCTGTGTTGCTATAAGCTAGTACGGGTTGCCGATGTAGACCGTTCTGGGGGTGTGGAAATCCAGATCTCACTCCAATCTGTAAGTTTATAGAAGTTTTTAATGTATTGCATATTTTTCTGTTAATCAGTGTCTGTGGGATAAGATCCATTTAAAATCAGGAAACTTCCATATACTTTTTAATCTCTTTATTGGTCTACATAGCATTGTCCTTGTTTGCAACAACCAATAACAGTGGATTCAGTGCCTAATTGAAATGTCTAAGGCTGTCAAAAGCCACTTCAGTGCATTGCAGGACAGAGAGAGAAGGCACCCGGTATATGCTAATGACACAGCGCGCATGTGACGTCACATGCGTGCCGGGTCAAGGAGCGGAGGCCGGAGCACAAGTAGGTAAGTGAGGGGAGAGGGGGGAGGTATTTAGGGGGGTTTAGGTGGAGGAGGGGGGTTGAGGTGGGTTTAGGTTGAGGAGGGGGGTTGGGGTTGAGGGGGGTTGAGGTTGAGGAGGGGGTTGAGGATGGGGGGGTTGAGGAGGGAGGTTGAGGATGAGGAGGGAGGATGAGGAGGGGGGGTTGGGGTTGAGGGGGGGTTGAGGTTGAGGAGGGGTATGAGGATGGGGGGTTGAGGAGGGAGGATGAGGATGGGGGGCTTGAGGAGGCAGTTGAGGATTGGGGGGTTGAGGAGGGAGTTTGAGGATGAGGAGGGAGTTTGAGGATGAGGAGGGAGGTTGAGGATGAGGAGGGAGGTTGAGGATGAGGAGGAGGGGTTGAGGAGGGGGGTTGAGGAGAGAGGATGAGGATGGGTTGGGTTGAGGAGGGAGGAGGGGGGGTTGAGGTTGAGGAGGGTTGAGGTTGAGGATGGGGAATTGAGGAGGGAGGATGAGGATGGGGGGGTTGAGGAAGGGGTTGAGGATGGGGGGGTTGAGGATGAGGAGGGAGGTTGAGGATGAGGAGGGAGGTTGAGGAGGAGGGGTTGAGGTTGAGGATGGGGGGTTGAGGATGGAGGATGAGGAGGGAGGATGAGGAGGTTGAGGATGAGGAGGGAGGTTGAGGAGTGGGGTCGAGGAGGGTGATAAGGGAGGGGGGAAGAGACACAGGGAATGGAGAGGTTGGAAGAGACACAGGGAAGGGAGAGGGGAGAAGAGACACAGAGAGAGAGGGGGACACACAGGGCACAAGAGGGACACAGGGGGCAGCACATTTCCCATCCTCGGCTTATACTCGCGTCACTCATTTTACCCAGTATTTTGTGGTAAAATGGGTGCCTCGGCTTATACTCGGGCTGGCTTATACTCGAGTATATACGGTATTTGATTAAATGTTTAGAAACTATGACTCATTTAATTGAGCCTTTTGGGAGATCCAGGCTTGTAAATGGAGCCGTAACTTAGTTTTGCTATTCAATTGGCGTCTTTTCACAGGCTCCGATTGAGTTACGGGCTCCGGGATGCAATTCAATGCGATTTGTAAAAAAGGCTTTGATCTTTCACGGCCGCAAGAGTTGCGAACGCTAACATAGCACATCGCTATTCAGTTGCTCCGATTCCACCTCGCTAACCACTCCGTCAAGCCTGCAAAGTTACTGGTACCAAGGAGGTCTCGCAAAGGGCTTAATGACATGTACAGGGCACTGTAAAAGCACATATACACACACTACTGTACATTTATTAAAAGGGAAAGTGATGTTAGGTCTTAGAATTAATAGCACCTTATTCTCAAGTTCGCAAGTCGGCCAAATAAAATACTTTATTTCATGTTTAATTTCATTGTTATATCTATCCCAGCAATCAATGTGTTAATACATATAATGGAACTCGCATGTAATAGAATATCATATTAACGGCTTTATCAATATTGCATTATATCTGGTATGTGGGTCCGATCGTAGCTCATAATTCAAGCCTGTATGACTTTGAAATCCAACCTCCATTTTTCATTGAAGTCCTACGGGCTTGAACATGATCGCTGGCGCAAGGCCGTAACTCGCGGTTAGAAACAGCCAATGGAATCTGGGTCAGATCGTGACTCAAGCCCGTAGGACTTCAATGATAAATGGGGGTTGAATTTCAAAGTCAGAAGGGCTTGAACCACGAGTCACGATCGGACCCACATTACATTGGCTGTTTCTAACCGCGAGTTACGGCCTTGCGTCAGCTATCATGTTTAAGCCTGCAAATGCTACTTTCGATAGCATGGTTTACCATGTGCGCTATCGGGCCCGGACTTGCGAGCCCGGCCAATTGAAGAGCACCATAAGTTGCTTATTGAATATCTATTTTGGCCTGAGGATTTTCCTTTTTTTTCTTCTAGTTCAATTCTGAACTTTTTTTTTTTGCTTACTGTAAAGAGCTCCTCCATCTTTTTCTACAAAGTATATAGTCAATCTGATTTCTCTATTGTCCATCTGGTGATGTCCATGTGTAGAGCCATTTCTGAGGCTGTTGGAAGAGGGTGTTTACTATGACCAGAAAATTATCTTGACTGAATTATACTAATCTCTGTTTAATCTTGTACTAAGAGGCCAAACTTGTCCATTATTTCAGTTAACTTTTGGTTCCCTACCATCTATGATGAGAGTCAAAATAAATATTGGTGTTGTATCTAAGAGGTGTTGACTATCCTTATCGAATTTGACAACTTGAGCATCCATGGTTGTTGCATGAACTTGGGTCACTGTGATGTTATATGGCTTGACTTGCATTCAAATTGAAATCATTCTTTCACTTATTGAGTTGTAATCAAGCACTTCTTTGGACACCACCATTTGATTGATTTTAAGGGCTACTCCATTTCTTCTGCAGGGCACTTGACCACAGTAGAAAATCTGATGGTTATCTCATATGAAATTTCCCATTGTAGTCCATTTGAGTTCACTAATTCCCTGTATATTTAATCTTGTCATCTCATGTCTAACCATACTCGGTTTGCCTTGGTTTATAGATTTAACATTCCAGGTTCCTATGCTGAATTGTTCTTTGCAACGGTGGACTTTCCTTTTCCCGTTTAGACTCATCTGCAACAGGATGTCCTCTCAACTTTGTCCCAACCACTTTATTAGATCTGGTGCTAATCACACTTGCACTCTGCTCTTCCTCTGTTATGTGGTAGACACCTTCTGACCTGAGGGGCCCATCTTTCTTTTTCCATATCATTATGTATCTCCTTGTGCTTATCCATAAAGTTTTCTTGGCAAAGATACTGGAGTGGGTTCCAGTTCCTTCTCCAGTGGACCACGATTTGTCTGAACACTCTGCTATGACTGCCTATCTTGGGGACCCTGCATTATATAGCTCACAGTTTTTATTGCTGTACAAAAGTCCCTTCACCTCAATAAGCAAGCGATCCAAAATGGGATATAAAATATACACCTCACTTATAGGAGGCTGCCAAATTCTAACTTTCTGTAACCTCCCCTTTATTGTTTGTTCTCTCATGAGAACCGCCATCTTGCACAGCTGTGACTTGCATTGAACCATGCCTGCAGGATGAAAGCTTCATACTACCAATCTGTCATACTTCTCAGACACACAGCATGTCACTTTCTGCTTGTTAGCAGCATGAGAGACTGTTATGGTATGGCACCTCTCATGAGAGAGACAGAACAGCAAGAAAAGTGTGTAAGACTCGTTCCTTCTTAGTCTTTGACTTCTTAGCAGTAAGTGAAGTGCAAAGATTTAGATGACAATTACCTTGAAGAGGAAAAAACATAGTCACCTTGTTAAAACATTTTATATAAAACAAAAAATTATGCTTAAACACTTTTGTCCCTGTAGCACAAAACTTTCTATAATGTATTTAAAACAACATGCTTTATACATGACATTTTTTTACTTGACACATACTTTATTAATGTTATTAAATTAATGGCACATAAACAAATACAAAAACAATGTGCCTATCCCACCGTTTTCTTTGAAATGAGAGAACATGTAAACAAAGAATCATTGTGTATTCTTGTCTGATCTGCATTTGATTGAATGGGAATGCAAGCGCAATATTAGTGCAGTTCAGATACCTATAAGGTAGCAACTGCGACCCTTGCAAACTTTACGTCGCAACGCAAACAACACGACACACCAACTGCGACCCTCGCAAACTTTACCTCGCAACTCAAAAAACATTTACCACACACGTTACCACACATTACGACCTCGCAAAAATCGGACACAACTCGCGACCATGACAAAATTCAAAACACAATAAATACACACAGCACATACATAAAAAACTTACCTACAGCAAGAGGGAGCATCCACGACCTCAAAAAACAACCTACACCTTCATTTAACTAAAAATAAAAGAGTTTAGACACTAAAAAATTCGCTAAGCAAGAGAAAAAATGGCCGACGAACAAAACGAAAACGAGGCTACAGCACTCTAAACACGCAAAACACCACGAGAAACACGCAAAACACCACAAAAGACCTACGGATATTCCGCTAAGACGCATACCACACATTACCTGCCATTTTACGCCAATGCGGAAGTACACAACTACGCTAACGGTTTCGTCTCGCGCACGCACACTATTACACTGCACACATTCATCACGCTTACACAGCAGCTCCACACCACTAATGCTGCAGCAACATCAAAACACATTCACAGCTCTTCAACACAATGCTTCAAAATAGGTAAAGTATATTCATTTATTAATTGTATTATATATTTCAGTATTACACATAAAACACCATTAGCTATCTTACAATTTCATTGCCGTCATTTTTTGACGGGCAATTCGCTAGTATATATATATTTTAATGTTTAAAACATCTTGTAAATGCATGATGAATATTTGGAATTGCAGTGGTCCTTTAAAAGCAGGCTATGTGTTGGAAGAGCCTGTTATTTGCAAATTGAACAAGATGAGACTCTTCCAATAAGGAAGATGCTCTTCTGTCACATTACATGCACCTTATACATTATTCAGTAGCACTATTTCTTTAATAGGTAGTGGATTAGGGGAATAGCATCCCAGTTGAAGTAATAGACCTAAATACAGTAATACCATTTAAGCATGCTATGGTTATTCATATGGTCTTGTAGATTAATTAATGGATTGTTATAGCCCCATATTTAAAATGTTTTATTGCTTATCTATGGATAATGGGCAAAAAAGTAAAGGACCACTATAGTTTGGTAAAAAACTTCACATCCTTTTCAACTATAATAGCTGACAACTTTGAAAATTTGTCGGTAACGCTATGTTAGCGACAAATTAGCGCGCGCATGTGCAGCAAGGGTTGGAGAGATGAGAGGGAGAGGGGGGTCGGAGAGACACGGGAGGGAGTGGGGGGTTAAGGGAGCCACAGAGGAGGTAGGAAGGGCTGGAGGAGATAGAGGAGAGGGAGGGGGAAAGAGACATAAAGGGGGAGAAGAGACACAGGGGAGGGAGAGGTGGGAATAAGACATAAGGGAGGGAGCGGTGAAGAAGACACAAGGTAGGGAGGGGGAGAGACACAGGGGAGGGAGGGGGGAGAAACGGGAGGGAGAAGGGGGAAGAGACAAGGGGAGGGAGAGGAAGTAAAGGGGAGGAGAGGCTCACAATGAGTGTCTCAAATCAAGTAGGGGGTGAGAGAGGTAGAAGGGGGGCGGGGGGAGGCTCGCAATGAGCACCGAAGGCTCTCATTGGGAGGCCCGTGATGAGCGAAGTAAAGTAGAGGGGCTCGCAATGTGTGGCAAACACCATTGCCAGGCTTCACATTTTATTGGAGTCTACACGGGGGAAGAGTCTCACAATGAGCCACGCAATGAGCGCCAAAGGTGCTCATAGTGAGCCACACAATGAGCGCCGAAGGTGCTCATTGCAGGGCTCGCGATGAGCGCCCAAGGTGATCATTGCGAAGCACGAAAGTTGCGGGTTGCCAAGGCCTGCAATGAGCGGCAAAGGCCCTTGAAGTAGACAGGGGGAGAGGCTCACAATAAGCGCCAAAGGTGCTTAGAGAGGGCAGAGCCTCGCATTGTGTGGCAAACAGCATTGCCAGGCTTAAAATTTTATTGCCGTCATTTTTGACGAGCTAGTATAACAACATTTAGCGGTTACCATAAAAATATATTTAGATTTAACTCTGATTGTGCCATCGGGTATTCTGTCTTATATGGTTTGAATTTAGTTTGAGGGGGAGGATTATCCTATGGGGCCTTTCTCTGTAATTCAGTTGCATTGTCAAGTGTCTTATTTAGAGAGGATGTCTTCAACATAAGAGCGTGCAGATCTTACCTGAATCCACATTACTTCCTCCCAGGCTTCTTTTTGTGGAACAAAATCAAAATATGTCATTAGGAAAGCAAACTTGAATGCAATAGTTAAAGATTAAAACCTGTGATTATCTATTTGATATATCTGTGCAAAATGTTTTTATACTGAAAGTCAAATTCCTTAGAACAGCATCAAATAAATTTGCAGCTTTATAGGTCCTATAAAAAAAAAAACTAAGTTGAACCTATAACTGAACCTCTATATTAGTTCTTAATCCGTTCCTAAGGAATGGACGTATACCAAATCGGACAAAAATAGAATTTTCGTAGTGATGATTGGATTTCTCAACATTTCCTACAAATATAGAGGTCCCACTGTATACAATATGTAACTTTTCTACAGATTGAGCTGCCATTTTTGTTTCTGTAGTTCTACTTCCACAAGTTGATGGTGACCTTGAAAGCTTGCACATTCATCGCTTTCAATCGGATGTATTTTAATCTCAAAAACAGGGCCCTCCATTCTTTATAAAGGGTTAATTTTGTTTTAGCCATGTACTTAAAGGCATATGTAAGTGTCCTGGGTTTCAAATGTTTCCTAATAAACAGCTACTGATTAGTAAAAAAATATGTATTCTATTGAAAAGTTGAATGTATTTACATATTTATATGCTGGATACTGATATGTGGATGTGTGCACCCCTAGGAAGCTTACATAAAGTGTACCCTGCAGGGTGCAGTGTGTGACCTCTAAAGGAAATTATGGTTGTGGGGTCACAGCTGACATTGCCCATAAGGATACAGGCAGAGAGCTACTGCCAGATTGTGATACAAATGTTTCAGTCTTTACTTCCTCCTGATTGGTCAAAACAATTTTTCAAATTGTATACCAGTTTAGCCTGGGTTTGGAGGGTGTTAACCCTAAGTTTCAACTCACAAAAATTAAAATATATTTTGCTAACTTCAAGGTAAATATTTAGATGCTTATATTGGTATTTTTTCATGCACTACTAATTCTCCTCTATTAGATGCACTCATAATCCAGCTCAGTTACTTATACGTTTAACCAATATACAGCGCTTCGGAATATGTCGGCACAACACAAATAAAGATAATAATAATGTATAGGAATCAAATACGTCTGCAAGGTGTTTCCATATTCGGAAATCATCTCAGAAAAGGAAATGGCTGCCCACAGTAAAGAATAGTTACATATTAATAGTTAATAAATGAAATATGCTGATTCTCCAAAGCCACATATTGTTGATAGGGGACGTCAGTGGTTCTTTAAGTGGTACAGCATCAGGTATAAAAGAAATGGGTTTGGTAAATATGCTTTTTTTTGTTTTCTGCAGGATGGGTGCAGCATGCCCACTTTTTATTTCTAGTATGATATAGACGTGTCTGAATGTCTGCAGTGACAGTGAGCCATATGCACACACTCCCCAGATACTGCTGAGCTGCAGCTGTAGCACTTGGCATGACCGAATCCCACTGCATTAGGGAGCTGTGTTTGTATTCTGGTGTGTGTGTGCTGCAAAGAGAAGGATGAGATCATTGCAGTCTCACCGACTGATAGAGCTGGGAGTAGGGAGGGGAAGACTGGGGAGCGGGTGTATGTGTATGGAGGGAGGGGGAGCAGCAAGCTAGCAAATCAATACTGTCTACATTTCCCATTACGTCTTCTCCTTGCTTCCCCTGCTCAGGTATCCCTTTTCAAAGGAAGATTTGTGAGGGAGTCTATGTAGTGCTTCTTCTCTTTGATGGATATTTAATAATATCAATTAATCCTAATCCCCACTTTCCCCATAACATTAACACTTTCTCCACCACTATCCTTGATTTATCATATATTTTTTGGGACCCATTCTGCGCTTGGATTATGTTTGGGAGCAAGATAGCAATGCTGGGCTTTGATGCTTGTGAATTTGGTGGCCAGCTTTTGGAACTTATGTGGCTGACAGTATGTTACAGAGGTGAGCTAAAATGTATCTGTGTCTCTTCATTATTTATGTATTAAATACGATATTTATTAATATAATATATATTTATTAATATGATCTAGATGATGATCTTTGGAAAGTAAAAGTAAATTTTTACTATATATAGATAATCAGAGTATTGCAGTATATTGTGATAGCTCATTTATTGGCCATATTAATTGAAAAGACAAGCTTTCGAGAGTGACACCTATTTTTCAAGTCAGAAACAATACTATATATATATATATATATATATATATATATATATATATATATATAATCATGCTTATTATAATTAGGGTGTAGTCTAGCATAAATCAAGTAACACTAGAAATATATCTGCAGTTCTGCCCATGTTGCCTAATTAAAACTCCAATCCATTCATCCATGCTATGGTCATTGACAAAACATCTTAAATCAAGGGTGTATTTTGCATTTTATGTTCTATATTTAATTATTATGTTGATTTTTGTTTTTTTTAAACTCCAATTCGGTTTTAAATCAAATAAGGATTACAGTTTTTCTAACATTTTTAGAACGCTATGAAAAGTCTACAAACTTTCTTCCAGAAACAGGATTCACAAAATAAATGTTATGTTTAGTGGTGTTTGACATGAGATTTACTGTCAAGATGTAAATATTCAGGATTCAGAGAGCTGGTGGTGTAACATGAGCTGGTATAACCAGGTATAATTTGGTGTATTTTAGTATTTTATCAGTAATATATATATGTGTGTGTGTATATATATATATATATATATATATATATATATATATATATATATATATATATATATATGTGATTTTAATACATTATAGGAGTTTTCTTATATATAACCAAAGATGCCTACTGTAGAATGATGATATATATTTGTTTTTCTGTCCAAATTTCCATCGCCCCATCATCTGGGTAGATTAAAATATTTTGCATCGCAAAGTTGATCTAATACAATGTGTGCTTTGTAGTGCGTGAATAGCATATGTATATGTTATATATGAATTAAGTGTGTGCTTGCCATATAAGCTGTACAACATGTGGTGTCTGGGTATAGACTGACATTGAATTGCTCTGATTGTCTTCCACTGGGGTATCTTTTTGTCATTGCCCATTCATCTTCCAGAAGCAACCAGTTCAAAGCAATCTGGCGGCCAAACTCTATATTTAAAGGGATGTGGTAGTTGTATGACCCATATTAAATGCCTATATCTCATGGTTTAATTTTGCTAAGTAAGCCTTTATGATGTACGTCTCTTTCAGTCCTCATTGCTGCATGCTACGCTACATGTGCATGATGTCATTTAGAGGCGTGGTCCTCAGATCTATCCTACACTGGATGCTCAACTGGATGATATCAAATAGGCGATATGCAAAAGTAAAGCATATTGCTGATAGGGGACGTCACTGGTCCTTTAAGTGGTAGAGCATCATGTATATTAGAAATGTAGAAACTCCTTGATTGAGTCTTCGAGTCACTATTCAACTGAATCTTCTAAGGGATAAGAAGCTTGTATATGGCTTACAAATCATACAAAAACCAGGGAAAATATGAATCTTATAAGTCTCATAATATTGTAACATGACGCTTTAAAAGTCATGCAAGTGTTGTTTAACCCCTTTATAATAATACTAATAATTACTGTCCTTAATTAAATCTGTAACCCCAATAACCATTTGGGCTTTTATTAAAAATATTAAAAACTTGTAGATTGTACAAACAGGCTTTTGCCTACAGTAAATAATTATCTGGCACTTACACTAGCCCTTTAATAAAGGGCTGCGAGTACCTAAAGTCAACAATAAATCCATTTGTGTTTATACTCTTAATGCTTAGTGTTCTCCACAGAAAGTTACCTGATCGGTGGCATGGAGTAGTAGCCGGGTGGGTACAGTCCTCCCTCTAAATTTACCCAACCCCCTTACCCAAAAAGGACGCTTGGGCCCAATTGGATGGCCCAAATGCAGTATTTCCTCGAGGGGTGAATGCCACCCAACCGTACACCCGTTCCCAAGGGACAAACCATGGGTAAACTCATAGTTTACCCATGTTTTCGTTATTCAAATTTTTTTGAACTTCGCAGGGACTCCAGGAAAGGAACCCCCGCGAATGTCGAGGGTCAACTGTATATAGTTCTACAATGTGCTTGTTACAATGGTACCTTGGCACTCAATCTTAATCTGTTTTAGTTTGATCTAATGGTGATGTTTCATGATAGAAAACCTTAAAACTAAGCAGACATAAATACACCACAATAATTAGATCAAATAAAATAGAATATAACTTCACTTTAACTGTACTGAGAGGACTTTAGGGCCCAATGGTATGGTCGCAATGTGGAAAGGAAGGAGGAGAGAGGTTATTGTTTGGAATTTTGGTTCTTATAGGCACAGGCTACACTTGGTTCTTGTAAGCACAAGCTAAACTTGGGTTCTTGTAAGCACAAGCTAAACTTTGATTCTAATTGGCACAGACTGCTTTTGGGCTCTTGAAGGCACGCTACACTGCACCACAGTACTTTCTTTACTTCCTGGTGAGACAGGATGTAGGGTGGCATGAACGCAAAGAGTACCAAGGAAGCAGTGCGTTCCAAACCAATTTTCAAGTACAGAAAACAACAATTACTGAGGGTTCACTGTATTTGCTTTTTTTGCAAATCGCCTATTTGATATCAGCCAGGTGACACTTCTAATAGCTGGGTGGACCACCTGCCTAAATTGGACTGGGGAGAATACTGTAATCTCTGAGATGATGGGTCCCTCCCTTCACATGAGTCGCATTGTTTATCTGTAAGCCATTACAGGTACCTGACAGCTGTTTAATTATAAAGGATTTGCGACTTAGACATTTGTTTCATGTGGTTAATTAACCATTGTTTGGAAAACCGGGCAACAAAACATTGACATCACTAATGACATCCGGTTGGAGAATGGTCATACATCCATACCGCACAGGGATAGGGGGAAAATTACTAAATAATTAAACCTCTTCCTGGTGATTTCAATAGCTTCCAGACAAACAATGCACGTCGTGTGAGAGGCAGGCAACTTTAATTTTAAAACCATTTCCTTTACAGACTTTTTGTCTGGCCTGCGTAATATGGCAATCCTTTTAGGACTATGAACCCGGCTCTCTGATGGGCTTAAGAACATAGCCATGTATTGGGGTACAGTGCCAGAAACCCTCTATGTAGTATCATTTCACAGTTGCCAAAATGAACCATACACTGATGAGCCCCATATACGGGTGAAACTGCAGTCTGTGAGTGGCGCGACAGTGGCGTGGCAAGGGTTAGGGTTATGGTAATGGCAGATGATAAGCTTTACTATGTATCTGCCACTTCCCTAACCCAAAACTGGTGTTCCTCAACCACCAACAGTTCACATTTTAGGTATAGCCCTGCTTGAGCACAGGTGAGCTAAGCAGAGGCTCAGCAGGTAGTTAAACAGAAGTACCGAGCCTCTGATTGGCTCCCTTGTGCTCAAGCCGGGATATACCTAAAATATGAACTGTTGGTGGTCTTTGATATTTGTAACAAAATAATATCAACAGCTTTGAAAACTGTGGGCATAAAAACATTTTTAGATAAAATCTTTTTTTTAGTAGAAGCTGCTTGTACCTGAAGGATGGCATGATTGTGCTTGGAGCCTCAGTAGGCATTTCTTGCAATGAGTGTAGGGAGGAGTGATGGGGATTTGTTGACTATTTGGTAGATGCAGATAAGACATCAGCATTGGATACCTCCCTCTATCTCCCATCGGATTTGTAGATCCAGCTTGCAAGTATACATGTCATGCTCTATATTGTCCAAAAGGAAGTATAACTATCATGGCAGCTACCATGTCTGCTAAAATGAAGATTTTCTCTGAAAGTGATGTTATGCCGGTGGCTTACACAATTACTAATATCATTAATTGGTTGCATACTTTACAACGTGTGGTCTTTGCCAATCTACAGTGGTCCTATAACATCTTAATAAGCTCAAGTTTTTTTTTTTTTTATTGAATTCTGACACTTTTTAAATGTATAATACATAAGTCATATTTAATTATTATATCTCTTATTATATCTCTTATTGTCTACTGCGGCTCATTTCATCATATTTTTTTTTTTGGGTTGAGATGTCTTATGGAAGAGACAGAATAAGTGCTTTATGTGTGGGTAAAAACACTACCCTTTTTCAAGATTCTTTGTATCTGTAAAAAAACTCATTTCACAAAAGGGTAACATAAATACATAAATATACTATAATGGCTAGCGAATATATAGATACTTTTTTATTATTTTTCTCTCTTTCTCCCTTATCTCTCTCCCCCTCGTCTTTTCTCTCTTTCTTTGCACTATAACTCTCGTTTCTCTCTCTTCTCTCCTTTCCTCTCCCCTAACAATCTTCTTTTCTCTATTCTCTCCCTTCTATTTCTCCTTTCACCTCTCTCTTCTCCACTCTCATTTCTTCTCTCCTTTCTCATTTTCTGTTTTTGCTCTCCCTTCTCTCTCACATTATGTCTGTCCTCCCTTCTCTCTCACTCCATTCCCCTGTCTCTCTCTTCTCCTTTTTCTGTCTTTGCTCACCCTTCTCTTTATCTCCTTTCCCACATCTCTCTTCATCACTCTCCCTTCTCTCTCTCCATTATTTCTTTGCTCTCCCTTCTCTCTCTCATTTTATCTCTCCCTTCCCTTCTCTCTCTCTCCTTTCTGTCTTTGCTCTCCTCCTCTCTCTTCCATTTCCCCTCTGTTTTCACTCTCCTATTTCTTTTTGCTCTCCTTTTCTCTCTCTTCTCTCTTTCATTCCTATCTTTGCTCTCCTTCCCTCTCTCCTTTCCTATCTCTGCTCTCCTTCCCTCTCTCCTTTCCTATCTTTTCTCTCCTTCCCTCTCTCCTTTCCTATCTTTGCTCTCCTTCCCTCTCTCCTTTCCTATCTTTCCTCTCCTTCCCTCTCTCCTTTCCTATCTTTTCTCTCCTTCCCTCTCTCCTTTCCTATCTTTCCTCTCCTTCCCTCTCTCTTTTCCTATCTTTGCGCTCCTTCCCTCTCTCCTTTCCTATCTTTTCTTTCCTTCCCTCTCTCCTTTCCTATCTCTGCTCTCCTTCCCTCTCTCCTTTCCTATCTTTTCTCTCCTTCCCTCTCTCCTTTCCTATCTTTGCTCTCCTTCCCTCTCTCCTTTCCTATCTTTTCTCTCCTTCCCTCTCTCCTTTCCTATCTTTGCTCTCCTTCCCTCTCTCCTTTCCTATCTTTCCTCTCCTTCCCTCTCTCCTTTCCTATCTTTTCTCTCCTTCCCTCTCTCCTTTCCTATCTTTTCTCTCCTTCCATCTCTCCTTTCCTATCTTTGCTCTCCTTCCCTCTCTCCTTTCCTATCTTTACTCTCTTTCCCTCTCTCCTTTCCTATCTTTTATCTCCTTCCCTCTCTCCATTCCTATCTTTGCTCTCCTTCCCTCTCTCCTTTCCTATCTTTTATCTCCTTCTCTCTCTCCTTTCCTATCTTTACTCTCTTTCCCTCTCTCCTTTCCTATCTGTTCTCTCTTTCCCTCTCTCCTTTCCTCTTTGCTCTCTTTCCCTCTCTCTTCTTTCCTCTCCTCTCTGTCTTTGCTCTCCTCTCTCTTTTCTGTCTTTGCTCTCCTCCTCTCTCTTCCATTTCCTCTCCGTTTTCTCTCTCCAATTTATTTTTTGCACTGCCTCTCTCTCTCTCTGTGTCTCTTTCCCCCCTCTCTTTCCTTCCCCCTCTGTCTTCTCCACTCTCCTTTCCTCTCTCCCCTTCCTTCTCTCTCTCCATTTCTCTCTTTGCTCTCGTTTTCTCTTAAAAGTAAATGAAGTGTACAGTTTATATCATCATTACATTGGGCAAGATAAAATTAATCTAGTTAAAATATTTATAGAAAACAAAAAGAAAATTGCCCAAAGAATCCCTTTTTAAAGTACAAACCTCAGATTTTTTTACATGTTGTTATTCTCTAAACCCTAGCAAGTATTTACTGATTTCATATACCAAGTTGTTTTTGCAGAAGATTAATGTGTGTGGCACTAAACCCAGAGCTGGTGCCTTATCTTAATTAAAACTGTGTGTGTTAGAGCCAAATAAATGTTACTGCCTTTCTATTTCTAGAGTAAAATATACAAAACTTTTGCTGTCTTTTTACTGCATAATAAATAATGATTTTTTTAGTAAGCGTAAATCACTACATTTACTAAACAAATATAATTATTGTACAGCAGGATAAATACTAATATCAAGTTATAATATTGATATATTATGTGGTCTGTTGGGGAAATATTTACTGTTACTGCAATATTTTTTGGCATCATCCTATAATGAAATAGTTGCATAATTTGTCCTTTCTCTTTCAGCCTTTAACTTACTATATTTTATGATAAATTGCAAACTACCATTTTTGGCTTCTGCTAATCTGCTTCCCGAGTTGGAAGAGAATTTTGAAAGAATAGGCGAGGAACGAGAAAAGTCCTGAAGGTGGGAGTGAGAGGAGGTGATAAGAGAGGAGGAAAGGAGAAAGTCATTAGCAGAATGGAGAGGGCGGGTGCACTGTTGAATAAGTCATGGTCATGATTTTAAATTTAATTTTGGAGACTATGGGAAGCCAATGGAGTGACTTACAGAGAGATGCTCAAGACCCTGAGTGTTGAGTATGGTAGATGAGTCTAGTGGGGGTGTTCATAATGGGCTGGAGTGACCAACGGGTGATGGGGAGGCAAGCAAAGAGTGAGTATGGTAGATGAGTCTAGTGGAGGCATACATAATGAACTGGAGTGGTGACCAGCAAGTGATGGGGAGGACAGCAAGGAGCGAGTTGCAGTAGTTGAGGTGAGATATGATAAGAGAATGTATTTGAATTGTAGTTATGTCTTGTGTTAGATAGTGACATATTTTAGAGATATTTTAGGTGAAAAATACAAGATGGTATTAATGAATATATAAGAAGCATGAAAGAGAGGGAAGGCCCAGTAGAACCCCAAGACAATAGGCCAGAGGTGGGAGTGATGATGACATTGTCAATAGTGAGGCATATTTGTGGAGAGTACACAATAGTAGCGGGTGGGAAGACCAGCAGCTCAGTCTTTTGACATGTTAAATTTGAGATGGTGGCTGGACATCGAGGAGGATATGGTTGAGAGGCAGTTGGAAACTCGTGCTAGAAGAGAGAGGGATAGATCTGGTGATGAGAGGTAGATTTGTCGTCTGTATAGAGATGATACTGAAATGCAAAATATTTTATTAGGGTTCTAAGTGAGGATGTATTGATGGAGAAGAGGAGGTGGCCTAAAACTGAACTCAGGAATACGCCTACAAATAGAGGGCGAGATGAAGAAGTGGTGCCATGGTCGACCTTTGTACTGCAGTTATGATACTGGATTACACATTTTTTTTAAATAAACTTATATTTTCACAACCGATAAAATTATCAAGTATCGACCTAACAGAAGTTTTTCAGGTTTCTAAAACCATTTGTTGTAATCCGTCAATAAAGCTATAAAGTTACTTCAGTTAGAAATATAATGTTAAAGGAAGACTAACACTAGGTAGGTGATCATTTGACCATGCTTGAAATGTAGACTGAATGTTTGTTTGCACATGTTCTACTTTGGGTAGTCAATACATGGGCCTGAATCTGAATCGGGGCCTACAACCTATTTGTTCCAGACCTCTACATAATTATTCCATTTACTATATGTCTTCCTAAAACTTCCATAATCCTAAATAAGTACTTATTTAAGTGGTAAACTTCCTCTGTGTGTCACCCACAATGTAATCATCTGCCCTGTGTCCCTTTCAGTGCCATTATATTAAACTATTTGTATGAGCTTACCTAAAGAAAATGATGGACCTCTTAATTTTCCCAAATACATTTGAACATTGATGGATTTTATAAAAGTTATCTAACTGCCCCCGTTCTACCTAATCACACAGAGTTCCGATTTTCTGTACTTTCAAAATCCAAAATCAGGGACTGGATTATCCAACATTTTTTCTTTTTTATGTTATTCTTAAAGAACATGAAAAAACTGGGTATATGTTGAGTTATCCATTTTTTTCTAAAAGTGCATCAGTTTTGGGAAATTCAATGTTGTTTCTGCTGCGTTGTATATGCAAATGAGCAGCTAACACATCAATTAATTGCTTTGATGTGCTAATTTAGAAGTACAATCTGTTTGTCTGTAGACCATAAAACGTATCTTCTTCTTTTATAATTTCTTTTTGTCCATTTTTAGGCTTTATCTGAGAAGTAAATTAATTTATTTTCTTTTATTATTAATGAGTTTGATATTAATGTTCCTTTTTTCTTGTAGTTTTGTTCTTCATTACCTTGTTTTATACTTATTTTATATCTAAACTGGTTAAAGTGAATGTATAAACTATTACTTAAAATAATTTAAGAAGAAGAAAAAAGAAAAACAAGTAGAAGTGTTATTTATATACCATTATAAATACAAAAATCCCTTAATCTGAGTACAGGTACCTTCTTTTATCAAAAATCTTTTTGTCTTATAAATACTTATTCTTTTTTTCTATCATATTTAATAAATGTAAAAGTTGTTGTAATTCAAAATATTTATTCTCTTCTAATAAAACTTGAAAGTGGAGAAATTACAAAGACACATCTCCTGAGACAAAAAGTGCAATAAACAGTCTAGTAAAGGAGATGGGATCCTGCAGTAAAGAATATTTGCATGTATAATTGAAATATTGACTACTTGAGCAACATTCTTTTAGAAATTGTGTGTGTGACCTCATGGACCGCAACACACCATGAAGATCCACTTGGTATTCATGACCGAGATACTGGATTGGACTACCAGTTTCTTCTCCATTGGGCCACAGCATACAGCTCCTGGTATTCCTAGGTGACTGCAGTGGCCCTTTAAATAGTGAGTTAAGCAATGGCAGTCACTTCCATACAAATGCGGTCTGTATAGCTGATTAAGCAAAAATGTTTTATAAATTCATAGTGCATTATGTAGATGTACCTCCGGATGCTGGGATTGGTCTGCACAGCCCCCTCTATTGCTGTAGGAACCTCCAGACTCCTTTCTAGAGGCTATTCCCTGACTTAGATATATTAAGCAATTTGAATATCAATTTCCTTTCTCATCTGAAGGTAATGAGCCCGTACTGCCGTTAATCGGAGGTTAAGACAAAAGCTTGAGAAATAATGTTTGGATTTCAGTGTAGCAGCAAAAGTGCTAATACATTTATAATAGAGCTCCAAGCCATTAATATGTATGCAGTTGCAAATGAGAGTGATTTTGCAAAAATATATATTTGCATGGTGTAGAAAGCTTTTTAAATGGCTCACTGTTTCTAAATGACTAGGGCACATATCCAGCCATTAACATTTGTATCATACATTCAAGCCAGCCAGGTTAGTGAATGTTGTTCAGCCGTGTCAGACTCTACGTGATTCTATGGACCGCCGCACACCAGGCTTGTGTCTGGTTGTGCTCAACCATAACATTCTCATGACATAGATACTGGAGTGGGTTGTCAGTTCCTTCTCCAGTTGACCTCTCTGTTATGACCTGCCTGTCTTAGGTGACTCTGAATAGTATACCTAACAGCGTCATTGAGGTACACAAGCCCCTTCACCAAGGTAGCGATCCAGAAGGGGCAGATTGGTGATTAGCCAACAATCATTGTTTGGAGCCAGGGCACGGTGTATGCATATAGATGTAGAATAACTGAAAAGGTTAGGAGCCATTTTTCAAGTTCTACGATAGAGAGACTGGGTGTGTTGGTGTGGCAAGAGGAAACCAGGTCATCTTCCCACACCCGCACATCATCCATCCAGTTCTCCTTTACAAGAACCCCATGTTACCAGTTCTTGGTCAATAACAAGGAGGTTCATAGCAAATCTCAATACATTATATCACACAGATTCTGTTACTAACCTAAATCCTGGGTAATATCACTCATATCGATATTGCTGAAGAGGGAGACTTTTTTTTTTTTACTAAATGTTAATATATACCAGGTGTATAATATTGTCATAGTGCTTCTGTTTGTTGGCGAGTAGCACCCATATATATCCTAACGCATTACTTCAAGCACACTATCCTATTAGGAGACTAATGTGATGCTAACCTAATTACAAACTAATAATGGTCACTCACTGTCAGTCTACATTTAGATAATCTTATGCTGAAAATAAGCAACGGCCATTATATCAACTTGGGATAATAAAGATGTCGCAGCAAAGATGCACCAGAGTAGATTTTACAATAAAATCAAACAAGTTTTGAAACCAGACAGGACTCAAGATCACACACACACACACAACAGAAGCCGATGTGTGAGCTATGAGCATAAAGCATTTATAAAGAAAATCTCCATTAGTGAACTTTGTTTGTTTCATACTTTACAAATGTGAGGTTTTACTCAACTATATGGGGTTAGTCTAAAAATGATATGTTTGGGGTATCAGTCTCCACTATCACACCTCTTTCCTTTCCCTCTCCTTAAAGGACCACTGTAATCTAAAAAATAAACAGTGTTAAAATTAATGTATGTGCATATCTATACTGTATTTATAATGTATAATTTCAAGCTCTTACCTTTATATGTTTCTGTCTGTCACTCTGTACAGCTTAGCTCCACCCCTTCTACATCATTTAGGATGGGCAAATGTAGCAGACTTCCTGCTGGGTGTTCTGATGTCTGACTGGAGTCTATCTAGTCTACACCTTAGGAAGTCTGCTATAGCTGCCCCACTCATAATTATGCAAAAGGGGTGGAACTAAGAAGCACAGAATGACAGTCAGAATCATATAAGGGTAAGAGGTTGAAGTTATAACTACTAATAATATTTAAATATTATAAATCAAGTACAGCTATGCACATACTTTCATTTAAACAGTGTTTATTTTTAGAATACAGTGGTCCTCTAATCCCCTTTTCTGCTCAAGGGCCGGCATATTAAGGTCTTGTACAGCAGATGTTCCAGATAAATGAATGGGGAGGGCTGCCTGTTACCAAACACTGATCCAGATGATTTATCAGTGTACACTTATTACACAGCAGCCTATCCTAATTATCTCAGCAGGACACAAAGCTATCCATATGCTGTATCTAAAAATGAAAAGAAAATGTCTTTATTTAGAAGAACCCAGACCAGATTTGACTGACTGCACTTATTGAGGAGGGAATGGATTTTTTCTCATTTCTTAAAAGCTGGTGACGCCAACACAAATTGTGAGAATTCTAAGACTGCAATTTTAAACCTATATTTGTTGTTCAGTCGTGTCTGACTCCTATGTGACCATATGGACTGCATCACACCAGGCACATTTTGTGTCTGATTGTAATCATCCATACGGTTTTCATGGCAAAGATACTGGAGTGGGTTGACAGTTCCTTTTCCAGTGGACCACAATTTGTCTGACCTCTCTGCTATGACCTACCCATCTGGGCGACCCCACATGGAATAGCTCACGGCTTCACTGCGGTACACAAGCCCCTTTACCACAACAGGTAGAGATCCAACACATATATTACAGAATACCATATACAAGATCACAAAGTTTCCCTAATCTAAAGTGGTAAAGGGACACTGTCATCCAATAATAGGTTGGCGCCATATTAAAAGTAGTGAAACTGGCTACATATTGAACTAACCATCATTCTGGACAGTACATAATTCCTGAGTAATGTTTATATGGTTCATTTTGCTAACATAGCTCAAAGAACTTGTTAAGAATGGGTGAAGGGATTCAACATAATGGTAACATTGGGGGACATTGTTTGCCACCACAGAGACCGATAGGCAATAATCCTAACTGGCAAATCAAAACAGCTAATAGGTATGTAGGAGCTGCCTATTTGCATAATAATACAATACAAACAATGTTGAATATCGCAGACGTAGTTTGCTAACACAATATATAGCTATTTTGTTCATGCTTTTTAAGAATAAAAAAAATATTTTTGGTTTACAGTCACTTTTTCAAAGGTTTTTAGAACTATTTTGTAACCGATTTTCTGATGGATCGGAGTATTTCTCACCACAATGAGATTCTGTCTTTATGAGATAATTGTTATCTTTTTAAATGCTCTGGGTGCCAAATTGAAAATGTCTCTGTCTTCCCATTTTTAGTTAGACTACCAGCATAGATTGATTAATCATAATACAGGTCAAGTCATTAGCGTCTCCTCCAAGAATCTGCCAGGAGAGCTTGTATAATGATTTTATTTTATGTGACTCATCAGCTTTAATATCTCTGAAGTATTCTTGAAATGGGCTCTAATACAAACATCTATAGATATCATCTGCACATATCCTGCTCATTAAGTACATTATCGAGTAATTTTGACTCTTATGCACTATATACATTTGTTATATGGGCAAATGTACCTACAGTGCCAGAATCTCAATTTTGTTTTATATGTAAGATGGCAGTATTGAAGGACCCCCACGGCATTAAGGTTAACTTTTTGTGCCACGGGGATACATTAGGGATTCCAGTGGCAGAAGTTAACATTTAGGTGCCATCAGGATCCTTTAACCGCTTTATCGGTAATCCCGAGCGTGGCTCGGGGTGAATTCACAGTTCCTAAATTGGTAACCCCGAGCCACGCTCGGGACTACACACTTCCTCCACCCCCCCCCTCCTCTTGCTCATCCTTTCCCTGCGGAATGCCTACAGGCAGTGTCCGGGAGTCCCGAGTGACGTCACATGCACGTCACCTCAATAGTGATTCCCGGTTACAGCCAGAAGACGTCCTGCAGGGGAAGGATGAGCAGCTTACAAAGTAAGAGGATGGGGAAGGAGGGGGCAGGGGAGGAGAAGGGAGAGGGGGACAGGGGAGGAAAGGGAGAATGGTGTGCTGCTGGGTGGGGAGGAGCCACTACACTACCTAAAAAAATTAAATGTAAGCGCAAGGGGGTGGAACAAAGCGGTCTGGCCATGTCAGTCCCCTCGAGTGTACCGCTTTAACACTCGGGGCTATTGACACTCCTAGACCGCCAGGAGGGTTAAAGGGGGGTTATGTAGATGGGGAACACTGATTGGATGTGAGCATGAAAGGGCATCCCCAGGGATTCCCTTTCTCCTGGTGGATGGAGGGAATCCCATTGGTGAAAGTGGAGATTGCGCAACACACATTTTGCTTAACATTTCTTCACATTTTGCTTAATCCGATGCCTTGTACTTTACTGACAAGGCTTGGGTTTACAAGTGGCAGGTGAGATCAGTACTTTTACTCCTTGGGAGCATTGAGTACTTGTGTATCATTACTGAAAAACTCCTGCAGCTAAAATTACGTAGAAACATAATTTACTTAGCTCGAATTGAATGGGTCCCTTAGTTACCAATTTAATATGAACCTACATTTATTGTACAGATTGTTTCCATATATAATTAGAACTGTTGTTGAACAACTAAAAACTAAAAGTTGTTATTGGTAGGAGAGGTGAGTTCTCTCCTTGCTAATCTCTTCTTCCCAGGGTTCTTGTGTTAATTATCTTTTATTTTTCATTAAAGGGCAATATAAAGCATTTTCTGGAGCAGAACAAACTGCCTTTCATTCTAAGTGCCCTTGAGGCTTGACCCGTTGTGCAGGAATAGACTGTTCCTCTATGAGCCATGCTTGTCTGCCAATGAGATTTGACACAAGTACTCTTGGTGCACAGGGAGGCATTTCCTGTTCATTACAAGGAAGACTAAACAAATACTTAATATATTTTCCAGAAAGAAAGAAAAAGATAAAATAAAATAAATATATATATATTTTTGGGGTCCATGATAGAAAACAATTGTGTCCCATGTCCTATTAACAAGGGATAATTACAATGAACCACTAAATCTTGTTATATAGATTAACCTATTAAAATATTTGCATTAGTCACAAATTACATCCAGGATTATGATCTAGTAGAGGAGAATCAGCAGTGTATGAAAACATTTTTTTGCATGAAAAAGAACCAAGGTAAACTCCACTGGAAATCCATACTAATATTAGCATAAAATGCATGTCATTTTAGCCAATCACTGGTAGCGAATACATTATATCAATCATGACGGCAGTTTGTGTAGCAAGGATTCATGGTAGCAAGGAGGAGCTCCGGCATTGCTCTGTAGATCTCTGCATTGTGCTGTTGTTGGCTTGAAGGTTAGTAAAGCGTTAAAATCCATACCCAAATGCAGTGTTTCTATTGGGAGGTTCACTGTGCCTATGTAACCAGCTCTGGGGGTGTGGAAAGCAGGTTTTATTTAGATATCCCTTTAAAGAGGATAGCAAAAAGCTTTTAGTACGCACGATGTGGTATAAAGATATTAAACCTTGAAATGTTCCTTTTTTTGCAGTAAGTTGAGCTGGCGCAAGCAATTTATATTAACCCTTTTGATCCCAAATAACTTATACAGCATGTGCTAGTACTTTATCTGATACTTTAAATTACTTTATAGGAAGACACTGAATACTCTTATTCCTACATGAAAAATGAGGCAGATGTCGAAGTGTTATCTATGCTCTGAAAGCGAGTAATTACACTGATAAGCTTTTTTAATATTTTTTTTTACTTTATTAACTTGCACTTTTAATATATCAGAATTTCTGACGTATAAGTGACCTTGGAAAGAACACTTCATTTTTTGTCTTTGTTCACTGAATTCTTTATACAAAGCATTGTTAATCTCCATTACTGACCTTAGTCTGTATAATGAGATTAAAGGACCAATGTAGTTCAAGAGAAACCGCACTTGTTTCGGAAGTATGTAACAAACTAATATGCATAAGCCATGAACATAAAGAACATTTTTAAGAGAAAAATCAGAATTTTTGTGGACTAGGTTAATGTAAAGAAGATACCATATTGTCTTTTTTCACCGCTTCCTGCTAGGATGAGTAAGAAGGGTGTGGGAGAAGAGGGAGCATTTGTTAAATAATTGGATCTTGTGGAATTTGTCACCCACCCCCTTTCCTCTTACATGACCATACAGACAGCTTGCATATGTAAATAAGTAAATGCCTTGTTCTTCAGAAATGTAAATGCCACACACAACAATCACCAAATTCCAGGGAATTATTAATATTATTTTTTTTTGTGTGGTCTGGTTGCTCTCTTACGACTTGATCGGAGAGGGTGCAGTAAGGAGGAGGTTATGGGGTAAAGAAGATGATGGGAAGGGGGGGGGGGGAGGAGGAGGATGATAAGGGTGGGAAGGAGGAGGATGATAAGGGTGGGAAGGAAGAGGATGATAAGGGGGGGAGGAGGAGGATGATAAGGGGGGGAAGGAGGAGGATGATAAGGTGGGAAGGAGGAGGATAATAAGGGGGAGAGGAGGAGAATGATGATAAGGGGGGAAGGAGGAGGATGAAAAGGGGGGGAAGGAGGAGGATGATAAGGTGGGAAGGAGGAGGATAATAAGGGGGAGAGGAGGAGGATGATCAGGTGGGAAGGAGGAGGATGATCAGGGGGAGAGGAGGAGAATGATGATAAGGGGGGGAAGGAGGAGGATGATAAGGGGGGAAGGAGGAGGATAATAAGGGGGAGAGGAGGAGAATGATGATAAGGGGGGAAGGAGGAGGATGATCAGGGGGGAAGGAGGAGGATGATCAGGTGGGAAGGACCCTCTTTTCCACCCTTGGCTTATACTCGAGTCAATACGTTTTCACTGTTTTTTGTGGTAAAATTAGGTGCCTCGGCTTATATTCGGGTCGGCTTATACTCGAGTATATACAGTATTTTTTATTTTTTTTTATATATAATAATAAATATTTATATTTTTTTTTTCATACAGTGGTTCTTTATATTTTTTAGCAAATTGATCATATGAGCACCAGTTTAGTGTGTTTTTTTTTTTTATAATTCTGTTTCTTTTCTACATTTTGGTTCCTGGGAAGTAAGTCATAACAAGGCTGGTGTGTGTTTGTACATTTATTAGAAGGGTTTAGAAGAGCATCAGATAGACAGGCACAGATAAGATCACACGCACACACAAAAATCAATTTTTCAGATTAAATGGAGAATCCCTATTGGGTACCTAAGATTAGATTCCACTCGATGTAGAGAAAACAGCGACAGTTCAATCTTAATATACTTTTTTGAAGAAACACATCTTTCTCATATGTTAAGAGATATACCGAAAAATGGACTGCAGTCATTTGGCCTTTGGTATGGAGGCTCACTATAAGTAGGTATTTTTCTATTTGCCAAGATATATTTTTTAAACCAATATATGATTAAAACCCTGTAGCAAACATTATATGAGGAGTGAGAAATATATGTGGGATTAAGATCTGCTGAGGTCATTGATCAAACACTGTGATCACTTCTCTTGGCAATGGTTCGGGTTTCTTAACATTTTATTGAAGTACTTGTATAGCAGCAAAACCTTCATTCTTTAAGTGGAATGTGAAAAATACTAGTTTGGTCAATGACCTCAGCAGGCAAGGGTCCTGTCCTTTCAAGGGATGTGGAAGAAAAGTCTTCCTGTCTTTTTACATTCAGTAAATCTATTGGCTTTTACCAAAAATGCAGGTTATAAGGGAAGTTTGTTTAGTTGTTCATTCAAGTCTGACTCTGTTGTGCCAGTCCATAAGGGTTTCATGGCGACGATACTGGAGTGGGTTGCCAGTTCCTTCTAAACTATTTGTCTGACCTTTTTGCTATGACCTGCCTATCTTGGGTGACCCTACATGATATAGCTCACAGCTTCATTGAAGTACAGTAGTCCTACAACAGGGTACCTATCCAGAAGGGGATACAGTAAGTTCTACCTGACAATTAAGGTAGTACAAACACATTTTTTCGTTTAATGGCCATTCATCACAAATGATTGTATTGTCTTATATAGTGTATTTTATTCTCAGCAGCCTGATAAAGCAAAACTGTAGCCTCATATATACAGTATGCACTTTTGAAGAACTAGACTTGATAATGATCCAATCTATTTAAAAAAAAAGCAAAAAAAAAAACACCCCATTACTTTTATGTATTGATTTGTTAACGGTTATATGCAATGATGTGGTAGTAAGGTGATTAGTGTGCTCATTGTTAATCGTGTTTGTTATGTGGGAGAGGATGTTGGTTGCAGATAAGGTTCAAGTTGCCACTTGCTGTATTTCTTTTCACAGTACAGAATATAATAAATACGATTAACATTGCTTTTAATATCTTTCCTGTTTCATGCCTGCCAGCAGTGGGGTGCCCCGGCCAATAGAAGGCTCGCTTAGAGTTTGTTCAATTTGTTCAAAGTGAGGGCTAGACTTGGGGGTTTGCATAGTGGGGAACAGCACTATTTCACTATGTAAGGGTGTATGGTTAGGGTTCAGGGTTAGAGTAGTGTCAGATGATAGATAAGCTTTGCATAGTAAAATAGTGGTGTGCTGCCACTTCTCTAACCCTAAGTCTAACCCTAAACCTAACCCTAAAAACAAACTGAACAGAGAGAGAGAGAGATAAACTGGGTGGGGATATGCAAATGAGACCGCAATGCACTCTCCACCCAGTTTTCCCAGAGAGCAGTGCATTGACTGTATTTCGGAGAAATTTGAGCAGGAAATAATTGTATTGACATATTTTTTAAACATTCAAATATAATTACTAATGTACTATTCATTGTTTGTACTGTACTATGTATGGAGGAGGGCTTCTAGTGTGTATACACATTTTATATATATACTAGCGAATTGCCCGTCAAAAAATGACGGCAATGAAATTGTAAGGTAGCTAATGCTGTTTAGTGTGTAATAATGAAATATATAATACATTAATAAATGAATATACTTTACCTATTTTAAAGCATTGTGTGGAAGAGCTGTGAATGTGTTTTGATGTTGCTGCAGCATTAGTGGTGTGGAGCTGCTGTGTAAGCATGCTGAATGTGTGCAGTATAACACTGTGCGTGCGCGAGCCCAAACCGTTGTCGTGTACTTCCGCGTTGGCGTAAAATGGCGAGTAATGTGTGTTATACGTTTGTATCGGAATATCCGTAGGTGTTTTGTGGTGTTTTGCGAGTTTCTTGTGGTGTTTTGCGAGTTTAGAGTGCTGTAGCCTCGTTTTCGTTTTGTTCGGCGGCCATTTTTTCTCTCGCTTCGATTTTTTTTTAGTCTCTAAACTGTTTTATTTCGAGTAAAATCGAGGTGTAAGTTGTATTTTTGAGGTGCTGGGTGCTCCCTCTTGGTGTAGGTAAGTTTTTTATGTATGTGGTGTGTGTATGTATTGTGTTTTACATTTTGTAATGTTCGCGAGTTGCGTCCGAGTGTTGCTAGTCCGTAATGTGTGTGAACGTGTGTCGTATGTTGTTTGCGAGTGTCGTAATGTGTGTGTCGTAGTGTTTGGGTTGCGACGTGAACTGAGGCCCTCGCTTCGGCGCTCCATGCCAGCAACTGAGACCCTCGGGCAGTGCCCTCGCTTCGCGAGCCCGCAGCGTTAGCAACAACTCGTACGCTCACAACTATATATGTGATATATATATATATATATATATATATATATATATACACATACATACACATGCATATATATACATACATACATATACTAGGAAATTACTACCTTTGGCGCTCATTGCAGCTTATCTGTTTTTAAGTCCTACGTGCATGCCTTGCTCATTGCAGCCTAAGTCCTACGGGCTTCGTCGCCCATTGTAGGCCAGCAACTGCATTCCTCGCTGTATATATATTACACACACACACAAGAATATCTGCTTCTCTAGGGTATCTAAAGTTTCATAAGGACAGTTATTTGCTGTTTGTACAGTGTTCAATGTACCGGTTTAAATATAATTTGTTGCATGATAATTTTGGCTCAGTAATGGTAAAATGAAGATTTAATCATTATAAAAACTGCTTTTGGAACAAAGTCACCTCCTATTTGACCTGTCAGTTCTTTGCAGTCTGAGAAAAATTTCACTCATTTGTGAAGTATGCAACAACATTGGCAGCTGTGTAAATCATGGGCATAAAACATTTTTAGGTAAAATAAAAAACTTTTGACAACCCCCTCCTGTATCTCTGCCATGAATATCAAGTGGATTAGCATGGTGTGTTACAGTCCATGAGTTCACAGAGAGTCGGACACGACTGAAAGACGTGCACACACACATGGTGGTGGAAGGAGGAACAGGAAGAACTGACACCCCTTCCTCCTTCACCGACCCAGAGGCAGGCTGCTTGCATCAAGAGAAATATAAATGCCCCTCTCACACACACACAACTTACACCAATGTTTCATGGATGCCTCCACAGTCCACATCATTTTTTTAATTAAAAACTAGTATGATTTTTCTCTTGCATAATTATGCACTTTCAGTATATAGACAAGTAAAAAAGAACACTAGTAAATCTAGTAATCAGCCTTTAAGGCTTGGAGATTGTGGATACTGAATCCTTTTGGAGCTACTTCCGGTAGCATCTGTTTGGGTACAGATAACTAAATTGTTTCATAACAATAATTCATGGCTGAATTTTATCTGGATGATAAGTCCAGTATCAACAATCCCCAAGTGTTATATGTATACTAGTCAATTGCCCATCATAAATGACAGGATAATATTTGATGTGTCTCTCCCCCTCTCCCTCTCATGTGTCTCTTCCTCTCTCTCTCTCCTGTGTCTCTCCCTCCCCTGTGTATTTCCCCCTCCCCTCTTCCCTCCCCTGTCTATTTCCCCCTCCCCTCTTCCCTCCCCTGTGTCTCTCCCTCCCCTGTGTCTCCCCCCCCTGTGTCTTTCCCCCTCCCCTCTTCCCTCCCCTCTTCCCTCCTCTGTGTCTCCTTCCCTCCCGTCCTCCCTCCCCTGTGTCTCCTTCCCTCCTCCCTCCCCTGTATCTTTCCTCCTCTCCTTCCTCCCCTGTGTCTCCTTTCCACCTCCCCTGTGTCTCTTTCCTTCCTACCCTGTGTCCCTTTCCCCCCTACCCTGTGTCTCTTTCCCCCCTACCCTGTGTCTCTCCCCCCCTACCCTGTGTCTCTCCCCCCCCCTACCCTGTGTCTCTTTTCCCCCTACCCTGTGTCTCTTTTCCCCCTCCTCCTTCCCTGTCTCCCTTTCCCCCACCCTTTCCTTGTCTCCCTTTCTCCCTCCATTCCCTGTTCCCCTCCTCCTTCCCTGTCTCCCTTCCCCCCTTCCCTGTCTCCCTTTCCTGTCTCCCTTTCCCCCCTCCCTTTCCTGTCTCCCTTTCCCCCCTCCCTTCCCTGTCTCCCCTTCCCCCTCCCTTCCCTTCCTTGTCTCCCCCTCTCTCTAATGTTTTCCATTACAATGTTTATAACCTAACCTCTAAATTGCAAATCTGAAGCAAATCTTCATTTCCTTTGAAATCGAGACACACAATGTATTCGTTTTAAATGGATGTTAAACGCAATTTTTTTGTATTTATTATTTACCTTCTTAGTGTTCTTGAAACAAGCTTTTGTCACTGTGTTAGAAATGTTAGGTATGAAGGTAAAAACAACTAGAACATACATTCGAATTTCTAATTGTAATTACAGGTTTTTGTTACAACCAGAGGGACTTGAAACCTGTAATCTTACTTTGCAATTTACAATGAAGAAACCGTTGTTCTTAGAGTTTACATATTAAATGTATCCCTCAACTAAATGCTGAAATTTTAATTTATATTCATTAGGACATACAGTCCTTGTTGTTCAGTCCTTCAGTCGTGTCTGACTCTATGTGACCATATGGACCGCAGCACCCAGGCACATCTATCTGTGGTTTTGGTTGTGCATATCAAAATTGTTTTCTTCGCAAAATACAAGAGATTTTAGCAAATATCAGGGTTAGTTAGTTAATGTTTATTTTAGTATTTTTTCATGCAAAAAAAAAAAAATGTTTGCATACACTACCGATTCTCCTATCAGATGCACTCATAAACCTAAATATGCCTTTAAATAAGGAACTGCAACAGAAATGTAGCAGCCACATTGTCAATTTCACCACAAATTAAACTAACACTATACTTAACCCATGTATAGCACTACGGAGTATATTGGTGCGTTACAAATAACTGGTAATAATAAAATAATAAATAATAAATTCTCTCTTTCCAGACATCATGGCTGACAAGGATGGTATTAAACCCGTCGATGAGGTAGAAGATGAAACTGATCTGAATTTCAAGGCTCCAGAAAAGAAATCTCTCCAAGAGATTCAAGAGCTGGACAAAGATGACGAGAGCTTGATCAAGTACAAGCAGGCACTTCTGGGTAATTTACCTGCCAAAATAGGTAAGTCAGACAAAAGAATAAAAAAAAACTTTTCATGCTTATAGGAATAGAGGAGTAATGTACACATGGTTGTTTATTTTAATTGTAAAGGGGTAATTATTGCAATGCTAAATTTTCAGCCACAAAATGATATCAACACAATGGTCTTCACTGGTTGGAAACTTGCTGTATTGGTTTACCTTGGCAATAAGCTTCTGCTGTGGGGGCAGCCTATGAATCATTGTTTGGCCTTTGCCTAATTAGATTGTTTGTAAACCTTTTCAGCCAAACCTCATCTTGATGACCTTGTCATGTTGGAGACAATCAAATAAACTCAAAGTTGATAATATTAACTCGACATTGATAATTTAAATCATAAAATAGGAATGCGATTGATGATCAATACATAATAAAATACCTAAATCCTCTAGTTAGTACATTACATCGCATGATTGTGTGTTAAAATTATCTAATTATTGAATACAGTAATAACAGCTAAAAAAATCTAAAGATTTAAGTCTGTTTACATAACAAAGTATAGCCTGCCTACTGACTGTTGCGGTGGCACGTACTTTGCGCACGGGACAAAAGCGTGCCCCCATCAGCGCGCCAACAAATGCGTGCACCCTCTAATGCGCGCCCAACAACTGCGCACCGGACTGCAGGTAAGGAAGGTGCCCTTAGGCATGTTAGGGTTAGAGGTTTTAGGGTTAGCCTTAGGCTTACAGGTGTTAGGGTTAGGCTTAGAGGTCTTAGGGTTAGGTTGAGGGGTCTTAGCGTTAGGCTTTTGGGGCATTAGGGTAGCCAGCCATTAGAAGCTTGAGCACTTTTCACGCCGCACATTTGTTGCCCCTTTTCATACAGCACGCAATTGTCTGTGCGCTGCAGTCGACGGGGTGCCGACTGTTGCAGGAGTAAGAACTGATGCAGAGCCAAGTGACAAGGACAGTGATTGTTAGTAGTTTCTCCCTGCACTTCGGTCAGTTAGGAGTTAACTTTTCAGTTCATTCCTGTTTAGGTGATTCCAGCCTTCCATACTCTGCACAGATAGATACGGCAAGTGTTAACCTCCGTGTTTCTTTTGCTCACTGCATGTGTCTGGCTGGGGGCATGTCAGCGACACGTGTAAACACAGATTTTATTTATTTGATTTCTTAGTGAAAAATGCACGTATTTCAAAAAGTATTTCAACATGCTTTTATGGGATCTTTACTGTGAACTGGTCCAGATTGTACTCCATTAAGTTGGCCTTTAAACAGGCCAGGTTGGATTTGTTTGCATTTTGATTTAAATATACTCTTCACTCTTATTAAAAGAAAACATTCTTGCAGTAGGTTGTTGTGATTGGTTGCCCTGAAATTAAGGATATGTTGCCTCTTTAATTTAAAATGCTGACAATCCCTGATATCACTTATAGAATAAATGTAGCAGAAATTAAATGTACTATAAATAAGTTTCATTTTTCTGATAACCTACCTATTTTGGTGCATAATGTCTCAAATTTTTTAGATTGGTTTAAAAAAAAAAAAAAAAAAAACAGGTTTCAAACATTCCCAAAAGTTTTGTTTGCATAAAAAAATAAGTGTTGCAAAGCAGGGGTGTCCAAGTTCCGTCCTGGTAGGCTGCACACAGGCCTGGATTTGAGGATATCCCTGCTGCACCCAGGTGAGACTATCACTTCCTAAGTCATGCTGATCGACTCAAATACAGGCCTGTGTGCGGCCCACCAGGACCGAACTTGGACATCCCTGGTTTAAAGTGTTGTTTCCAAACTCCTTTTTTGTAACAAACTTGGGAACTCCCTTCTGAAATGTATTTTTGGCTGTTCCAGGTGTTGCCAGTAGAGGGAGTAGTTGTGTTTTCCATAGAGCTCAATAACTCAGCTGGTGCAATGAAATATTATAATAATATTCGTTTTGAATGTTGATCAGTTTGTGCAAAAGGACATATTACGGTCTGATCTATTAAACGCACAGCAGATTTATGAGTTATGTAGTTGCAAAAACTATTAGCAAGCAGATCCGTCATGTCTCTATTTGCTGCTGATAATTTTCAAATGGGCCATGTAATCTATATCAGGTCTAATGTAATATGTGATAAAAGGATTCACAGGTCAATGTTACAGGGCAATCTATACTAATCAATCATTCGTATGGACCTATGGACTTCAACACATCTTAACCTCTCCCAGTGGACATTTAATGGAAATAACTATACGGAATAGTCTTATTTGATCTGAAGTGTCCATTCTGGGCTATTTTAAATTTTGCACTCAAGACGTAATGTTTTAAAAACCTTAAGTATCTCTGACACCTTATTTGAGTGCTTTATTTTTAAATGTTTGCCTTGAATTTGGTTGTTTTATGTATACAGTTCTTTTATAGAGGTTTATTTTATTATTATTTATAAAGCGCCAATATTTTCTGTACCTCAATTTACACATTTTTACAAAAGATTAAAGTACAGTGAATATGGGGTTCCCTGGTGGTCCAGTGGTTAGGATTTGGTGCTTTCACCCCTGCGACCTGGATTCAATTCCATGAAGGGAATGAAGAGGTCCCACCACCCTGAAGCCATGCAGGGCTGGGCCTGGTCAGTACTTGGATGAGAGACCACCAAGGAATACCAGGAGCTATATGCTGTAGGAAAGAGACCGAGGGAGGAAAGGGGAAAAAAGACACAGGGGAGGGAGGAGGGGGGAAAGAGACACAGGGTAGGGAGGAGAAGGGGAAAGAGACACAGGGGAGGGAGGAGGGGGGAGTGATACAGGGGAGTCGGGGAGACACAGGGGAGGGAGAAGGGGGGGAAGAGACACGGAGAATGGGGGAAGAGACAAAGGGGAGGGAAAGGGGGGGAAGAGACACAGAGAAGGGGGAAGGGGGGGAAGAGACACAGGGGAGGGAGAAAAGACACAGGGGTCATGGTGAAGGGGCTTGTGGGAGCAATACCATGTAGGGTCACCCAAGATGGGCAGGTCAAAGCAAAGCGGTCAGGCAAACCGTGGTCCACTGGAGAAGGAACTGGCAACCCACTCCAGTATCTTTGCCAAGAAAATCTTATGGATAAGCACAACAAGACGTGCATGGCATGTTATGGTCTATAGGGTCATGGAGAGTTGGGCACAACTGAACAACACAACACATTTCCTATGTTATAGATAGGCAGTATTGATCTTGGAATACCAGACACAGTCCTGGATTGCTGTATTTCTCTGATTTTCACAGGTAAGTTAGTCATTCTGATTATCTCATCTCCGTAATCAAGAATCATGCTCAGCACTTCAGGACCAGCTCAGCTTACCCTATATTTTGTTGTCCTCTATCCTTAAGTAAGTCTATTTTTTTTAAATATAATTGTAAATTCATAATCTGCAGTTTACACCATTAAAATTGATTTAAAGTACTGCAGGGTATGACAAGCTGTCCCAGAAGCATTAAATACCCCCCTACAATACTGTGTAACCATCTGTCACCTCTCTTAGCAGGTGAGCGGTTACACGGGCACAGGGCACGTCTGGCTGGTGTGAAACTGCACATATGTGTAACTTCTCTTTAATGGATGATTTATTACAAGCAGGAACAATACCTAGCAATGGGTCAAACCGCAAAATGTTTTGAATATTGCTTTAAATATCGACCATGACTTATAATAGAGCGCTAAATTGATCCAAAAATATACTATTTCGATAATAAAATGAAACCTACGATACGTTATCTGTTCCCCAATCCATCTATCCTGCATGTAATTATTGGATGTAGAATATATTTTGGAAAAGAAAATGTAGAATGGGAATATACTGCTGAGACCTATGGCATGGATAGGCTACAAGTTTAAATGGCCACTGTAGTCTTATGATTTAACTACACGTAAAAGTAGGTTAAATGGGCCACCTTTCTATAGGCTAAAGGACTATTTTTAAAGGGCCAGTTAATTCAGTAGAACTTGGAGCACGCCACTGTAAAGTTGAAATACCTTCAACATGCCTTTTTCACAGAAAAAAATCATAAATTAAGTATCTGTTTACATGAGACTCTGACAAGTCCCCCAAACAGACTGACAGCAAGACCTCCGTGGTGAGAGAAGAAGCAGAACGAGGGTTAACCCGTCCCACAATCATCTGTGCAGGGAAATGATGGCTAAAAACTCCTAAATATGTTATTTGTGGGTTAACTGATGGCTGATTACATTCCTGAATGCAGAGAAAAATATAAATCTTGTGTTCATGGCGCTTGCACCGTCTGGTGTCGGTAGATGTTGTTAATCATTGCACAGTCAGGAGTGTGTTTGTAAACAGACCTAAGACCTTCAATTTTTAGCTGTTATTAGTGTAATTAAAAAAAAAAGTAATAGATTATTTTAACATAGAATCTTTTGCTCTTTCACACCTTGGAGAGCACTTATAGTGAGGTAAATGGCCCTTTAAGATAGAAAAAACAAAATGGTAGACTTCACAGAAGCAGAATTGCACATATAAAATATAAAAGACTAAAGGCTGTATACGAAAATACAGCATATATCTTTTACATTATATATGCAATTCTGCTTCTGTGAAGTCTACCATTTTGTTTTTTCTATCTTAAAGGTAAATATGTTGTACATCTTGGTTGTGTACCTTTTTATATGGGTAGGGAGTCCTAGAATGAATTGTGATGCTTTGATGACCCTCATCCAGCTGATTTATATTTCATGAGTGGTCATCGGATAGGATTAAACACTGCTGGAACGATGGCCCAGATGTACTAAATGGTGAAGTGCTGGAGAAGCCTTGGAAAGAATGTCCCACCTTATATTATCTTATGGCACACATTCATTTTCTCAAGGATTATATACAAAAATGAGGCCTTTACATAGCTGAACAAGAAAATATAACATTTAGGTTCTTCATACTACTTGTTTAGGACCACCTGAACACCCAATCTTTTTTGGTATTTCTTAACAGTATTTTAACTAAATATTATTATCTGTAAGTTAATATCTCTTCTTGACCGCTATCTTGTGGAGAAGGGGCTTGAGTACTTGAATGTAGCTGTGAGCTATACTATTTGTGGTCACCCAAGATGGGCAGGTCATAGAAGAGAGGTCAGATAAATTGTGGTCCACTGGAGAAGGAACTGGCATCCCACTCCAGTATCTTTGCCAAGATAATCTTATGGATAAGCACAAACACACAAGATGTACCTGGCATGCTGCGGTCTATAAGGTCATGGCCTGACTGAATGACACAACTACAACATTGACTGATTTCCTTTGATCCACTGGAGAAGGAATTGGCAACCCAAGAAAAACATATGGATAAGCGCAACCAGCTGTATCTGGAGTGCTGCGTTAGACACGACTGAAGGACAGGATTCACTCTACTAGTGTCATACTCTCTAAAAAAAAACGAAATAGACAGGATTTTCATGTTTGCATAGCTATGTTTTACATTCTATACCAACAATTTCTTGTTATAAATGATTATATATCATGACTATGATGTAACATGTCACTGACTGCTTGCTGTCTAGCAGCATGACACTGGTAATGTGAATCCTCCCCCTTGTGGCAGTGTCCTTAGCTCACAAAATGCACTTCTGCAGGTCACAGGTGTAGAAGATGGCAGCCTGCACGAGAGAAAACTAGGAGGAAGAGATTGATAAACTGGGGTCTTTTACACATGAGTGTATAATGTAATATGAAGATTACATTAAAAAGGATTAAAACTAATAAAAGCATTTTACATAAAGCAAAATGAAGTAAAAAAAAAAAGAAAAAATACACTTTTACATACAATTATTCTTCACTGCAGGCTTCCATTTCTTTACTAAGCATGCAACTGGCAAGCCCTGTCTCAACAAGGTGTGTTTTTTGTAAACAAATGCACTTTGCCTTAGTGCTTATGAGAGCACTGACAGTAGTCACTGCCGCATTTCTATTGTGTAGATAGAGCTTCCTCTCTGCATTCTTGGTTCCTCCAACCTCAGGAAGTAGGCCGCTGAAATCTAAAATGGTAGATTCCTTGAGAGCATAGTTGCATAAAAAAGTAACTAATTAGTGCATTTGAAAGTCTAAAATAAGTTAAAAAACAGATCCACCCAGAATTCTGAGAAATACAATTATTCCACTGCATTCTGGGAACCTGGGTAGGGACATGCAAATGTGCCCACAAAAGTTTCAAGGTAGTTTAATCCAATACCATTTCAAACATGGCTCCTTTTAAGCATATACCTGTTGTATTATTTAGTTATAAGCAAGGCCCAATATGGTTTATGTACAAGCCAGGAAACCTACCCACAGATGGTTGTATGAAGCTTACTGCCTCTCATCAGTGTGGGACCGGTTCCTAGTTTGTGTGGTATATTTGTGGAGAGATAATTTATTACAACAATTGTTTAATTTATGGTGGGCAAAAGCGCATTGTAAATGTAAATGGCGTAGCGCAGTCGTGTCCGACGCTCCGTGACCCCATGGACTTGGTTTTCATGGCAGAGATACTGGAGTGGGTTGCCAGTTCTGTCTCCAGTTGGCCACAGCATACAACTCTTGGTATTTCCAGGTGGTCTGCCATCCCAGTACTGACCAGTGTGATCTCTTGGTTCTCTGGCTGGATTGAAACCCAGGATGCTGTGGTGAAAACACCTGCATCCTAACCACTGGGCTACCAGGGAACCCAAAAGAGCATTAGAAGCCAATACATTAAATGATTGTTGTGGTAAACTACCTCCAAACAAATCTACTGCACAAGCTAGGTACAGGCCCCACACTGATTAGAGGCAGTAACCTTGAAACAGCTGTCTGTCAGACGGTTTCCTGGCTTGTACATAATCCATATTGGGCTTTGCTTAAAGCTGTGTAATAAAGCAGGCATATGCTTAAAATGAGCCATGTTTGAAGTGGTTTGCAAACAGTTGATTCTTAAAGTTAACACCCCCTGAAAATCCCTGCTAAAATCAGCATAAACTTCATAATTTGTTTTGACCAATCACAGGCAGCTATAACATTATTTCAATTTGTGATGGCAGTTTGTGCAGCAAAGCATAATGGAATGTGTAGTCTTGCTTTTTCCCAGCACAAGGAAGTAAGGCAGTCATACATTGCCATGTGGTTTTCTACATTGTGCTACTTGAAGGTTAGTAAAGAGTAAAAAAACGTACCCAAATGCAGCGTTTCTATTGGTAGGTACACTGTGGGGGTTGTGTAAAACAAATTTTATTTTTAATTAAAAAATATCTGTATACAGAATGACTCCATGTAATGTGTGTTACTGATATAAGCAGCGGACCTTGTGGGTTAAGACCAGGCCACGCAGCTCCAGCAGCAAAACTGCAAGTGGGCGCTAGATGGCGCTGTTGCTGTTTTGCAGGCACTGCCCCGGGGGAACATAATCTGATTCTTAATGCACCAAGGTCCCTCCTGGCTGTAGCTGGGGGCTCCAGGTACAAGTTCCTCCTGGCTCTGGATGGGGGGGGGCTGCTTGGGGTGAGGGTCTGCTAGGTGGGCTCCTGGCTGTGGGGCTGCTCTGGGATGGGGGGGTCTGGGGGCTCCTGGCTCGGAGGCTCTGGATGTGGGTGGTCGGGTGAGGAGTGTTTTACCCGGCACCGCGTTTTCCCTTTTCCTGGTTACCTTCAAACTGCGGCAGCGCCATCTAGCGGACACTTGCAGTTTTGCTGCTGGCTCCGCGTGGCGTAGTCTTAACCCACAAGGTCCTAAGCAGCATGTGTTAGATTAGAAAAAAGTAAAAACAGGGAAAAATTAGATATATCTTTAAGTGTAATATTCAGGAAATAAATGTCCATATTAGACCGTGAAGCCCCCAGTACAATTGTGCAAAAAGAAATTGTTTTTTTCAATACAAAATGATCTGCCATATTTTTTGTGGCTGGAAGCTAAATTTTTTATACGACCTAGTACTTCAAACTCTAATTTTATATACAATTTATTTCAGGTTCAGTATTATCCAACCATTTAGGTTTCAAATGTCATAGCATTAAACGCTGACCTTTATATCTATCTCTTTAGCAATGAATGATATAGTAACATTTATATCTTGACATACAATGTGAATGAGGACAGAGAATGTCTATTAAGGAGCAAGGTAACTATGACATCTTAAATGAAGAGAGCAGTGAACAAGATTTCTTCTTGCATAGTTCGTGATGGATAGAGCAAAGATTGCATCTGGGAAATTAAATTATGAGATAGATTACAAAAAAACATTAAGAAATCTGTATTTCCTGATTGAATTAGCCCTGCAGTTGCTTGGCAGTAATGGCCTAAAAGAGTTTGTATTAATGGTCTCTCTGTTGCGGAGAGCTTTTTGCTAATGTTCAAGTGTATTTGGGAATACAAATGTTGGCTTTGCCCATTTAGGAAATGAAGAAGATGAAATTTCCTTAAATACAAATATGTATCTGTGTATGTGTTATTTACAGCTTGCATAAGTCGGATGTAGAATTATTATTATTACCATTTTTGTAATGCGCCAACATAATCATTAGCGCTATCTATGTATTGTGTGTCCGAGTCATTCAGTCATGTCCGACTATCTGAGACCTCATGGACCACAACACCCCATGCGGATCCACTTGGCAGAGATACTGGAGTGGGTTGCCAGCTCCTTCCCCATTGGGCCACAGAATACAGCTGCTGTTAATCCTAGGTGGTCTCCCATACAAGAAATGACCAGGCCCAACCCTACTTGGCTTAAGGGTGGTGTGACCTCTTGGTTCCTTGACTGGAATCGAACCCAGTTCTCGTCAGTGAAAGCATCAAATCCTTACCCCTGGACCACCAGGGAACCTTGTAGCGCTATACAGGGGTTAAATAAAAAGAAAAAATAAATACAATATTAACACATGGCAACAACTTTCTTTGAGTTTAAAATCTCACATGGTGCCTTTTTAAAAAAAATCATCTTATAAGATTAAAAACGTGCAAATGTATAACTCGGACAAATAAAACAAAAGGTGAAGTAATTAAATGAAATAAACAAGGGCTTGGCAAGTAATTGTAAAGAGTGTATAGGGTTAATTAGTGATTAAGTCTGTGGGTGTATCCGCTGTGGAAAATGGAGGTGATAGTGCAGAAACCTGCACTATAGAAGTAACAATTCATGGGCGGGGTACGAGGGAGGGCAAGTTATATGAGTTCAGATGCTGAAGAGAGGTGATGGTGGGTGACGCTCTAGGTCAGGAGGTAAAAGGATGGTGTAAGGCCTGGTGGCATTGGTTGAGCCTCTGCAGAAATGGCTGCTCAGTTCTGATGTAAAAAAGACCATTTCTAATTTTAACTCACAATTGGGATGCGTGTAACAAACAAACAAACAACATAAACAACTGTGTAAGCCATGTGTATTTATACTGATAGAAAAAAGAATGGGAGGGGTGAAGGATTTGTTGTGTAATTGGATCATGTTGTATTTGATACATATCAGCCTTTATCCTCACATGGTGAAAGCAGGCAGCTTGTAAGAAAAACAGCAAGTACTGCTCATGCAGAAATGTAAATGCCTCTCACGTGTGTATCCTTCACCGAAGTATCGTCATTGCCTTTAGAGACAAGCAGAGCCATTACAATTATTTATTTGTTCTCTTCCCCGGATTTAAGTTGTTTAGACATCCATTACTAGGGTATTGGGGTAAAACATAACTACAAAAGACAGGTAGAGCCAATCAGAGCCTCTTATTTAGGAAGGTTGGACAGTCTATGGGATTACTTTGGGTTAGTTGCATTGTGCATGGACTCTGCATGGAGCTCATTATGTGCGGTGTAGCTGGTAATGGCTGCATCTGTTAAAGGGACACTATACATTTTTGGGGGTTTATATAAATATTTTAAGTAGGTGACTTGATTAATGTAATTGTCCTTCCTGTAACTGCCATTTAAAATGTACACAACTCTTCTACCACATTATCACTTTCTGTAACCTCCTCCTTTCTTCCTGTTTTCTCTTATGTGCCATATTTCACAGCTATGACCTAAGGAGGTCACATCCACAGGAGAGGGGCATCACACAACCAGTGTCTCATGCTGCTGATAGTAGACAGTGACATACTGTGTGTATGTTTGTGTTTTAATGGAAAACAAGGACCTTTCCTGTTTTCTCACCACCAGCAGTGACAGTTAGCCGCCACTAGGTGGCTTGGCTGAGAGTCTAGTTAGTTTCCAAGGGTTACAGTTTGAGATAGAGTTAGGGTTTAGGGTAGTGGCAGATGACAAGCTTTACACTAACAAGAAATTGCTAAAATCTCAGCCGCACTCCCTAGTGGTCAATGGCCACTACTGCTGGCGGTCACCACTGGGCCGGTCACATTTTTAATTTTTAGGCACTGTCTCTCCATAGGTTCTAAGTCTGATGTTTCCATGATTTGAAACTCCACACTGTTATACAGACGATTGTCGCACCGCACAGCTGTATTATTGGGCTGCAGAGAGCTAATAAGTAATTTTACGCTCTACACAAGTAAGAGGAGCAACAATAGGCAGTATCAAAAAGTGCTCTGTGCAAGAATACAAAAAATATATAAAGCTTCCAGAGTATATAGACTAGCATGGGTGGTAAAAAATATCTAAAATTTTGGCACCAAGAAGTTTTTTTTATGAGCCAGACAGGCTGGCAGGAAACTTCATAAAAACATATTATACTCTGGAAAATCTTTAGGAGCCAGCAGAATACATTTTAGGAGCCCAGGATGCCTGGAAATTTGCTTCCCTGGACTCTAATGTCCGTTATTTGAATATCATTATAAATTGTGATAATACACTTATCCTGATGAATGGCCTACTTGTTGCAGGTTATCCGCACAGGCTCAGGCAGCACTGGGTATCTAATACACTGTGACCTCCTTAATGCACTTAACAGCCTAGGTGTAAATGTGACACAGTCTTAAAGTGACAGTGCACATTTTAAATATGTTAGAACCAGTCGTTTACCCATCACAAATGACAGTATAATAATAGAGGTGTCTCTTACCCGCCCTCTCCCTCCCTTGTGTCTCTCCCTCCACCCCCCCGTGTCTAATTCCTCCTTTCTCTCTCTCTGTCCCTTTCCCCCTCTGTTCCTTGCGCCATCTCCGTCCCCTGTATCTAGACATATTGTATAAGTTTTAGCCGACTCAAATTATCTTTTTTTAATAGTTCAGTTGCACAAAATGTCTTTTTAAATGTGGTTAGCAGGGTTGGGACCTTGTTAAGCCCCTTTAAGTACTGCACTTATGGACTACGTTATTGTCAAAGTGATGGCCGCTTTAGTTTTTAGTCTTCATATTTCACTTTCATCTCTGAAGAGTCAGACGTTTGAGCCTTATAGATAAATAATGCATGGCATGTTTCCTGAAATTGAATTTAAAGCAGCAACATCTTTTATATATATCCCACAGGACCCTCCTGATTCAGCAGATCTGGAGATTTTACTCTGCCGGCAAAATGAGGCATATGTTATGTGTGTCAGGGAAGGAGACAAATATCACACATCATACATATTGACTTTAAGGAGATCTGACACCCTAACAACACTACAATTTTATTGTTTATCTTAAGGGATACATAAAATCTTGCATTAAAAAAAATCTCATTCAACTACCTCACGGTTAAAAAATCATTATTGATTCACTTTATTATTATTATTCTCGCCCTTTAGAGCCAACTCATTATATATTACATTATAGGCATATAATAATGTAATAACCACAGCCTACTTTTGATGTCAGCAGTACGTAGCCAATAAAATATGGCACGTGCCAAAAGCTTGCATAGTTGGTATATAAGGTGACATGTAGGCATTCTGCAAATATATATCATACCATTGCTGTCATGAGTAAAATGCGCAATTTATCAGACTTTGAAAGGGGATGGTCATTGGCTTTCAGGCCAAGGGTGGCAGTATTTCTGAAACAGCGCAGTTTGTGAAGGACAAAAGGCACCATTGTGTATAAATGGCATCAAAATGTCGGATCACCATGTGCCATTGATGTAGAACGTCAGCCGCAAACGGTGTGTGAAAGCCAACCAAAACTCTACAGTTGAGCAACTCACTGTCCAAACAAACTTGTGGGCTACCAGACATCTAAAATGACAGTACAGCCAACCCTGTTGCATATGGGGCTCCGAAGCAAACGGCTGGTCACTGCACCCATGCTATGGTCTGTAATGTTTTCTTGGCATTGTCTGGGTCCACTCGTACCTGGAAGGCAACCGATTGGCTTATCTATCCATCCTTGCAGATCAAGTGCACACATACATGTTGACGGCTTTCCCTGGAGAGGATGGGATCTTCCAGCAGGACAATGCTTCATGTCACATGGCCAGAATTGTCCAGGAGTGGTTGGAGGAGCACAACAATGACTTCCAAATTCCCCGGACTTGAACCCCATTGAGCACCTGTGAGACCACCTCGATCAATATGTTTGCCGTGTGGATCATACACCACGCACTCTTGGTCAGCTGTTGGATGCACTGCAGTCTGCATGGCTACAGATACCCTTGCCAACCTTCCAGCATCTTATTGGCTCACTCCCACGCCGTCTAACTTTTGTCCGTGCTGCACAGATTTTAGCTGGTCGTCATAATAATGTGACTAGACTGTTGAATGGTTCATTGGTGGTTCAGAGTAAATAATTTATATTTGACATTACATTTTTGTGTGTGTAGAGTAGGGCCCCTCATGCTCCCTCCACCTCACTGCATGAATCTATCAAGGGCTACCCCCCCCCCAACCCACACACTCCCCCCCCCCACCCCACCCCTTTGCTGGTGCTTGCTCTTCCCTAGTACAGGGAATCCTGTGTAAAGTGGTGTGTGACATCACTCGTGATTCCCTGCCCAAACTAAAGGATCGGCAGAGGAGCAAAAGGGGGAAGTGGTGCGGCTGAGGGGCCACAGCAGCAGCCCAGGCTGGATTATTACAATTATTACTGATTATTGATCAACATTTCAATATCTGTTATGGTTAAGTTTTTTTTATTTTTATTTATTTATTTTACAAAAAATATACAAATACCTTGATAAAAATGTTAGCGCTTTGTGAACTTCTTCTGCATAATTGTTACAGTTCTTTACAAGTCCATATGTCAAGATATATTTTACATCATGTAAAAAAATAAAGATTACTTACAAGTAGATTATGGGACATTCCATGTTCTAAGTACAATCACAAAACAAACAAAAACATGTCTTTGTGTCCTGCATGTACCTTCCTTCAGGTGCCATGCGGCATTTGCAGAATCTAACACTCTCCCTAACACCAGTAAATATATTCTTAAGTCTTCTAGAGACCGCAGTCCATTGAGTAGAGGGTACATAAGCAAATAATATAGTGTAATGGAAAACAAGCCCCCACTTGATAATGCCCAAAACATAGAAACAACCCAGTGCCACTACTGATAAATGACAGCTGGCTGAAGGCCATACTGCCTGCATACACTAGGATGAACCCGTTGCCTCGAAATAGAGGCAGAAATGAGATATTCAGGTCTTGACCATGTTTTTTCCAATGCATGTAGAATATCTGCAACATCTACAAAGAAGCAATATCCCTCCATTCCCTATAACTCCAGCATAATGTCCTAGTTGTAAGTGGAGGAGGTAAAGCTGCAATCTACAGACTCCAGCAGTGCCAACAAACCGGGCAGAAAGACTCCCCCAATAAATGACAACCCATCATTACTGCCTAGTACATAATATATCCAACCAAGCTGATAAGAGATTTACAGTACTTATCTTTACAACAACTACCTTCCTGCTACGGACTTCAGCATATGGCAGCAGCAAACTCCATCTTCTCTGAATTTAATGTTGTTCCTGCAGCATCCAATTGGGGAAAGAACTTGAGTGATCATGCCACAATGATTACAGAAGTGATTATTTTTTTTGCTTTTTTACATCATTCAGTCGTTTCCGACTCTCCGGGACCTCATGGACCATAACACACCAGGAGATACTCGAGTGGGTTGCCAGTTCCTTCTCCAATGGGTCACAGCATTCAGCTCCTGGTATTCCTAGGGGGTCTCCCATCCAAGTACTGACCAGGCCCAACCATGCTCAGCTTCAGGGTGGTGGGACTTCTTGGTTCCCTAACTGGGGATTGAACCCCAGTCACAGTGGTGAAAGCACAGAGTCCACCAGGGAACCTCCACAGGATGTAGAAATCTAATCTACAGCCACTACAGTACTATGCATTGTTTCATTCTCCTAGCCAAGTGGCAACATATTCATTTGATTACAGCTCCACCACCGTTGAAACGTTAGAAAACCGCTCGATACTCTGCACTAGTGGCAACGTATCTAAATCAATCTGATACACAACATCTTCAGTGATGCCCGGGTAAACCGATAGCATATGCCTCCTCAGACAGGAATGGGTTTAACTCCCTAATGGATTACACCCTCACAAACTGTTAATCAACTATGGCAGGTAACGCTTTTCCCACAAACTACAAGATCCACAGAAAAAAGCACAACAGTGAATTAACAAGGCTTTATAAGATGAGCATAAAATGAAAGTGCTTTGTGACATTAAACATGGTGTCCTTCACTACTATAACATATTGGATAACTTGCTTGTGGCTGATCTGTGATTGAGGAGTACCTTTTTGCTGCATCAAACTTGACTTTTAAGCTATCAACATGAGGCCCTATGTAAATTCCCTCTATCACAGCTTACACCATGTTTAGAGCCAAAGTAATTGCCCTGGGGGTCCCAATTGGAACCCCCTGGCACCTAATATTAACCCCATTTGCAACAACCTCCAGATTTTGCCAGTCCAACTTTTCACAACTTGCACAGTTTCCATAGAATTTACCTTCTCATCTAAAGCAGCCAAACTCTTCTTCCCAATTTAAACTTATCTACTACATTTGTCCATGGCAAGTTCTAGTGTTTTATCCTCTTAATGTTCCTTACTGTGCTGTTTGAGCCTATTTTGCATAGTGCCTTCTATCTGTGCCAGTGTTGCTGTGTATCTCCAAACTGAATATCATCTGTGCCAATGTTGCTGTGTAATGCCAGACTGTGCCAGTATTGCTGAGTGCCTTTGTACCCTTTGCTTTTGCCAATATTGCTGTGCCAATTACCTGCACCCTTATTGCCAAACCTTATTCCCTGAGCAAACTCTGAGCATGCAGGACTCACAATACTTCCGCTGTCCAACTATTCCAACTAACCTGTAGACCATGACTGGTTTATGGACGCCACTGTGTAAATAACCACATTTCTGCCGTAGACATGACCTTGTACTCCATGTAACAGACTGCATAGCCACACACCTGGTGCTATGCTCTTCTACTCCTTCTTACATCACTGCCACAGTAGAGCTTGGATAAAGCCACATATTCTTTATTAAATGATTATGATGTTATCCCTGTGTATCTCTCACCCAGTTCATGTTTTTTACTTCCATTACTGTGAACCACATTGCAATTTCATGTACAACATGCTCTGTTATATGTAATAGCGAAATACTCTGCTTTTTCCTTACATGATTAATTTAGTGTTAACAGCGGATGGCTCTTCATTCTGCATGTTTTTAGCAGTAGCTGCAAGGACAGATATGTATAATGAATAAACTGATTATGATACTTTACATTATTCATGGCTAACTATCTATCTACAGTTTAGTTAGATGCAATAGAATGTTATAGAATCCTTGAGAATTCCTGGATTTTCTTCTTGTTTTTTTTTTTTTTTTTTTTTTATATTATAGTATGAGATTATCAAGACCTTTGATTGATACATTTATCAATAATTAATTCACTTTAGGACATTAAGTTTAATTTGATGTGATTGCTTTTTTCTTACAGGAAATGAACAGACACAGTTTTCAGAGAACCTGATAAGACACCATGGGTTAAACATTCTAATTGTGCCAATGTTAAACTGCTCATATGCATAATTATATCTAGTAACAGTTTTTTTTAATGATGGGTGTCATGCCCAGGGCCTGACTGGGCTTTTTTACACTATGCTCTGGGCCTGGACTGGCAAGAAGTTACCGTGTTTATCATTGTAGTTATGTATTTTTTACTTATGGTGAAAATTACACATAAATTGTATATATGACTCACCCAACCCCAGCTAAATAAACAAGCACAGGGGGTTTTGGGCAGATAAAACAGCTAGTCTGAGTGTTTACAGCAAAAGTTTATCGCTAATATAATCACCAGGATAGGTTTAAGGCTCATCAGAGGTACAGGGTTTCTTAGTGAGCAGGGTGGCAGCCTGTTGTTAATTGGTCCCTCTTCTATGTAGCAAAGGATGGGGCTTACTGTGATTGGCCAGCCTGTGTGCCAGGAAATTGTATAAAATGTGACAATTAATAAAGGAAGGGCAGTTGTGTCTGGACTTAAATAAACAAGGTGCTAATATCATTCTGTGCATTATTCCTAATTCTAAGGGATTATATAGTTTTCCTGACATCCTGGTCTGTGGAAGCGAGCTGCTGGTCGTGGTACCTGGTCCTTTTTCTGCTATCAGAGGTGTAAAAGGCCTGCACGATTCTGCTGGATAGGTTTGAACCAGGTTCTTACCAAGTCCAATTGAAGTAGCAGATTGTGACAATGGGCTTAGCTATATTAATATAATCGATGTTTAAAGGAATTTTGTTACCCCATCAACAAAAGGTTTCCTTTGGGAGAACATTAGACACTGCCTATGACTTGTTCTAGACATTTTTCTCTACAGTAAAGTATTCCCTATATATTAAGCATGACCTGTGTGACTCTCTTATGCAAATCCGTGGATTGATCTGCTAATTTGTACTAAATCAGTAGGTTAAACAGTGGTGTCTTGAAGGTGCACGTCATTGGATGTTCCTCGTGAAATGGATTTAAAGCAAAATCCGTGGTTATCCAAAATTTTGACTTGGATTTGTGATTTTTCTTCATTTTCAACTACTGTTCATGGCAGCACTAAACATTTTGCTTTTCCTTCTTATTCTGTTTCTGGCTATTATGAGAAAGATATTAAGAGCATTTAGGCGTGAATAGGGAAGAATGTGTATATATTTATATATCTTACATTTATCCTAATGGCTTCCAGTGGTTATAACAGTGAGTGAATTATGTCCTACATTGTGGAACAAGAATAAAAAAGTAGTTTCCCTCAAGCAGAGCTGCTTATCTCCACCTTTCTATGCCCATCAGGGGGAGTGGCCAGTTCTTCCTGCAGCCAATCAGACTCTGATTCAGACTGAACACGCTCAGTTAAGGTGGAGGAGGGCTATGATGGCTCATGCACTGGGCAGGGCCTATGGGTCACTGTAAGCAAGTTACAATATAGCTGTTACCTCTGTGTAGGTGATGGGGATGGATCTTACTATGTGAGACATTGTGGCCCAGCATGTTTTTAAGCTCTGTGATAATTCCACTGCCCAGACACAGCTGGCTTTGCCCCTGAAAAGGCACAAAGTGAAGGAAATAAGCAGCTCAGGATCGGGATCATGAATGCATCTAATAGAGGAGAATCAGTAGTATATGAACATTTTTTACCAAAATAAACATTATTACATTTACCCTAAAGTTTACTAAATCTCTTGAGTTTGCAAGCAGTTGATTTTTAGTGTTAACACTCATGACAATCCCTGCTAAAAATTAACAAAAAAAGTCATAACTCATTTTGGCCAATCACAGGGAGCTTTAACATTTTCTTTCAATCAGAATTCAGTTTGTGCAGCAAAGCATCATGGGATGTGTAGTCTTGTTTTCCCCTGCACAAGGTAGCAAGGAGGAAATCAGACATTGGTGTGCGAATTTCTGCATTGTGCTGCTGTTGGTTTGAAGATTAAAATAGGTTTAAAAAACATATCTAAATGCAGTCTTTCTATTGGTAGGTACACTGTGCCTATTTAAGCAACTCTGGGGGTGTGGAAACCTTTTTTTAAATAAAATAAATCTGTATGTGTATAGAATGACTCAATGTAATGTGAATTTCTGATATAAGCAGCGTGTGTTAGATTAGAAAATGGTACAAACCGGGAAACCTAGATATACCTTTCAGCTGTATTTAATAGTCTATGCCCAACAAACAAACATATGAGCTTTTTGGATGCATCACAGTGGTCATTTAAGATCTAACCTCCTTCAGACGCAGCAAATAAAAAAAAAAAATCCATTGTTCTGTTTAAATGCGTAATTTTTTCAACATATATAAATAGCAACTTTGGCAATCTGAATTGGGTGGAAACATGAACCATTAAACATTTAATTCAAACAGCACTTTGTTAGATCTCTTTGTTGACTTCAGTTGTTGGTAAGTAACACATCTAACAAAGTCTCATTGACAGAGCAAGAAGATACTCATCATCCCTAATTAGGAAGTCTGTCCTCACTTGTAACTTATTTAGGACGTGAACGTTCTTACATTATGTCCTATGTGTTATACTGTAATAAACACCATCTGGGATTGTTATGAGATCCTTCCACATTAGTTTTATTGCGACACACAATACATGTTGGTCTTTTGTATGGCAAATAATTACTGTATAAATATAGAGCTGTTTAGTAAAGTTTAGTGTCTAGAAATATGCTTCATGTGCATCCTTGTAAACTAATTAACTTCCATGTAATCCTGCTGAGAGCACTAGCAATTGTAACTGCCACATACCCATTGTGCACACATACACTTTCTGTGTACTCAAAGACTCTTGACACTGGAGGTGATCTGCTGAAGGCAAAATGATAATTAATTATAGGCTATATATTTTTTTTTACTTTCTAAAAACATGTTGTCTAAGTATAAATATACCGTATTTATCGGCGTATAACACGCACCTCATTTTAAGAAGGAAATTTCAGGAAACAAAACTTAAATTTCAAATAAAGAACTTTGAAGCAAAATAAGGGTAGCTCAGAAACTCTTTTTTATTAATATTATAAACACTTATAAGGTAAATACCGTAAAATGACAGTAAAAGCAACTGCTTTAACAAAGAAACTTGGATATTATATGTTTTTACAAAAGTTTACTCAGAAATCGCTGCTCCTCCTCAACCCTCTCCTCAACCTCCCTCCTCAACCTCAACCCCCCCATCCTCAACCTCCCTCCTCAACCTCCCTCCTCAACCCCTCTCCTCATCCTCAACCCCCCTCCTCATCCTCAACCCCCCTCCTCATCCTCAACCCCCCTCCTCATCCTCAACCCCCCTCCTCAACCTCAACCCCCTCCTCAACCTCCAACCCCCTCCTCAACCTCAACCCCCCTCCTCAACCTCCCTCCTCATCCTCAACCTCCCTCCTCAACCCCCCCATCCTCAACCCCCCCTCCTCAACATCCCCATCCTCATCCTCTTTCCTCAACCCCCTATCCTCAACCCCCTCCTCAACCTCCCTCCTCATCCTCAACCCCCCATCCTCAACCTCCTCCTCATCCTCAACCTCCCTCCTCATCCTCAACCTCCCTCCTCAACCCCCCTCCTCAACCTAAACCCCCCTCCCCAACCTCCCTCCTCATCCTCAACCCCCCCATCCTCAACCTCCTCCTCAACCCCCCTCCTCATCCTCAACCTCCCTCCTCATCCTCAACCCCCTCCTCAACCTCCCCCCTCCTCAACCCCCCTTTCTCAACCTCAACCCCCCTCCTCATCCTCAACCTCCTCCTCAACCCCCTCCTCAACCTAAACCCCCCTCCTCAACCTAAACCCCCCTAAATACCTCCCCCTCTCCCTTTCCCCTCACCTGCTTCTGCTCCGGCCTCCGCTCCTTCTTGACCCGGCGCGCATGTGACGAGGGGGAGGTATTTAGGGGGGTTTAAAATGAGGAGGGGGGTTTAGAATGAGGAGGGGGGGTTGAGGATGAGGAGGGGGGAGGGAAAGAGACACAGTCCTTAACATTATATTGGCGTATAACACGCACACATCATTTGCCCCCTCTCCCCTCCCCTGTGTCTCTTCCCCCCCACCTCTCCCCTCCCCTGTGTCTCTTCCCCCCCACCTCTCCCCTCCCCTGTGTCTCTTCTCCCCCACCTCTCCCCTCCCCTGTATCTCTTCAAGGTGTCGCTAAACCTGTTGTGTTTTATTTTCTGGATAGTTGTTTTGACTGCCACTGGCATTGGGTAATCCACTAACTAGTAATCCCTGATTAAGTTATAGAATGGTATTTCTTAAATTACTGCTCAATTCTATCTACTGATCTGCATAGGAGACCCCAAAATCTGTAATGATGATATTTTTCACCACATTATGTCCATGTTTTATAGTGAACACATGCACTTTAGTAGCTTATTCTCAGATGGTCTTAAAGGGTCTCTCTCATACTGAAATCAAGTTGTTGTTTTTAGGTTATTCTTAAAGAGCATTAAATACTAGCTGTATGTTGTGTTCTTAATTTTATTCTAAAGTAAGCCAATCCTCGGAAATTCCATGTTGTTGCTCCATCTATATGCAAATGAGTGGCTCGCCATATTGATTAAATGCTTTGATGTGCTAATTAGGATTACAGCCTGCTTGTCTGTCTCTGTAGCGCCCTAAATAAAGACCTGCAATGTTATATGACTCCTCTCCTTCCGTTAATCAAGCAATCTGAGCCGCACATTCGCATACAGAAGCCGCAAAATCATTTCTAAACATTTGAGAAATTATTTACTATAGAGAAAAACTGCTGGACCAATGTACTAATTTTATTCACTAGATTCATTTGAAAGGATGGTACATGCTGAAAGCCAAGATCTGATTATTATCTTTTTTTTTAACACCAACATTTACCCTTTAATAGAAAAAAAATTAGATCCCTCACTGAATTTGCAAAACACTGAATTTCCTGTTTAATATAATAATGTATAATAATAATAAATTGTCAAATACATGATAAAATGCTCATCAGAAAATTGATTATAATGACAAATATGAAATCTATAATTTATTATAATACTTTTATTTTCATTTTATACCCAATGACATGTTTGTCTGGGGTTTGTATGGTTTCTGATGATGAAACACCAAGCTGTAATTAGGATAATATTGCCGACAGCTCACACTGACTTATTTCTCCCTCATCTCCTTTGAGAACAATAAGGGGCATCATACGAGTCTCTTGGTATCTGTGTGTGTATAATTGGCTTTTTCAGGCAGCTGGTGTAATGTACAGATTACAATAAGCCAGTGATTATGGAAAGTGATAATGGGCAACATGGAGGACGGATGGTCCCTTTGTCTATCTCTCGATGTTGTTGTTGTTGATAATAATATATTATAATTATTACTAGCGACTTGCCAGTCAAATAAAATTTGAAAGCTGGCAATGCTGTTTGCCACACAATGCAAGGCTCTCCCGCCTGTAACTTGCAGGCCTCGCGATGAGCGCTTTTGGCGCTCATTGCAAGCCTCTGCCACCTTCTACATGACGGGCCTCACGATGAGCAGGCCTCGGCCATCCCGCCACTTTCAAGCCTACTCCCCCCCCTACTTTACAGGTCTCACAATGAGTGATCATTGCAGACGTCAAACCCGCCACTTTTGTGCATCCCACGGAGCGTCTTCGGCTTTCATTTTTTCCTTGCTTAGCCGATTTTCGATCTCCTAAAAACGCCAATTAAACCTCCAATTAACTTGCAACCTCACTCCCAGGCTCCCTGCCTCTCCCCCTGTGCTGTGTGTTAATTGGCGTCTTTGGGCGGGCTTCCGAGTTACGGTCGTTAAAGTTGTATTTTTTTCAAAGTGTTGCGTGCCTCGGTCTTGTCGTGGGCCTGGCAATGAGCGCCTTTTGAGCTCATTGCCAGCCTTTTTCAAAGTCTTGCGGGCCTCGCAATGAGTGCCTTTGGCGCTCATCGCAAGGCCTGCAATGAGCGCCTTTCGCGCTCATTTCAGACCCATCATTTCAAAGTCGTTTGGGCCTCGCGATGAGTGCCTTCAGCGCTCATTATGCATGCACAAGCCCATAACTTTTAACATTGCGTGACCAACATTCGTAACTTACCACAACTATTATATGTGATATTTGTATTGTCTGTAGGGAGATTAGATATCTTCCAAATATTTAGATTTAGTGTATAGTTACTGGTACAAAAGGGGTTCCCTGGTGGTCAAGGGGTTAGGATTCGGTGCATTCACCACTTTGACCTAGGATTGATTGCAGTCAAGGAACCAAGAAGTCACACCACCTTGAAGCCAGGGTTAGGCCTGGTCAGTACTTGGAATACCAGTAGCTGTATGCTGTATCCCACTGGAGAAGGAACTGGCAACCCACTTCAGTATATTTGTCATGAAAGCCAAGTGGATCAGCATGACCATGGGTATAAAGATGTTCCTGGTGTGTTGCAGTCCATGAGGTCATGAAGAGTTGGACGCACCAACCCACAACTGTTACAAAGCCAGGAAGCTCCAAGAAATCCAAAGAGCTCTGGGAGAACTGGTAGATACATGTATTTGATGCAACTCTTTTATGCCTGTAGCTTTATCCCAAAATATCCATGCAGTTGGGTCTGTGTATATCGGTGGTAAGCAATTGGTATATCTTGTGTGTCCCGAAGGCTGAGGACAGAATGGGGAGTCTCTTATCTACAGTTGCACCACATGACCTTCTCCAACAATACAGAGTCCATCTTATCTCTCCACAACTAGCTCCAAACTCTTATTCTTATTATCTAGACCTATTTTACCAATTAATCCACCCCTACCATTCCCCTTCTGGATCGATACCTTGTCATGGGCTTGTGTTCTTTAATGAAATACCATGTAGGCTCACCCAAGATGGGCAGGTCATAACAGAGAGGTTAGACAGATCACAATCCACTGGAGACAGAACTGGAAACCCACTCCAGTGATTTTTAACATAAGAGAAAAAGCTAAAACTCATTGTATGACCCATTTATGGTCTTGGGGCCATAAATAAAGCCCTTCAAGGAGAAGTTGTTGGCGATCGCTGGTATATATGCTTGCATAGTGTGCAAGATAAGATTCATTTATTGTGTTTCTAAGCATCAGCTTCACAGACTTGAATCTAATCTAATAAGACAACTGTATGATCGCCATACAGATATTGGGGCAGCCAAGTCTAGGCACAAAGTCAGCTAATTAGGTTATACCTTCTCAAGCAAAGTTTGGTCATTTTAATTAATGAGCATCAGAGGTCAGACCCAAACAGATGTAAATTGAATGGATTTAGGCAGAAAATAGAGCCTGTTGCACTACTTCATAAAAAAAAAGTAAATATAAAGATATACATTGATTATATTCATAGGGAAATCCATAAACTTTTCATGTCCCTTTTAAGGGTGTTATTTTAAGAGGTATTGTATTGTTTTGTCATTCAATCGTGTCCGATACTCCATGACCTCGTGGACCATAACACACTGTTCATGCTGATCCACTTGTATTCATGGCAGAGAAACTGGAGTGGGTTGCCAGTTCATTCTCTAGTAGGCCACAGCATACAGCTCCTGGTATTTCTAAGTGGTCTCCCATCCAAGTACTGACCAGGCCCAACCCTGCTTGGCTACAAGGTGGTGTGACCTCTTGGTTCCCTGACTTTCATTGAACCCAGGGCACAGAGGTGAAAGCTCCAAATCCTAACCACTGGACCACCAGGAAACCAATCAAGCGTGCGGTATAGCAAGACTTAAATGTGATTATGTGGAACATTATTTGTATCCAAGGTATGTAGAGGTCTTAGTGCTAAAGTTATATTTCTTCATATATCTGTGTGGCCATTGATTTAATGGATACTTCCAAGTAGTTCTGTTTTGTAAGTGTCTGAGTATTCGTAAAACTGGCAGAAGTGCAGTATCATTGATGTTAAAGTATATTGCCCTGAGGTTTCCAACACCCAATAAAGTAATATGTGCATTGTAGCTGCCATTTACTGCTAGGAGAACTCCGGAAAATGTACTCAATGAGAAAGCCCTTGCCAATAAGCATGCAAATATGAAAAGGGCATACAGGGTTATGTAGGATAACAAGAGAAGGGTGGGTATTGATCCATGGAGAGATGGGATTGACATTTTTTTTTACATATGTTAATTGATCCAGAGGAAGGCAAACAAGAAAACCCCATTGAAACACTACAAATTGTCTTAATTTACTAATTACAAGGATCACAGGATATGTAAAAAGGTTAAACTTGATGGACTAACAGCCACATTAAATTGGAGCCTCTTAAGTCCAACGTGTAGCACGTAAGGGCTGCGTGCTTGAAATTTGGACATTTTACGTCCATTTGGACATTTTAAGCAGTTCTTGGCCGTGGGAGTTGCGGACTAGAACGCCAACAATTAAGCAAGCACATAGTTACGGGTTTAGATGGAGCCAGTGGCAACAGAGATAGTCATCATTGCGTCACAAGAAAATGGAGGATGGTTTTCAAAGTCTTACTGGGTTCAATTACGAATTACGCGTGAACCCACATTCCAGTCATAATGCAATATTAATAAAGCCATAATATCACATGCAAGTTACATTATATGTATTAACACATTGATTGCTGGGATCGAAATAACACAATAAAGATACATGAAATAAAGTATTTTTTGGGGCCGATTTGTGGGCTTGAGAATGTTGTGCTTTTAATTCTAAGACCTAGTATCACTTTCCCTTTAATAAAAGTACAGTAGTATTGGACCTTACTCCCCTTGCGGGTCCCATCGACACGTTGGCCTTTGGACTTCATTTGCATGTTATGTGCTTGCTCACGAGTGACTACGTTGCAATTTAATAGCTAAATTGAAAATGTAACGGTTACCCTCTTGACGGATCAAAGGATTTACGGCCGTGAAGTTCAACGTTGCTCAACACGTAGCCTGTTCTCAAACGTCCTGCGACTTAACCCACAAGTCCGCTGCAAACTACATTACGGGGCAGATTTTTTTTTTTTTTTTTTTTAAGTAGCCCCAATTTAATGTGGCTTTAAATGTCTGTTTTTTTCCAAACCTCAATTACTGTAAATGCATACAATATAAAAGTGATCTAGATGAACATGATGGGACAAAATGAAAAACACGTATATATGCTTAAAAATATAATACACTTTTTTATTGGATCAATCCTTATACATCATTGTGATCCTTAAAAAGGGAATGCTTGTATATAGATTTTTTTTAAATTAAAAACACAAATGTTATAGTCCTCCATAATGCACTGATGACCACAATTAGTAGAATCATTAGAATCCTTGTGCAGAAATTTTAAGAGTCGGATTAGACGTATTATGAAATTGTATATTGTAATGTTGAATTCTATCAAGGCCAATATTTTTGGTTCTTATCAAGAGGAAAAATCCCATTGATGGAAATTGAAAAAAAGAATTTGGTGGTTCCTTCAATAGAAGAAATCTACTGTTAGTTTTTACCAATGAACTTAAAGGCATATCTAAGTTTTCTAGATTATGAATGCATCTGATAGAATAGAATCAGTAGTGCATGAAAACATTTTTTTGCAGGGAAAAATTACGACAATAAACATTTGCAAACTTACCCTGATGTTTGCTAAATTGCTTCAGTTTGCAAGCAGAGGCTTTTGTTAGTTGACACCCCTGAAAATCCCTGCTAAGATTGGCCAAAACAAATTATGAATTTTATGCTAATCAGGAGAAAGCAGGGGTTAGCAAATACATTTATATCATACTCTGGGGTTCCTGTGTTGCAAAGCCTGGGATATGTAGTCTGTCTTGCTCTATATCCTTGTGTTCCAATTCAGCTGTGAGCTCAGACCCCACCCAACCATGTGATTCCATCCTGCAGCAAGTACTTCCTTTGAGAGGACAAACTCTGTATCTGGCTGCCTTTCTTGTGTGTACTTGGTTATGTAAGCTCCCTGTGGGTGTGCAAAGCTGGATTTTACTTTCCTGTCTAACTTTGTAAGTACACAGAAAAATATGTGTTGTATAGAGAAGTTTAGATAATCACTGCCTGTTTCTTATCAAACATTTAAAACCCAGGAAACATATCTATACCTTTTAAGAAATTGATATCCATGTCGGGTGCAGTCCTTCACACCGTGAACTTGGCAGAACAAATATGATATTAAAACGTTGAAAAGCTACAAATCTTGGTCGTTTGAATTACACAGACCTATACTGTTGTAAAAATTCTAAAGGCAACATATTGTGAGGATTGTAAAAAAATAATTAATTCTCAATGAATAAATGTTGCAACTAAATGTTTCAACTAGAGAAGTCTCTTTCATCTACTTATAAAGAAATGCTGTTGAGATTATATAAAATATTGAACTCTTGGGTCATTTGGGAACCACTCATATACATTCTGTGGGACCAATTAGGTCTGCTAATTGTATTCACCGATAGAATACTGATGAAAAGTATGTGCAGGAGGTCCCCGGGTTATAACCCAACGTAAGAACGGGATCCAAGGGCTTTTTATGTTTCATTTGTTTGAATATAAAAGAATGAGTACAATAATTTCTGTAACTTCTATTACAGTATCTCCTCCTCCCTCTCTTCCTCCTCCCTCCCTCCTCATTCCTCTTTTTCTTTAATAATTTATACATTGAAAAATATGAGTTGTGCTAAATGATGGGTTATTTATATTTTCAGATCCCACAGTCGCCAATGTCCAAGTTACAAGACTGACCCTTGTATGCGACGAGGCCCCTGGACCAATCACTATGGACCTAACAGGTAGTGTAACTTATGTTTTTGTGAGTATTGATGTTATATTATGGATATGTAAATTATAGTCACCAATATGATTGTTTGGTATTGATTGGCACTTCTAGGTCCCAACACTTCAAAAATATATACCAAGTGGAACTATAAATCAAGTCCTATTAAAATACTTTTATCCCATATTTTCAGTATGCTCTTTTAAAGAACTATACCGGACTAACAGGCTTATTAAATTGCTCAATCAGTATATAAGGCCCGTCCCTTGGGGAAATCAGCCCAATCAATCTGTTCAGAAAAGGCAATGGCTGCTCTCGATAAAGCATATAGGAATCCAAAATTCCCATCTAGTATGCCCATTCTATCTAACTTAAAAGCTTTTTCTTAAAGGTACACCATCGCCCCAAGTTGGTTTCATCTTATGGAACATTTAAAACTAATTGTAGATTGTACTAGCTGTTTTTAAATAATTCCTGAGATATTCAGCATGGGTTGTGTGGCTTTTTTATTCTAATTTGCAGCTCGCCATGCTAAATAAGGGTGGGGAATAGAGTTAACTGCATGATAACATTAGGGATATTGGTTTTGCAACCACAGAGACAGGCAAGCAGACTGCAGTCCTGATTAGCACATCAAAGCAGCTAATTAATATTAGCCACCAACTTGCATACAAATGCAGCAGAAACTATTTTGCTTGTCTCAGGAATGATTCACTTTAGAAACTTCAAATTGCTAGTATAATGTATAGCCACTTTTTCCTGATCTTGAATATTTTAAAAATGGCTTAATTTTGGGGTGAGAGTCTCTCTTTTTATAAACCTAAGCCTTGGTATTTCCTTCTGCCTATCCCAGGCATGCTTAAATTCCTACATTTCTGTAAAGCAGAACTCTCACATTAACCCTAAATCTTCCACTTTCAACATCAAATAATGACCTCTTGTTATTACTTTCCTTGTTAATTTGTTTACTTGCTAAAAACATGGTTCAGAAGACAACACTGCTAATATGGGACTATATGTATTTTCTAGATAAAAAGCACAATTATTATATATAATAATGTTCAAGGGGACACAGAGAAAAATAACTTTATATAATGAACGAGAGCCAGGAAAATGATGTCATAAGTTATCTGTCTTTTTATTTACCAATTTAGAATCCTTAAGATGCATACATTGAACAGATTAATTATTCAGTGGAGATCTGCAAAAACCAGACACGGTTTCCTCACAGGTTTAACTACTTGCTGCCTCTGCCACAATACATATAAATGACAATGACATGAAAGGAAAAAGGGGGATAAATAATTATAAGAAATGTGTATGACAATGTATTTGCAGATTAAATTGGTATGAAAGATGTTTTCTTCCTGTACTAAAATATATATGACTTTTTGCTCTGGTATTGTTTTTTTTCTGAAATATACTTTTTTAGTAAATAACAAAGTATTTTTCAGAGATATCTGTCCCTGGCCAAATTATCAGTATAGTGTGCACACCTTAGAGAAATAATACACCAACACAGAGTTCTAGTATACAGCTTTCTCTCTTCTAGTTTTATTACGTCAGCCATCATTTATATAGTTTTTAGTAATCAGATAAAAAGTTACAATTAAGCAAAACATCAGGTTTATTCAGTAATTCATTGGTTCTGAGATGTCCGCTTTTACGAGACCCTGGTCAGACATTGGGTTAAAATATTAGGGAGTCTCTAAGACTCATCCCACAGGGGCATGAGTCTTCCTCTCATTGGTCAGAAGTTTAAGACAAAGACAAGATGGCTCTTTCCTCCTCGTGTTTAGTGTGTGTGTTAAGACCCGTCATCCTTAACAGACCGGAAATTGTGCTGCCTTCATCTTGTGAGAAAGGGGAGTGTCAAATCCTCCATTTTAGAGTCTTCCAATGATTCAGCATTTATTAGTAAAACTTGGTTATACGATAATACTGCAAAGATAAGATCTATAAGTAGGTGCACGAATACATTTATGCACTTTGTACTGATCCTAATCCATAACAATACATTTATTACAATTTTTAATGTATTTGGAGGTCTAGAAGAAGAGGGTAATAAAATAGAAATGTTCAATCAGTCAACTATAATAGTTTCAATCTGTGAGTTGTCGTCACGTTCGCGGGCATCGCAAAGTGCAACTGCGGCCCTCGCGAAGCTGGGTGGAGGCATGCGGGACTTGGCTGCAATGAGCACCGAAGGCGCTCATTGAAGGGATGGAGATGCGCGCCGCAGGCCAAAGGCGCTCGTTGCAGGGGCCGAGAGTCTGCGGGACTCTGCACATAGCAGTTTGCCGCTGATCGCGATGCACACAATACTTTACGAACCACCAAACTCGAAAGACCACCAAAAAAAGCCAAATACTTAACAAACAATACCTTACACACAGCATAGGGGGAGAGCCAGGTAGCCTGAGAGTGAGCTTGCAAGTTAATTTAAGGCATATTTGCCAGTTTTCGGAAATCAAAAATCGTCTGAGCAAGAAAAAAAGGGGGCCAAAAAAACGTAAACGGATGAAAACAAGGTCGAAGGCAGTAAAAATGACCCCGAAGCCAGTAACATTTAGTGCAAGACAGTAAGCACGATCGCAAAGCCAGTAACAACGCAAGCAACGGCACTCATTGTGAGCCACGCAAAACTGCAGCACAGACACAGAGGAGAAAGACAGGGGAGGGTGAGGGGGGGGGGGGGCGGGTGGAAAGAGACACAGGGATGAGAGACGGACGAAAAGAGACACGGGGGGGATAAGGAAAAACTAGACACAAAGCACGGAGAGAGGGGGAAACAGACACAGGGGTCAGAGACTGGGGAGAGACTCTCAGTGAGCGCCAACGGTGAACATTGAGAACCCTGAAAGTTGTGGGTTGCCAAGGCCAAACACGCTCATTGCGAGCCACGCAGTGAGCTCCAAAGGCGCTCAGAGCGGGGCTCGCAATGAGCGCCGATGGTACAGCATTCACAGGCCTGCAAAGTACACGGGGGAGAGGCTCGCAATGAGCGAGGACATAGAGAAAGACAGAGACAGCACAGAGATAGATAGCACAGACAATTAAACATAACATATATGACTCCATAATTTATGACGGGCAAGTTACTACTGTAGTACTATGTATATAAAGTAGATTTTATGTGTTTATTAAGTTTAGTGGTGTTACACCATAAGCAATTTCATTTACATTAGTTTATAAGTAAGTCTGCAGGCTTAAAATTTGCTACAATTACAGAGCGATTCAATTGAACAAGCCCGCTAGTTAAGGGCCGAAAGCCGAAACTGTAAACCATGCAATCATAAGTAGCATTTCATAGCGTGATCATGATCAAGCAAGGCCATAAATACCCATTTAGAAACAGCCAATAGAAAATGAGACCGTCATCATTAGGTCAGTAAAACATGGAGGTTACACGTCAATCAAATAGTGTTTAGGTGTCTGATATGCGATCAGACTCGCAATCCAACAATGTACAAAATATTAAAAATGAATGAAGGAAATGTTCTAGTCCATGTGGGTGGCCTGATATGTATTAAGTCATTGATTGCCAAGATTGATATAACACGGAAATGACACATAAAAAAAAAAAAATTTTGATTGCAGATGTACGAGTTTGAGACTGTTGTGCAATTAATTGTAATATCTTTTATCACTTTCCCCGTCTTTTAAAGTGCAGTATTGATTTTTTTTATTACAAACAGGGGTTAAACTCCTTTGCGAGTCCTATCGGGTACCTGTAGGATTTTCTTCTACATTTGACCTTTACGGGTGTGAAAATATTTTCAGGCTTGTAGCAATTGAATAGCGAAGAAAAAATTAACCTTCATGAAAGAAAAGGGTTCTTTACAGTAGGGGCAGTCAGACGATGAACTCTCTACCAAATGAGTGAATTAAACCGATAACTTTAAAAAAGGTTTGGATATATTTTTTAATTGAAAAGCACATACAGGATATGTAGAATAACTAAAAGTAGGAGGAATATTGAGCCAGAGAGTAAACCAATTGCCGGTGTTTGGAAATAGTAAAGATTATTTCTCCTTTAATGAGACAATTGGCAAGGTTTAAATGGGGTGTTTGCCTTTATATGGATTAGTTTCTCATAATATATTGGAGGAGATCTAAAAATGTTGAACGTGATGGACTAAAAGTCTTTTTTTCAAACTTAAATTACTATGTGTTAGTAATTCTCTTATATTTTTTTCATTGCACAGTGGTCATTTAAAGGGATATCTAAGTGTGCTGGATTAATACATTTTTGCACTCTATAGGCAAACAGCACATCTCAGCAAACATTTTATTTTTTATTATATCTAAAAATCCCTCTAATGATTGTGTTGACACCCCCATGGGGTGTCTACACAACTTCCTGATCCCCACCCAATCAGCATGCAGCATCCGGGAAGCAATATTAACCCTGCTTTTGCTTGCTCAGCCAATAGTAGAGCAGTGTTGTCAGCCTCCCAGATATATGACTCATCCCTGCTTCCTGTATATGCTGTGGGTTGTTGCCATAGCAACTAACATAGTGCTAAGTCTCAGATCTTTCATCTACGCAGATTGGCCAAAACACATTAGGTAAGTTTTGAAGGTTTATTTTGGTATTTTTTTCATATACTATTAATTCTCCTCTATGAGATGCTTTCCTAATCCATACGTCTTTTTCACTATTCACATATATCTAAAATATTGTCTCATCCAATATATCTAATGTGCAATTTTACAACTTTTTATGATAGTTTAAACGGTTGTGGAGAAAGATACGAGGGCTTTTTTATAACACATTTATACCATTCTATTTTTAGTTCACAAATTAAGCAGTTCAGTCTTCGCATAGTTTAAGTGTGAATGGCAGCTAATTTATAAAATGTGCCAAGTTACAAGAACAAAGTCAGGATTGGTAGGATTAAAATGTATTAAAATGTGACTTGGAGCATTAGACAAAGACATTCTAAATATGACAATCCAAAAAACTATCAGTTTTGTTAAAGGGGCACTGGAGACCAAATTTTCTATCATACATTTAAATAAAACAACAAGTTTTCAACATTACAAAACATATTATATATGTAAAATAAGGGATCTATAGTTTAGAAGACTTACATGAAACAGACAGAGGTGATTATGTTCCTAATAATGGAGGGATTTGGCTATGAAAAAAGAATAACCAAATCAGAATTTTTGTCCTCTAGAGATATGGCGCCTAAGAGAGGATATGATTACCTTATATGAATACATCCAGGGTCAATATAAGGTGAACTTTTCTTGCAGAGAGGTTTACAATTATAACAGATATTTAAAACTTTGTCTATTAGTATGTTTATGTCATATAAGTATACCAAGCTAATAATGCATTGTACTTAAAATGTTGATGTTTGTTGTCTACATCCCCTCCTCCTTTTGCCTCTCCCACTTCCTCTTCAGTTGGATCCTTACACACCAAACCTTTTTCATATTCACCCATAATTAGGCAATCCTCAACAATTTCTCTTTCAGCCATCCATGATTCGTCTCTCGTGTCCCACTTGGATTCCCAACCCCACCTACTCTGCCACTTCTCCCTTGCACCAAAACTCGCTTTACTCGCTTGTACTCACTAATTTCCCTTGCTACCTTACCCTCTTTACTCACTTTCCCTCATTCTCAATTCTCCCTCCCTCTTATTCCTTGCTTTCATCCTATAGTTCTTGCTTGCTCCTCCACTACTACGTATATGTTGCTCCTAATGTTCCTTCGCCATATCTTTCTGACATCTCTTCCCACCTATGTGCTCTTCTTCCCCATTTATAGACCCATTTAGGTCTCCTCGATCTAACAACATGAATAAACAAATATGTCTAACTAAACAACAGTCACATTCTGTTTTTAAATGACCATTTGGTTTGTAGTTAAGTCATTTTAGAGGCTCTACTAGAAGAACATTTTTGTAAACGCTTTGCAGAGATTGAAAACTTCAGAGTTTGAAAAAGTGGAATTAAGACCGCTCTTAATATCTTTTTCTGTCTGTAACTGAGGGAAAAAAATATTACTAAATAATCAGTTTAATTATCCTTAAGTTTTAAGCCAACTTTTTTCTGATTTCAAGCTGATGAGGAATTGGTTTAATATTATTTTGTTACCCAACCTATCTTATAGCTGCTGATTGATCGTTTGTTTTTTTTATAGGTGATCTTGCAAGTTTAAAAACCCGGTCCTTTGTCATGAAAGAAGGAGTGTGCTACAAAGTTAAAGTTTCATTTAAGGTAATTTTTTCTTTTTCATTTTCAGTATTGCTTTTTTATGTTAATTTCTCTTTATCTTTAAATGAAATGAACATGTTTTCTTGATTTAAATTAAAATTGAGAATTCAATAAAATGTGCTATACTTTTATGAGCCATAACCTTTTGTGCCGTAAGCATCACATGTTGGTGCTCCTACGTGGGGAAGTGGAAATGTGGGTGTCACAGAAACTGGGAGGGCCGATGGAGGTTAAATGTGCCTTTGTGACGATTTTATGATATTTTTATATCTAGCCAGCTAAACGAATGATATATAGTGTTGCTAAAAGTAGTGACCTTTATGTAATTCAAAAAGCACTTTAAATCTCAAAACAGTCAGGGTTATAAAATCTACTCATAAAATCTACTACAGCTGTACATGGGTGGGATTCCTAGCTTGTGTATATTTAGGAACAAATTATATTTTAGTGGAACTAGCTATTTGATAGTGTACATCATGTATTATGTTTTTAGAATGTAATTACTGCTTTATTGATACCTCGAAAGTATATATTTTTTGTAAAAAAAAAAAAAAAAAGAATAGCATGAACATATCTACTACAATTGATATTTACAGCAAAATGTTGTACTATAGTTTAAGATGTACATGTGAAACACTAACATATTCTCACTAGCAGTGATACTTTCTTTACATTATAAATAATTGTTTGATTTTTTTTTGCCCTGCAGGTGAATTGGGAAATTGTTTCTGGACTAAAATATGTGCAACACACGTACAGAAAGTCAATAAGAGGTATATTTTCTAAAATACTCATTTTAAACTTGACAATTTTTTGGGATTGTAATTTTATTTTACTTATTATTTTTACTTATTATATTCAATTTTGTTTAAATACCAAAGGCATTTGTTGCTGTTTTGGCATTAGACATCAAGGATGAACCGGAGGAACTTTTGATTCTGATAAGATAATCGCTTCACTTATTTTCGATTGTCACTTAACACTAAAACTAAATTGAAGAACAAGTCCATATAGGATAACCCTTATCATTAAGATACAAGCTTATTAGCAGTTAAAAATGGAAGCTCCATTGACACAAGCAGTGTCCCCTAAATTATTAATTTTCTCTAAAAATATGTTTATACTCATCGCTTATGAAGTTGCTAATGTTGTTAATTTGTGGCAAACTCCATAATTTAATTTTTTCTCTTTTATAAATGTGACCCCCAAGTTATATTGTATTCCATTAAAATGTATAAAAACAGATTGTTTAAGTAACGGATTACTGACTTTCCAAGGAATGGAATCTATATAAAAAAAGGGGCCCAACAATGCTAATAGTACTTCTTAAATACAGCAGTTTGTACATGAATGTATCTACCTGGTAGATTAATGTTTCTGTTTACTGCAGTATTAGGTTAAAACTTCACCACAAAAAAAAAGCGTGAGGTTAAAAAAAATAATTTTAGTCCAAGTTCAACCTTTTTAGATCACTTCTGATCTGCAATAAGCAAATTCATTGTTTGAACATTATTTAAGTCAAATAGTTAGAATATATTTAACAATTGAGGAGCCAATAAGAAAAAAAGACAGTTTGTCTCATTTGTATAGTTGCAGCTATTAGGTCACAGACATTCTCTAAGTTCAGCAATGTATACAGCAAGGAATGTTCATAGAGATTTACTTAATTTAATCTCGAAGTCTGGATAAGTAACAACATTTAGGGTACAAGACTCGTCAGTAGGAATGTCAATCAGGGAGCCAGAGCCATAGTTACAGAGGTTGAAAAAATACTTTTAGTCCATCAAGTTCAACCTTTTTAGATCTCCTCTGATCTGCAATATGTGGATTAATTGTTAATTGATCCAGAAAAAGGCAAATAGAAAAAAAAAACAATGAAACTTTGTCAATTATCTAAAAAAGGGGAAACAAGATAAAATTCCTTCCTGACTCCAGATACCGGCAATCAGATTCCTCCCTGGATCAGTACTCCCTCTCTAATTATCCAGGATAGCCCTGAATGCCTATTTTATTAAAAAGTATATCCAATCTCATTTTAAAGTTATCTATTGAATCCACTGTCGCCACCTCCTTTAGTAGAGACTTCCACAGATTAACTAGCCTTATGGTGAAGAACCCTTTTCTTTCTTTAAGGTGACATTTTTTACTTCTAACCTCAAAGGATGTCCCCTTGTCAATTGAAAACCTCTTGGCACAAAAAGTTTACTTGACAAAGTCTTGTACTGACCCTGGATATATTTATATAAGGTTTTCATATCCCTTACCTTTCTTCTAGAGAAAATACGTTTAATTTGGTTAGTCTTTCTTCATAACTTAGCCCCTCCATTCCCCTTATTTTTTTTACCATTTCCCCTACCCTTTCCTTAATAAGTTATAACCATCCAAATTAACAGTCCAGTCGTGATATTCATCCCACCATGTTTCGGTAATGCCTATTAAATCCCATTTCTCATTAACTGCTCATTATTCTAGCTCTCCCATTTTTCCTGTCAAGCTTCTGGCATTAGCAAGCATACACTTTATGTTATGAGTCTGTAGTTCTGAAGTGCCTGCCACTGTACTCGAGATACCTAGTAATACCACCCTATTGACTATATAACCCTCCTCCATCTCCTCCCCTTGACTAGTTAATTTGTTCCTTACCCCCTCTACACTTTTTACCCCATTACTTCTATCTAGTCCCCCGCCCACCTACTAGTTTAAAAACTCCTCCAGCCTTTCTACTTATCCTATCCCATAGCACACAAGCTCCCTCATCATTGAGGTGCAATCCATGCCTGCTATAGAGATTGTACCAAAGTGAGAAGTCAGCCCAGTGCTCTAAAAAAACAAACCCCTCCTTAATGCACCACATTTTTAGCCATGCATTACCCTCCCTAAGCTCCTTTTGTCTCCCTGGACTAGCAAGTGGCACTGGTAGTATCTCAGAAAATACTACCTTGGAGGTCCTTGCCTTCAGCTTATTACCTACTTCTTTAAAATCGTTATTAAGCTACCTGATCCACAACATGACGAACCCAAGCAATCGAGAAACCGCAAACTGGTTGCTTGCTGGGATCTGGGTGACAAATCACCCTGTCTACCTTCTTAATAATAGAGTCCCCTACCACCAAAACCTGCCTGTTGCTCTGCCTATTCTGCCAGCCTACTCCTCCAGTAGAACTGTTCTCCCGTCTGTTAGAGGGAACAGCTTTATCTAGTATTGCCATTCCTGAATGAAGATCCCCAACAGTATCACTCACTCTGGCAAATCTGTTGGTGTTTGCCAACCCAGTATTGGCCTGTCTCCTACTGTTCCCTCTGCTTCCCCTTGTAACTGTAACCCAGCTACCTCCCTGGACATCCTCACTATCCCCAGCTCCACCCTCCATGCTAGGCCCAGCTAAACTGTGCTCAGTGAGCACCAACTCCCTTTCCAGTGGAGCAATATCACTAAGTGCTGCAACTCTCCTCTCCAGTTATCCAATTTGAGTTTCAAGATAGGCAACATGCTCACACCTGTCACAGAAGTATGGACACTGGATCATCTGTTCCAGTAGTGCATACATATGACCAGATGTACACTGAGTGAGGTTGTCACTGGACTGAATAATATTTACTAATTACAGTTGGGGGGGTTGTATAAAGCACTACAATGTGCTCCCCTTTTCTTTGCACTCCCACACTTATACTAAAAGTGCACTTGACACTAGAAGTGTTCGCAAGCTCACAAGTTCACTCCTTCCCCTGTTTATATTAGGTTCTTACTACTCATCTGCCCACTAATCACTGCACAAGTACCCAAACACACTTACTGTTCAGGAGTAGTCACAGTACAGAGGCAAAGCTTAGATCCTGATAAGAAATAAGCTAACGAAACAAGCCAAAGGTAAATGTGCTAATTGTATCAAATGTGAAACTCATGATACAAACAATTAATAATTAATTGTTATTTTATTGTTATTTTGTAATTGTTATTTTTAATAATTAATTGTTAAATTAAACAATGAATGGGTGTTTTTTAACCTGTTTTACTGGGTGCTGTTGGAAGGCCAATGTAATCAAATCCTTAGTAAGAATTTCATCTAAAGAGTTCTTGTAAGCAGTTTTTAGAAGGTGTGTTATGTCATATGTATATAAATTAATAAAAATTATTATTATGTTTTTATGCCTCACCAGCGCTCACTTTCACTGCTAGTACTTGGAGTGTGAGGCAGAAGTGGCGCAGACGCTACACTTCCTTATTCTTCAATTGCGATCTTAATAGTTTTAAAGTATATTATAAAAATATATTGGTGGGTAATAACTGCCTTTTAATGAACACTTTAGAATAGATTGTTACAATAGCACATTTTCCAATATTTATTTATAATGGCTTTTGCCATAATACACGTTTCTTGGTTTAAAAGTTAGAAGACTTGTGCTAAGTTTCCGTGGGCCTGGAAAAGCTTCTGCTTCAGTCTCCTGACATATTATATAGTGATGTATATGCTAATATTTTATCATTGCTTCAAATAGATTTTAAATAAATTTGCCATAGACTAAAATGTTAATAACAATCTGTAAAGGAGATTTTAGTATGCTACGTCAGTAATTAAAAAAAATAAAAATATATAAATTCAGTACATCAAGACAGCCCTTTTATTTATTTTCTCTTACGTAGCTTTACCCAGCATCAAGCCACAGCTGATGCAACAGAGAACGTGTAGTTGCTTCTGATTGGATGACTGTACTCTGAAAACATCTGACAATATCTCAGTGGGCTGTCCAATCTGGCAAAGTTGCTGCTAACAAAACTTTATTTCAAAATTTTGATAATGACATGCTTGGAAAATACGCTAAACCTGTTATCATGAATATTTTAGAAGACGAAAGAAACTCTTTAAGTGCTTTGTGAATCTTATAGTATTTTCCCTCTCTACCCTTTCAACAGTTGATAGGGAGACACACATGGTTGGTAGCTATGGTCCCCGAGCTGAAGAATACGAGTTCCTAACACCTATGGAAGAAGCACCCAAAGGGCTGATGGTCCGAGGCACCTACAACATCAAATCCTATTTTACGGACGATGACAAAACTGACCATTTGTCTTGGGAATGGAACCTCAATATAAAAAAAGATTGGAAAGACTGAACAAGAAGTCTTGAAACAAAGTCATGAAATTAGAGGGAAACATTACTACACTTTAAAATCTATATAGTATATCATGATTTCTACATCTGTTTTCTAATAGTTATCTATAGTTTCTAAAAATGTAAAGACAGTACTGTATTTAATTAAAAAAAAAAGTCAACATTTTGATTTGGACTGTACAACAAGCCCATTTATTGACGCAGCTAGACATATTACAGTATATATTGTTTCTCTATTTAGTGTTTATGTTCCCTTTCATATATAATTACTAAGAGGTACAGTTAATGTTTTTTTTACCATGTTAGGTTCTTGAAGGCTACTGTAAACATTACAAGCCACTGTTATAATGTGACGGTATATAAAGATATTTCTATGATGATGGAATACTTGATGGAAGTGTGTTTTTACATGATTGGTTAATGTCTCTTAGGCACTGCTATTTTCACATTGACAAACCATGGGTAAAATTACATGTATTTGAACATAATTTTTTTGATTTCTTTTGCATTTTAATTTTGTTTAATAACTATTTAGCAATTTTATATTATCGGTTATAAAATACCTGTGCACCAGATTGTTCATTCTACATCAATTGTCTTTAATTATATCATTCGCTAAGACTTAGCCTGCACAAGTGAAAATGAGGGTTCTTATATTCCTATGCATGTTCCCATATGTCTCGGTGTGTATGTATATTTGATTTATTCAGAATCGGTTTACGACTTCTAGGTCTACAGAACTCACCAGCTGAGCGCTATACTATGAAATAGGAGAATTTGCTGCCAAATTGATTTAGAGGCAATTTCATTCAGGGGTTGTAGAGTGTATTTAATCCATCCCAGTTGAGGCATTGTAATCGGCTGTGTAGAGCGGAGTGATAGTGGGTAAAATACTATACGTCCCCCATGCTGTTAGATAGAGAGAGCTCAATGGTGGAACTCAATGTTATTATGCCAGGCCTAGCACACGAGTTAAAGCCTAGACAAAAGTGTCCGTACATAAAACCATGTGCAACGAGGAACGCCGAGAGTGGTTTGATTGATGGACTCTGCATCTGCTCTTCTATGGACCAACCCAACTCAACTTAATTGACTGGGTGGGCACTTCAAGGGCCATACAAGCAAGAACTATAATGCCTAAACTAATTCTAGGTCAGTTTTAAAATGATATAGCTATCCAACATAATTTACTAGCCTCTACCAGATGGCATACAGCAGTACCGTATTTATAACACACACTTTTTCTCCCTGAAAATAGGGGGCAAATGATAGGTGCGTGTTATACGCCGATATTCCCTCCCCCCTCCTCATCCTCAACCTCCCTCCTCACTCTAAACCCCCTCCGCATTCTAACCCCCCTCCTCAACCTAAACCCCCCTAAATACCTCCCCCTCACTTACCTGCTTCTGCTCCGGCCTCCGCTCCGCTCCTTGACCCGGTGGCGTCACATGCGCACCAGCGCGCCACGTCATTAGCATATACCGGGTGCCGGCACCAGGTAAGTGAGGGGGAGGTATTTAGGGGGGTTTAGGTTGAGGAGATGGTGGGGTTAGAATGAGGAGGGGGGTTTAAAATGAGGAGGGAGGTTGAGGAGGGGGGTTGAGGTTGAGGATAGGGAGGTTGAGGATAGGGGGGTTGAAGAGGGAGGATGAGGATGGAGGTTGAGGATGAGGATGGAGGTTGAGGATGAGGAGGGGGGTTGAGGTTGAGGAGGGGGGTTGAGGAAGGAGGATGAGGAGGAGGGGGTTGAGGATGGGGGGTTTGAGGATGAGGAGGGGGTTGAGGATGAGGAGGGAGGTTGAGGTTGAGGATTTTCAAAGTTTTTTTAATTTTTTTTTCCCACCTGAAATTCCCTTCTTAAAATGAGGTGCGTGTTATACACTGGTGCGTGTTATATGCCGATAAATACGGTAATTTGCCTTTCCCTTTGAAGTGACCTCCAAGTCTTCTATTATAGCTCTAAAAAGTATTAAATATATTTTATTCTGCAGCATGTTCCGTCCACACCTTCACCGTCCGTCAAGAAGACAATTTGTTTACAGCTATATCCAACTAAGAGACTTATGCAGTGAATTTATTATTGATAATATTGGGACGGGGGTCAACAAGTTCTTAACAAATTGTGGGAATGGAAAAGTAATATTTGCTTTCTATACTTCAATTCACTTATTGTTAATGTTTTTTTAATGTTATTTAGGGTCCCATTAGTCCTTATGCTCACAAACTGCTGAAATGGATCAGATAATATCCATTACTCATAGACCAATATTGCAAATATCTACATTCAAGCACAGATATAAACCTTTTATAGCTTCTACAGGCCTTAGAAGGCCCCTCCACCACAGTGCATTCCTTTTCTATTGGAGAGACCAAAAATGCTGTGAGGTGTTTTTAAAATGAACCTTTTCTACAACCAAGGTGTCAATCACACCTAAACACAACATACACAGAATAAGCACATATTGCTCTGCAATCCACTAGGACATTTCTTATGGCAAACTTCTGAAAATAGGTTTTTCAGATTCTACTGACGCGTACAGCAATATTCGAATTAGTGTTACTGCCCTCTCCCAGTGATTAATCCTTTCAGGGTTACTTATAGCTCAGGGAAGGATTTCCACATATTTCCTAATTATTTCAAATGGATTTTTTTGATAATGGAGAAATTCCACCCCAAGATGCTCTTATTGAAAGACTACACTTCAAGAAGTCCAAATGTATATATAGAATGTAGGCATTTTGCTAGTTTGATTGTTACTGACAAAAGGAAGTATGTATGTTAGAGGAGACGGGAGCCGCCATTATATTTTTGTTGTTTATGCATTTCACATTAATATTTTAATGTGTAATCCGAGTGGTTAGCCAGAATACAGCTGGGATTCAAATCCGCACCAGTTTATTCTTTCTTCTACAGCTGGCTTCACCTGTTTCCGCTAACATACAACTCATAACAATAAATGGCAACTTAGAAATTTCACATACATACATGAATGTCTCAAAGTGTACACTTTCATACGAGAGCAATTTATGCTAAGGCAGAACATCCACATTAGATACCACTTAGTTTAAGAAGTTATTTAATTCTACCGCTTTGGAAAAGGCAAATGGGTTTGCAAGTTTTTAAAAATCTTACTACTACTTTGTAATTACCATGGTGTAAATGGTTGGTGTTGGAATCCATTGGTGCATGATAACTTCCCTATATTGGGATCCCCAAACTGTATTCAATCTGGAAATAAATATTCATGTAACTGACATAAATAAAATGTGTTTAATCTGGCTCAATTATCAGTGAAGACCATTATTATAATACTCTCTCCTTGCTTCGTTTGTTATTGGTTTTATAAACTCAATGGGCTGGGACGCACTCTGAAACCACAGTATTTACCATTTTAATGTTGAAATTTGCCCTAAGGCACCCGAGGAGATAATAAAAACATATATGTAGATTACTCCAGGTTGATTAGATCACCTCTTTATAAAATAATTATGCGTGAAGATTTCCAGAGGGGTGCTATTCAATTCCAGAAATTTCTGCCTTTGGCTACCAGAATTCCCCTCTCAGGCTATCTTCTTAGAAGGAATGGGCCTCTCTGTGCCCGGCGGTCAGATCAGGATCATGTGCATCAGCTCAGGGTTACTGGATCCACCTAATCGGTGTCATCTTCCAGGGGGTTTGGAAAGGCCAAGGTGACCAATGCTACCCCAGAGGCTCAGGGCAGCAAAGTGATTTTAGCTCAGTAGTCTTCCCTCTAAATGAAACACGTGATTGTCTATCAGCCCTTTTAAATTCCAAGCCAGTAACCCCAACGTGAAGCCTGTAACGTCTGTGTGCTTGAAATTTGGCCGAGTTACATTGCTATTAATTTAGAATGGGCTGCGAGCTACGGGCTTGAGACGCAAATCGTAGCTCGTTCGTAGAACGTTGGATTGCAGCCGATCAATTAGTGTATACCGTAGTAACGGGTTTAGATGGAGCAAATGGAAAAGAGATCGTTAGGGGAGGTTGTGTAGCATAGCATTTATTTGGTTACAGCATTTCAGAATTTCATACAACTTACTATCTCACTCTCAGGAGGACAGTCTGCCCGCAGGAGACTCTGTGTCTGAATCTTAATATGGACTCTTATAGACCCTCAGGGCACCTAAAATGAACCCCTATACCATAAAGGACCCTACAGACCCCCATGGTATATTATACTATAAGATGGGTTTATTTTGGACCCCCATGGCACCTAAAATTAACCCTGTTAACATCAGAACCCTCATGGACCCCAACAGTAAATACGTAAAAAATCATTACATGTGATAAAAATAGTACACCTGTAATCTATCCTGGTCATCCCCTCCACCGATAATCATTGATGCCCTGGTCTTTACTCTTCAGCCCTGGGCACTTCCATTTTAAATGATGAATATATCCTCTTCTTGCTTTATTGAATCCCTTTGTCCCCATTTTCAGCCCATGCAAATGGGCCTCTGCCCAAAAAAAACTATCACTCCAATACAAATTTTTTTTAGAGGCCCCATAGAGATCCATTTGTGGATGTGGGTCCAACAGCCCCTGGTTATTGATGGCGGAATCCCGGGGGCCACCTGGGCTCATAGAGGGTAGCGTGTATTGAGGCAGGAACCCCGGGAAATACCTGGGCTCATAGTAGGTAACCGGTATTGAGAGGTATCCCAGAGAATACACAGGCTCATACGGGGTAGTGTGTCCTTGGAGTATATTTGTTATATTATTTCCTTGACAAGGGGGTTAGATTATTAATATAGTTTATTTGTAATGTGCCAAAATATTCTGTAGCGCTATACAGTACATGGGTTAAGTTCCAGGTAAAACAATATTATGGAGAGCCCTGACTTTGAGCTTAGAATCTAGTGTGCATAGTGCTTTTCTTAAGTAGATATAGAAGGATGCTACTGTAGTGTGTTCATGTTTGTGGGTACAATTCCATAAAGTTGCAATGGAGACTACTGAGATTTAAACTCAGATTCTTATGCTAAGCAGGCATGGGTGTAAGACTTAATGGGAGGTGAGAGACAAATCCCACCCAGATTTTTCAATGTGTGTGTTTATGTGTAGAGAAGCAGTTGTGTGATATTTGTATACTATATACAGTCTAGGATATATGGTGCTTTTAATCAAATCTCTGTATATCCAAAAGCTGCAGCCAATGACTGCAGCTCACAGGCTTACATACTAAAAGTTGACTCCTACATTTACAGTATGGCGGAAGATTCCACATCGGACATGCACGTATGACACAGATAAGGGAGGTATTCAAACCTTACATTATTGGGTAATTAAGTATAGGAAAATAAAGGCTTATACAGAATAGTAGATATATGAAACTAGCGACTTGCCCGTCAAAAATGACGGCAATAAAAACTGAAGCCTGGCAATGCTGTTTGCCACACAATGTAAGCCTCTCCCCGCCTTTGGCGCTCATCACAGGCCTTGCAATGAGCCCCTTTGGAGCTCATTGCGAGTCTCTCCCTCTGTCTACTTCCTCCCTCGTGTCTTATTTCCCCCCTCCTCTCCCTCCCTTGTGTCTCCTTCCACCTCGTCTACCTCCTTTGTATCTCCTGCCCCACTGTGTTTTTACCTGCCTCTCCCTCCCGTGTCTCTAAATTCCTCCCCTGTGTCTCTTTCCCCCTTCTCCCTCCCATGCATCTCTTCCCCCCCTGTGTCTCCCCCAACCCTCCCCTGTGTCTGTTCCCCCCTGGCCTGTGTCTCTTTCCCCCTCCCCCTGTGTCTGTTCCGGCCTTCCTCGTGTCTCCATTTCCCTCCCTTGTGTATCTTCCCCCCTGCACTCTCTCCCCTGTGTCTCTTCCCCCTCCTCTCACTCCCCTGTGTCTCTTCCCCCTCCTCTTTCTGTGCCTCTTCCTCCCTGTCTCTTCCCCCTCACCCTCTGTGTCTTCCACCCTCTCCCTCTGTGCCTCTTCCCCGTCTCTCTCTGTGTGACTCGCCACTGTGTCTCTTCACCCCTTCCTCTGTTCCCCCCCCCCTGTGCCTCTTTCCCCCCCCCCTCTGTACCTCTTCCCCCCTTTCCCTCTGTGTCTCTTCCTCCCTCACCCTCTGTATCTCTCCCCCCTGTGTCTCTTCCCCCCTCTCCCTCTGTGCCTGTTCCCCCCTGGCCGGTGTCTCTTTCCCCCTTCCCCCTGTGTCTGTTCCCCTCTCCCCCCCCCCATTTCCCTCCCATGTGTATCTTCCCCCTGTTCTCCCTCCCGTGTGTCTTTTCCCCCTCCTCTACCTCCCCTGTGTCTCTCCCCCCTCCCTCTGTGTCTCTTCCCCCTCCCTCTGTGCCTCTTCCCCACTCTCCCTCTGTGCCGTGCCTCTCCCCCCCCCCTCTTCCCCACTCTCCCTCTTCCCCACTCTCCCTCTGTGCCTCTCCCCCCTCCCTCTGTGCCTCTCTTCCCCACTCTCCCTCCCCTCTTCCCCACTCTCCCTCCCCTCTTCCCCACTCTCCCTCTGTGCCTCTACCACCCCCCTCTTCTTCACTCTTGTGTCGGGCCGCGCTGCGCGCAAGCGCGGCTGGCGCCGCGCTCTGCGCAATGCGCAGCACTTTATAATTGTCAAACTGCGATTCGTCTGAAGCGTGACGACGAATCGCAGTTAGACAATTATAATATGTGATGGTGTCTTCACACTAAAAAGGGTCAAGCAATTGAATAATAGGACTTAAATAACAGAAATTGGCTTCACTGTCTCCAGCACATCCTCCCCATACTTCAAGCTCTACAAAACAATATGCCATATCTCATACAAAAAAAAAAAAACCTCCACCATCTCTAAAGACCCTCAATGATTAAGTGGAAAATGTGACATTAAAGAAACTCTAGAGCAGTGGTTCCTCAGGGACCCCCATACAAACCAGGATTTACATGTAACACAATATGGATACGGATGAGGCATGAATCATTAACCATTGCATCACCTGCATTCACACAGTGTTATAGCTTGAAGGTCAAGCTGTACATAAAAAGGATCATAATTAGCCAAAATTCTATAAAAAAAATTGCATATGAAGTGATGTACACATCTAAACCCCTTCTGGATTGCTACCTTGTTGTAGTGAAGGGGCTTGTGTACTTCAGTGAAGTTGTGAGCTATACCATGTTGGGTCACTGAAGATGGGCAGATCATTGCAGAGAGTTCAAACAAATCGCAGCAAACTGAAAAAGGAAATGGCAACCCACTCCAATATTGTTGCCATGAAAACCTTATGGATTAGCATTACATTTAAAATGATTTGTTTTGGCCAATCAGGTTAGTTGAAACATTTGATTTAAACTCTGTGGTTCTTGTCTGAGCTGGAAAGCAGCCTGGGATATGTAGTGTATCACTGATATGTGCTATGTATTGCTGCCGACATACAGCCTCATTCAATTTGAGATTGTAAGTCCAAAAAAGTAGGACTTACATTTGCGGGCCTGCTATAAGGTGCTATTCAATTGGCTGGGACCGCAAGTTAGGCGCGGTCGCCACAATTGGAAACCATGCTCTCGACAATCGATCGAAGCAATTTAAAAATGCAAATATAAAATCAATATAGCACTGTAAATTATGGGGAACATTTGAATTAAAAGCACAACATTCTAAAGCCGCACATCGCCAAAATCAAATACTTTATTTCATGAATGACCTCCAAGCCTGTAACCTGGCTTGGAGGTTGAAGCCTGTAGGACTTTGGCCGAAATGTTGTGCTTTTAATTCTAATCTCACCCAATGTGTTCCATCATTTACAGTGCTTTATTGATTTTATATTTGCTTTTAAAGTGCTGGGATTCGTCATTAAGCCCTTTGCAAGACCTCCTTGGGACCAGTAACCTGTGGTTCGAGTTTAGCCGTTTGCAGGCTTGACGAAGTGGTTAGCGCAAAAAAAAAAAAAATTGACAAATCACTAGAAATCGCAGCACGTAACTCGATCGGAGCCCGCAAACTGAAGGCAATTGAATAGCAAAGTAACTTGCAACCTCCACTTGCTAGCCCGGATCGCAAAATCACAGCTATTGAATGAGGCTGTTAGAGACAGGAAGCTGCAAGGAGACTGGCTGAGCAAGCAACAGCAGGTAAATAGTGGGTTCATATTGCACCCCTAAAGCCACATGCTGATTGGGGGGGGATCAGATGCCTGTGTAGACACCCCCTGGAGGTGTCAACAAAATCATTAGAGGGATTTTTATGACGTGCTGGATACACATAGGCTGCTTTTTGCCAAAGCATTGCAGAAATATGTTAATCCATGAAACTTGGATATGCCTTAAGATTTGCCTCTTTGTCAAAATAACATTGTCTACAATCACAAAACCATTAGGATAATTTTGTATATCAGAAAAAAGTTTGATGATATATCGCGGTTAAAAATACTGATAAAGCAGTTGCATTAAATTTAACAATTCCTGCTCCGGCTGTGAAATAACTAAGTATCTAGTTTAATTTTATCTGGCAGAACTCACATATAAAGTATTTAGGATTACGAATTCTAACAAATACAGAAGATTTATCTAGAATAAACTCTTAAATCATAATAGCAATATTACTAAAATCATTACATAAATGTAATAAATAACAATTGCCATTACCAGGCCATATAGCGGCAATCAAAATTGACATTTTAACAAAAATACTAAATGTATTACATTCAAAAGGGGGAATACAATACAATACCTTATAAAAGGGTAACATTCACAACTCACTGGCTCAAGCTATAGAAATATTAAAATACCAACTAACAACCCTATAATCACTGTTGTGATTATAACAACAACCCTATATAAGAGAGAGACAGAAAAAACACCTTTAAATCTGACCAAAATTCCCATACTTCAATCCCAGAAAGGGGCATCTCAACTGAGGAAATAAGGACCAGTAAACGAATAAAAATATATAAAAAATAACTTTTATTAAATATTAAAATAAGTACACAATACAATAAAAATGCATGAATAAAAAAGTGATATAGCAGCTGTCCCACAGTCTGTCAAAAGATGATGGTATTACACCATCTATAGTATGGATGCAGGGTCCAATATCTAAGATTAGTGATGTCGCGAACATAAAATGTTCAGTTCGCGAACCACAAACACGAACCGCCGCAAATGTTCCCGAACCGGCGAACCCGGCGAACCGCCATAGACTTCAATGGGCAGGCAGATTTTAAAACCCACAGGGACTCTTTCTGGCCACAATAGTGATGGAAAAGTTGTTTTAAGGGGACTAACACCTGAACTGTGTCATGCCGGAGGGGGATCCATGTCAAAACTCACCCGGAAAATTACATAGTTGATGCAGAGTCTGGTTTTAATCCATAAAGGGCATAAATAACCTAGCATCCCCCTCCATCATCATCCTCCCCTGTATCTCTTTACCCCCTCCCTCATCATCCTCTCCTGTGTCTCTTTCCCCCCTTCCTCATCACCCTCCCCTGTGTCTCATCCCCCCTCCCTCATCATCCTCCCACCTCCCTCATCATCCTCCCCTGTATCTCTTTACCCCCTCCCTCATCATCCTCCCCTGTGTCTCTTCCCCCCTCCATCATCATCCTCCCCTGTGTCTCTTTCCCCCCTCCCTCTTTTCCCCCTCCCTCATCATCTTCCCCTGTGTCTCTTCCCCCACTCCCTCATCATCCTCCGCTGTGTCTCTTTCCCCCCTTCCTCATCACCCTCCCCTGTATCTCTTTACCCCCTCCCTCATCATCCTCCCCTGTGTCTGTTTCCCCCCTCCCTCATCATCCTCCCCTGTGTCTCTTCCCCCCTCCCTCATCATCCTCCCCCCTCCCTTGATGATAAGGGGGGGAAGAGACACAGGGATAAGTGTGAGGGGTGTTAGGGTGAGGGGTGTTAGGGATAAGTGTGATGGGTGTTAGGGTAAGGGATGCTAGGGTTAGGTGTTAGGGTAAGGGCTGTTAGGGATAAGTGTAAGGGGGTATTATGGCTAGGTGTTAGGGTGAGGGGTGTTAGGGATAAGTGTGAGAATGTTAGGGTTACGTGTTAGGTTGATGGGTGTTATGGATAAGTGTGAGGGGTGTTAGGGTTAGGGTAAGGGGTGTTAGGGATAAGTGTGATGGGTGTTAGGGTAAGGGATGTTAGGGTTAGGTGTTAGGGTAAGGGCTGTTAGGGATAAGTGTAAGGGGGTATTAGGGTTAGGTGTTAGGGTGAGGGGTGTTAGGGATAAGTGTGGGGGGTGTTAGGTCTTAGGGATAAGTGTGAGAATGTGAGGGTTAGGTGTTAGGTTGATGGGTGTTATGGATAAGTGTGAGGGGTGTTAGGGTTAGGGTAAGGGGTGTTAGGGATAAGTTTGATGGGTGTTAGGGTAAGGGATGTTAGGGTTAGGTGTTAGGGTAAGGGCTGTTAGGGATAAGTGTAAGGGGGTATTATGGTTAGGTGTTAGGGTGAGGCATGTTAGGAATAAGTGTGAGGGGTGTTAGGTCTTAGGGATAAGTTTGAGAATGTTAGGGTTAGGTGTTAGGTTGATGGGTGTTATGGATAAGTGTGAGGGGTGTTAGGGTTAGGGTAAGGGGTGTTAGGGATAAGTGTGATGGGTGTTAGGGTAAGGGCTGTTAGGGATAATTGTAAGAGGGTATTAGGGTTAGGTGTTAGGGTGAGGCATGTTAGGAATAAGTGTGAGGGGTGTTAGGTCTTAGGGATAAGTGTGAGAATGTTAGGGTTACACACACAACAATATATTGATAACATATAACAGTTCTTGAACAGGATTATTGCAGAGGGCCAGGAAAGGATCAGAGTTGCGGTGGCAGAGGGACAATGAAAGGATCAGAATGTGGGTGGCAGAGGGACAGGGGGATATAGGGGCACATAATGATGGGGAGGATCGCATTGATGTAGATGAAGGTTTTGAGGAGGGCCAACAGCATTCCCAGGAGGCTGGGGTGTAGCAGCAGAATAGGAGGAGGAGGAGGAAGAATTGTGAATGCCAGAGACGACAGCTGGGATACAGATATGGCCTCCAGAGGGCATAGAAGGCTGCTGGGACCTCTGAGGGCCAAAAAGGTCCATAAGAAGGCCTTTGGGCCCAGAGTAATCCACAAGAAGGCAAATAAAGTGGGGGGATACTTAACTTCATCCTTTTTAGTTCCTCAGTATTCAAACATGTATTCAAACTTTTTTTTTTTTACTACAATGCACAGGTCCTTAAGCTTCTCAGGTGATATTAAGAAGAAAAAAAAATCTTAACCACTGAAGTCCTAATACTTTTTCCATGCAAATAGGTTGCAATAGTTTCCACCATATTACAATCGGCTGATCTACATCCTGAGGAAGGAATACACTTTGAATGCAGAGGAAGCTTTTTCATCTTTGCAGTGGGGAAGCATCAGCTACAACTGCCAGTGCTTTCAACAGAGCTAATGTAAATCACATTAGTTTACAAGGACACATCCTGCATATACAATTAAAATGTAAATTTTGTGTTTAATTATTCATGATAACACAAAGAAAAAAATGGGACTACATTGGTCCTTAAACTTTTATTTCATTATAACTTAAGGTTCAAAGTAAATAACATTTAAATTATGATGTTCTACACATTATCCAATGCTGCCACCTGATGGATATGACTTCTATAGCAACCTAAAAAGATTTTACTTTATATAGAAATATAGGAACTATTATTAAGCAACCCAAAAAAAAAATAATTAAATACTGTACTTTAAATAATAATTAAAATGTACAGGGCTAAACAAATGCCAGGAGCCATGTTCTAATGCCACAAAATGCTTACAGGCACCTAGATTGCATCCACTGTACGTCTCTGCAATTCAATGTTACCTAGAAGCAGGCAGGCATGAGTGACTGAGCCAGGGCAGTGTTGGCGTTGCATTCCCTGAATTCAGCACCGCACCCTCCAGCCGAACGTACCTGTGTGTAAGTGAGGAGTGAAAGCTGCTGCTGCTAGAACAGCCATCACTGACAAATATACTTAGCAGAGCATCCTATGTGCAGCTAATCTAGGCCTCTTTTAATGGTAACTCTCAAGCAACCAAAAACTACATTTATCCGGCATCTACAATCCCTATGGGTGTCGGATAACTGAGAGTCTACTGTATATGGACTTTAGCACATAACATAGCAGAACAATTTCCTCAGCAATAAAAGTATACCACACAAATAAAGCAAAGTGGGACTTGTTAGAGATGCAGGTGAGACTTTCTATGTTAAAGGCTACAAAAAAATAAAATAATCGTAAAACAATTTAAGTAAATCAAATTGTAGTAATAACAAACAGGTTGAGAAAAATGTAATTGTTCTATTAAACCTTTTAGGTTGATATGACATGGAAGATATAGAAAAAAATTAGCATATTTCTCTTGTCAATGTATTTAATGAGATTGGGAGTTTTGTTTGAAGAAGTAAATGCAGATATGTCCTGGCTAGTTTTCAGTGCTGCAGAAGAAATGCGCAGGCAATGAGGGATAGATTCGGGAATATTGCTAAGTATAACAGACACATTTTAATAATATAGATATATATAGCAGAAAATAATAATAATATATACAGTAGTTATAAAATGTGCCTACCAATCATGCTGTATGATGCTGACAGTCCTTCCATGGCTCAGATTGATAATGTTGAGTATTTGGTGCTTGATCTTGAAGAAGAACTTATTCAGTGGTGGGCAACTAACTCCTATAAGGGTCTCCAAGAGCCTGGGATCCAGTATCTACACAGGTGAATTAGAGTGAGCAAAACTAAGTGACTCATGTGTGCTAAATGTTTAGCTGATCTGAGGGCTTGGCCCTGTCAGCCAATGAGCAATAATATAGATGTATGAGCCATACTTGTCTACCCATGAAATCTACAGATGTACATATGCTCTTTGGGTCCTTTCCTGTTATGATTGAGCATCTGCTAGATAGTGCTGCCAAATGTTGCTGCCAATATCATAGCTGTGTCTCTTCCCCCCTCTCCCCTCCCTCCCTGTGACTCTTTCCCCTCTCCCAACCTCCCTCCCCTGTATATCTTTCCTCCCCTCTCCCTACCCTGTGTCTATCTCCCTCTCCTGTGTCTCTTCCCCTCTCTCCCTCCCCTGTGTCTTTTCCCCCTCTCCCTCTATCTGTGTCTCTTTTCCCCTCTCCCCACCTCCCTCCCCTGTATATCTTTCCTCCCCTCTCCCACCCCTGTGTCTATCTCCCTCCTGTGTCTCTCCAACCACTCCCTCTCCTGTGTCTCTTCCCCCCTCTCCCTCTCCTGTGTCTCTTCTCCCTCTCCCTCTACCTGTGTCTCTTTCCCCCTCTCCCCTCCCTCCCAGTGACTCTTTCCCCTCTCCCCACCTCCCTCCCCTGTATATCTTTCCTCCCCTCTCCCTCCCCTGTGTCTCTCCAACCTCTCCCGTGTCTCTTCCCCTCTCTCCCTCTCCTGTGTCTCTTCCCCTCTCTCCCTCCCCTCTATATCTTTTCTCCCCTCTCCCTCCCCTGTGTCTATCTCCCTCCAACCTGTCCCTCTCCTGTGTCTCTTCCCCACTCTCCCTCCCCTGTGTTTCTTTCCCCCCCTCACCTTGCCCTCTCTCCCTCCCCCTCTCCCTCCCGTCTGTCTCTTACCTCCCTCCCCTGTGTCTCTTCCCTCCCTCTCCCTTCCATGTGTCTCTTCACTCCATCCACTTACAGGATGTATGTAATGAAGATATTCTTTTTGCATTGTTCAGTCGTTTCCAACTCTTCGTGACCTCACTGGCCATAACACACCAGAACATCTTTATGTCCATGGCCATGCTGATCCACTTGGTATTCATGGCAGAGATACTGGAGTGGGTTGCCAGTTCCTTCTCCAGTGGGCCACAGCATACAGTTCCTGGTATTCCTAGGTGGTCTCCCATCCCAGTACTGAGCAGGCCCAACCCTGCTCAGCTTCAGTGTGGTATGACCTCTTGCTTCCCTGACTTGGAATCAAACTCTGGTCGACAGCGGTGGAAGCACCATGTCCTAACCACTGGACTACTAGGGAAGCCACAATTATTATTATTATTATTGTTATAGTTTATTTATAACGCACCAACATATTCCGTAGCGCTGTACATAAATTAAGTTCAGACAAAGATAAATACAAATTAACATCTAGCAAAGCAAGGAGGGTCCTGTCTTTGAGCTAGGAATCCAATGTCCCAAATTACTTAGGATAGAAACTCGCAGACTTACAATCTAAGGTATAGTGAGTGGTAAAAGAGGGAGAGAGAGGTGATAAGTGTGTTAGGGTGGAAGGTGATACGCTTCTTTAAAGAGATGAGTTTTAAGTGAGGTTTTAAATGTTTTGAGGCAACAGGATAATCTGGTGGAGCGATGCAAGGAGTTCAAGAGACTAGGGGCAGAATGAGAAAAGTCCTGGAGGCGGGAGTGAGAGGAGGTGACAAGAGTTGTAGAAAGAAGAAGATCATTAGCAGAACGAAGAGGGCGGATGGGGGAGTATTTGGAGATGAGAGCAAAGATGTACGGGGGAGCATTATTGTTGAGGGCTTTGTAAGTTAGGATCATGATTTTAAATGTTATTCTTGAGGCTAAGGGAAGCCAGTGGACAAGATAGCCTTGTAGAACATTAGAGTTATAGAAATATGGAGTTGCTAAAGATAAAATATATTCATGAAGAGGAGGAATCTTGTAAAAAGGAGACAAGTAGAAATGTGAAATAGACACCACTGGAAGTTGCATTGTTAGGGTGGCCAATATGGATGCTGAAATTGATTCATTTAAGAGTGGGTATACAAAATAAGTCAATAGTTCTGAATGTAGGAAGAACATTTTGAAGCAATTGAGAAGCTTGACAGGGAGATTGAAGAAGAGGCAGAGCCATTTTTGTTTAGTCTTAAATGAAAAAGAGAGTGAAGCAACAACAGTGATTGAAAGGTACAGAATGGTGAGGCCAATACACCCTTGTATATCTATAAATACTAGAGGATAGCTGAAAGACAGACCACTACAGGACAGAGAAGCAGTGGAGAAAGAATGTAAGGGGGCATGTTATGAAAACGATGGTGTCCATTGTTTGGAGAAGAATGGCTGTAGATGAAGAAGGATTGTATTACACTTATCCACTAACAAAACAATAGGGTAATAGAAAAGTATTACAAATTATCTTGGGCATATCTGTAAAGTAAAAAAAAAAAAAGTTGGATTGAGTGTAAAAATAATTATATGTGGGGGAATTTACTAATCAATCGCAGGTGCTAAAGTGTCCACAATAGCCAGCATTAACGCCTGATCCAGCTTCTCAGCTCATCATCAGCTCTCCCCTGTAATACCTAGCTCATTGTGGATTACCCTGAACATGGTGTGGAATAGGTATGTTATGGGTGTGATACTTGCATCTACTGTGAAAACCAAAGTTTTCAGAATTTAGCAAACACTTATCCTTCTTTTTACTACCCACAATGCTGATATTCAGCATTGCATGTCTCAACCCTGCGTTAGCAGTTTATTTTAGATATAAATAAAACTATATTGCCAATATTCATCAATTAACATACAATATACATTGTTAGATGCAGTGGCAGAGCTAGAGAATGAGGGCCCCAGTGCCAAAAACATTTGGGGGTGTTATAAACGTATTTTGTGCACTGCCCAAGACCTCTTCCCATAACATCTCCCATCGCTAAGACCTCTTCCCATAACTGCACCTCACCCCATGACTCTTTCCCATAGCTGTTTGCCCCAAGAGCCCTTTCCACAGCTCCACCATTGGTAGCTCCACCTCTGGTTAGATTTTGCAATGTATGTTATATACTTAGTGGTAAATATTAGTTTTCTAATTTTATTTAAATATAAAATATATTGCTACTGTGGGATTGAAACTGTAAATGTTGATATTCAGCATTTTTTGTAGTAAAATGGTTTATGCCACCATGGAGCCTTATGGGCCATCAGGGTACTTCAAAATCCATAGGGATCCCCATTGTTATAGGATAGTATACCATGGTGATCTGTAGGGCCCCCCACTGTATAGCTGCTAATGCTAGGTGCCAAGGAGGTCCCAGGGGATTGTCATGGTTATACATTAGATTACCATGAGGGTTCAGAGAACAGGTTAATTTTAGGTGCGATGGGGGTATAGGCACCCCCATGGTTACAACTAGAGGCCACATAGGGACCCTGATAAGGATATTGTGCACCCCACTTGATGTTTAAGGGGGATACCTGGTCTCATAGGGGTTAACGTATTAGTGTAGTGTGTTCACATTAGGTAGACATTTTATTAATATGTAGCGCTTATAACAGTGCATGGGCACGTTTCGCCAGGTTTGTTGCTGTCAAAATTATTGACATATAACCAACCATTTGCCATACAAATATGGTGCCTGCACAAACAGATAACCATACACATACCTGATCCCTATAACACAAAGGATATACTCCAATTGGACAAGGGGTGTATAACACTGCGACATCAGGCGTTACCACGATTAACCTGGCACGTAATTTTAATACCAGAGATATAGTAAACTGCATGGAGACTTGATTAAAACTAATGCACAATTACCTGCAGTAGATCAAAGCTTATCACAAATTTAGTTAGTAAAGTCCCCCAAGTTTTATGGGAGTTTAAAATGCATTGAATTATTCAGAATAATCTAGTATGTATAAAACAAAAAGTTCAAAACTGTACTAAAGAGTAAATTAAACAAAATTGTACAGTGGAGTAAAAAATAATTGAGTAAATGAAATAAAAATTTAAAAAAAAATTGCACATGGAGTAAAATACAATGGAGTAAATTAATAAAAATTAAATAAAAATATCCCAAAATATTGGTGTAAATGAAAATGAAAAAATATGTTAAAATGTGCTATGACGGAATTGAATAAAAATGTAAATACAAAACGTAGGGGATATGAAATACAATTAAGTATGTATATATAGGTATTCTAAAGTAAATGAAAAAATATACAAAAAAACTAAATAAAAATGTACAAAATACTATGGAGTAAATTAAAAAAAAGGTACAAACAATTCTACTAAGTAAATGTAAAAAATATGCAGAAGAACGACTATAAATTACAGACCTGGCAACTTGTAGCCAGCGTCTCCTAAAATTCTAAGAAACAAAGTAGAGTAGAATGGGGGGTTACAGTGTGAGCTTTTGGGGTCTTATCATCCCATCATCCGGCATGGCTTGCGCTGCGGAATATGTTGGCGAGTTATAAATAAAGGATAATAATGGTATCTGGTAGTGTTACCTAAAATGCTGACACTTAACTTTTTGGTTATTGTATATAAATCTGCCTTAGCTATTAAAATAAGTATTTGTGTCTCTTCACTAATTTGGGTGGCTCCTAAATGTGCTATACATTTGTCAACGTACAAAAGGTACTATAGCGCAGGGGTGTAGGAGCCATAATAATTCGGGGGGGGGGGGGGGGGGTCCAGCTCATTATATACACAGGCTGCAAAATAGCTTATTTATACATACATACAAACAGAAAAATCTGGGGGGCATTGTCCCCCCTATCCCCCCCAGTTCCTACGCCCATGCTACAGAGTAAACAAAAATATACAAAAAGATCAATTAATTTATTTTATATTAATTTATTACATATCATTTTTAACTTTTTTTTTATTAGGCAACTTTATAAATCATGTGTGATTAATACACAAAAGATAAGGACAGACACATTACAAGAGTTTCAATAGATTATAGTTTTTTTTTATAGCTACTTTAAAAACCCCAGTGAATTTATATCTGCAGATACTTAAATATTAGTCCAATGTGCCCTTCAAGTTTGGCAGTACACACTTCAAGTTATAATAGGCTGAGGTAAATATTTAAACAAACTATATTATCCATTTCAGAAACCAGTAGCAATGTTCCACGAGTCCTGTGTTAGTGAGCGTCACTAGTTCAGAGGCTTTATCAGTTCCCACTCTAATTACTGCCTTCTTTCTAGGTCACTGTTACACGCAGGTCACCCACCTCCTCACCATGAGGTGCTCCTACCTGGCCCTGCTCTGCCTTCTTTTGGCTTTTAATGCCAAGGCAGAAGATGAAGAAACAAAGAAAACCGAGTCATCCGAAAGTAAAGAAGAGACGGATGAGCTGCTGGAGGAGGATGACGTTCTGGTTCTAAATGAGAAGAATTTTGACAAAGCCCTTAGTAGCTATAAGTATCTACTGGTTGAGTTTTGTAAGTATAAATGCAATCGTAGACCATTCTAACGACTTTATAGCATTTATGTCATGAATTAAACATTAATTTCTCTCATATTGAAATGGAACTTTATGCAAAATGGATTTTGCCATGTTTTATATCATGCAATTAAAAGAAAATATTTAATTATTGTAAAATATCTTAGGCTTGAAATTTAGAGAGTAGTGTAAAGGCGGGAGGACAGAGGCGCTGCTTACTCCATGCATACCACTCATTTTAATACGCTTTAGGTGGAAGAGGTGTATAAAAAAAATATTAGTTGTTTTGCTTTCATTTTTGTGCACAAAATGATCAATAAAATCAATTTTTATGACAGGCAAAAACTAACTTCCAATTCTAGTGCTTTTCATGGCTGGTACAAGCAGCAGCTTTTTTGATTTCCTTTAATGTTAGTTTTCCATGTCGATGATCCTTTCATAACGTTCAATCAGTAGAAATTAGTATAAACAACATTTTACTACATTGTGAATAAAAAGTCGATATTTTGTGAGAAAACATTTATCATTTACAAGTTGCTTAGCATTGTGGCAGAGCGTACTAGCACTTCCCTGCTCTGCATTACAGCACTGTCAATGTAAATTAGTCTGCCATCAAAGCTAAACAGTTCGGAAAAAATGGGAGCAGCTCCAATATACAAGCTGGAAAATGTGCTATTTTTCAGTTATATTGTGTTTAAAAAGATAACTTTTTTAAATCACAATAAATTTACAAAGTTGTTTATGTTGTTAGTTACTACTGGAAAGTTATGAAATGCATTTAGGAGGTCAGTGTCCCTGTTTGTATTACTAGTAAATATATTTGTGCACTAATGAGTACATCATGATGCATTAAACAGGTCAATAGCCGTTGTTATGAGCACTCGCAGTACAATGTGTCTCCATGAGGCTGGGTGTTCTTTATATTGGGAAATTTCATATATTATGTAAGGATTAATGATATTAATTGTGTTATAATATGTATTCAAAGTGAGGTCAGACAAAGAATCCAATAATATTGAATAAATACTGTGCATATATTTAATAAGTCCATTTGAGAAGGGAAAAATAATGCTCTGAAGTTATAGGCACTAAAAAGCGGTGGATATGTGCTATAAACTCCAAGCAGAAGTAGCAGCATGTTAGACCATGTGTGTTTGTGTCATTCAGTCATGTCCGACTCTCCGTGACCTCATGGACTGAAACACACCATGCTGATCCACTTGGTATTCATGGTAGAGATACTGGAGTGGGTTGCTACTTTCTTCGCCAGTGGGCCACTGAGTACAGCTCCTGGTATCCCTTGGTGGTCTTCCATTTAAGTACTGACCAAGCCCAACCCTGCTTGGCTTCAGGGTGGTGTGACCTCTTGATTGGAATCAAACCCAGGTCACAGAGGTGAAATCACCGAATCCTAATCACTGGACCACTAGGGAACCTCTATATTGGACAGTAAGGGAGTTCAAAAAAGTTTCATATAGGCACGAGACTACGTTGAATACAGGAAAAGGACAATGAGCATTTAAAAAGTCTCTGAACTCACCCATACTCCCTTGCGCCATAATGTAGAATAGCCAGTATCACTATAACTGTTTTACATCTTTTAGTGTTCACTTTGTAGTTTAGGTCTTATCTGTAGCTCAGCTGCTTTGGCCAATATATCTTTTGAAACTGCATTGCTTTTTTTGTATTATATATAATTTTTTTTCAAATATCCAATAATACATTCTGCAAAATAAAAGCAAATATAGGAATATTATTTTTTTAAGAGCCCCCAAACCCATCTAGTCTGCCTTGTGTTCAGGATAACACAACCATGTATTATATATTAACTGCTACCGCCATTACAAGTATCCGCTATTATTTCAGTGAAATAGTACTTTTATTACCAGGTATGCTAAATGAATATGTATTTGTCCCTCTTTTCAACTGATATATACATATATTTTATAAACTATGAAATAATCTTATTTGTTGAATACATATATTTTATAAACCATTAAATAATCTTATTTGTTGAATACACAAACTCTTATCAAAGTGTATAGCTAATATTTGATAAATAATTATTAATTTCTTCAGGACTTTTTAATAGGGCAGCATCACTTTATCACCTTCATTTATTTACAAGATGAAAAGACTGTCACATATAATGGGTTATACATTAATTTTAAGTATAATTTGGTCCCTGGACCAATCGACTATCACAAACATATCTGAATTATTATTGTAATTTGCCATATAAACTCAAGAGCCACCGTAGTCCAGTATATTCTAGCATCATTGTTGTTCAGTCCTTCAGTCATGTACGACTCCCGGTGACCGCATGGACCACATGGTCCATATGGTTTTCTTGGCAAATATACTGGATTGAGTTGCCAGTTCCTTCACAAGTGGACTGCATTTTGTCTGACTTCTCTGATATGACCTGCCCATCTTGGCTGACCCTACATGGTATATATAGCTCACAGCTTCATTAAGATACAGAAACCCCTTCACCACTACTAGGTTTTAAGGGGATTTTAAACATTACATAAAGCTTTTTTTGTCATAAATAAACATTGTTTTATAGTGTACAAAATTACATTAAATATAGGCAATGTGGGAGCAGTGAGCATTATGGATGCATATTGTGCATTGGTTTTAATGTATATCAGATTAGAAAACACAAGTCCTTATTTACACTTCCTCTTAACTCATTGGTAAGATAAATGGACGCTCAAATATATTGTTTGTGTTTCTGCCTGTCTATTGCTTTAGTATTACATTTCTTTAATTATTATAATTTACTTTCCATGGGGATAAACATTTTTTGTTATGTAGGACAGAAAGCTTTGGACTGCAGTGGCCCTCCATATAGCATTAAGGTTTGTTATCCAAGAGTCAAGATTAATTTAATTATAAATAAACATAAAGGAGAAGGTCTAGTCAGTGTCTAATCAAACTATCCAACAAGTAGTTATCCCAGTGACACTGCTATTCCTTTTAAAATTACCAAAATTATTTGTTGTTGTTAAGTCATTCAGTCATGTCCAACTCTCCATGACCCTATGGACTCAAGCACGCCAAGCACATGGTTATATGTCTGGTTGTGCTTATCCATAATTTCTTGGCAATGATACTGGAGTGGGTTGGCAGTTTCTTTTCTAGTGGGCTGTAATTTATCTGACCTCTCTGCTATGATCTGCCCATCTTGGGTGGCCCTATATAGTATAACTCACACCTTCATTGAGGTACACAAGCCGCATCACCATGACAAGGTGGCGATCCAGGAGATATATTTATATATTCACACACATATAAGAATAAATGATAAGATATATGGAAAGGGGTAACAATTGTATTATCGTGTTATTTAGATGTTTGATAGATTTTTTTTGTAGAATTTCCCGTTCTTTTACCATAATGTTTAACATTTTCAGTGGGAAAAAAGACAGATGCAAAGTGCAACTATATTTAAAAAGTTGCCAGTTATATGAATGACCTCCATATTCCAGCTGCTGGCGTTCTCATAGATAATGTTTTACTAAGTGATAAAGTGACTTAAAAGGAGCCTGCAAAAAGCAGCATTATTCCTTATCTTAACACCAAAATAATTAAAGAGACAGAACCGCAAATCTTTTTTTTTTTTTCTTATGCATTTAAAGTAGCATGTGTTAAACATTACCAAAAGTTGTGTTTGCATAAAAAAAATATTATTTAAAATCTTTTTAAACATTCTTGAAACTAATAGGGAGTGCATAGAGCATATATGAGTATGTAGGTTTACTAATACAGCTATATTACTGTTATCTGGCTGACAGATCCAGCGCCCTGATCAGTTTTTATGGCTTGATAGCTTTATTTGAAAAAGTACATTATCAAATACCCTCTTACAGAGGCAACAAATATATAAATGGTGCCAATGTCCCTTTAAACATCAGATATTGATTACAAGGGATACATTCACACTTTCAATTTTCAGTAAGGTAAGCACCTAAAATAGACATACTATAAAGCTGTCTTGTCTACTATTAAATTAACAAGTCTTGGGAATAATTGGGTTACATGAGGAAACCTGCTGATATCCATGGCTTCTACCATGGGAGTACTTACATTTGAATGTCTAGGACAGTATAAAAGCTAAGTACTCCCATGGTACAAGCCATGGATATCAGCAGGTTTCCTCATGTAACCTAATTATTCCTAGACATTCAAATGTATGTGCCCCACCATGCCCCACTTGCTACTCCTTACCCCTTTCCATATCTCAAATCATTTGTTTATATATATATATATATATATATATATATGTCTGTGTAAATAACACATGTGTGTGTGTATATATATATATATATATATATATATATATATATATATATATACATATATATATATATATATATATATATATATATATATATGTATATATATATATATATACGTATATATATATATATATACAAATATATATATAGTGGCGGAGAAACCGCAAGTGCAATGCACCGGAGCCCTCCCCTGGATCCACCCCCCTTGATTACGCACCCTGATCCACGGCACTTGATTCCTCGTCCTCTTCTGCCCACCCCCTGCTGAAGCAGAGGAGCGGCAGAAGAGGCACAGCAATCAAGTGCCGTGGATCAGGGTGCGTAATCAAGGGGGGTGGATCCAGGTACGGCAGAGGGGGCATGGCATGGGCTGGGCTGTGGAGGTGAGAGGGCATGGCATGAGGTGGGGAGGTAACAAGGCATGTGGCATATATATTTATTTATGATCTATCTATAATTTATATATATATATATATATATATATATATATATATAATTTAATAATATACATTTATAATATATATAATATATATATTTATGGATATAGGACTTTATACAGTATCTCACAAATTTGAGTACACCCCTCACATTTTTGTAAATATTTTATTATATCTTTTCATGTGACAACACTGAAGAAATGACACTCTGCTACAATGTAAAGTAGTAAGTGTACAGCCTGTATAACAGTGTAAATGTGCTGTCCCCTCAAAATAACCCAACACACAGCCATTAATGTCTAAACCGTTGGCAACAAAAGTGAGTACACCCCTAAGTGGAAATGTCCAGATTGGGCCCAATGTGTCAATATTTTGTGTGGCCACCATTATTTTCCAGCACTGCCTTAACCCTCATGGGCATGGAGTTCACCAGAGCTTCACAGGTTGCCACTGGACTCCTCTTCCTCTCCTCCATGATGACATCACGGAGCTGGTGGATGTTAGAGGCCTTGCACTCCTCCACCTTCCGTTTTGAGGATGCCCCACAAATGCTCAGTAGGGTTTAGGTCTGGTGAAATGCTTGACCAGTCCATCACCTTTACCTTCAGCTTCTTTAGCATACAGTGGTCGTCAGTGGTCAAGGCAGTGGTCGTCAGTGGCAGTGGACTTGGACATGTGTCATTATCATGTTGGAATAATGTCCTGTGGCCCAGTCTCTGAAGGGAGGGGATCATGCTCTACTTCAGTATGTCACAGTACATGTTGGCATTCATGGTTCACTTAATGAACTGTAGCTCCCCAGTGCCGGCAGCACTCATGCAGGCCCAGACCAATCATATATACACATATGTCTATATGTCTATATATGTTTTCTATAATATGTTGTGTTGATTCCCCCTATATGCATTTACCTGCTGATGTCAGATGCTGCCTCCACTCTCTCTGCATTGCTGTTTACATTCAAACTGAGGGTTTCATCTCATATCAGTGTTTTTGTGCTATTTGTGCCTTATCCGTTTATTTGTCATTTAGGGATTATTTCTACTACATTTTCTCAGTATAGATGTATACTTTTGGTGGTAAGAGTGTCATGGTCTGGGCCTGCATCAAATTTACACTGTTATACAGGCTGTACACTTACTACTTTACATTGTCTTCAGTGTTGTCACATGAAAAGATATAATACAATATTTACAAAAATGTATTTTGTGAGATACTGTACATATATATATATATATATATATACACACACACATATATATATATATATTTATATATATATATATATACTAAAATATTTTCCCCATAATCTAGACTAGTTCTTTAAAATAGTTTACTTTAAATATGATACTTTTGTGTTCATTTAAATAGGGCACGTTTGAATTAGTTAAACAGAGCCAATCTAAATTGCCAAATCATAAGAAATAAAATTAATCTATGAAATATGTGATAAAAATGTAAAATATGGCAATATGACAAAATATGGAATAAAATAAGCCACGGGGAACCAAGTATTATTTCTTTATCTATGTCCACCCATCTGTCTCTTGATAATTAGTCATCGTTTAGTTGAGCTTTGTTTACATAGTAATTATGCTGCCCCTATTTTCTCAGACAAACATCTGCTTAAATCGAATGTTGATGGCAAGGGCAAGCTAAATACATATAAATGTGTCACAAGATGGTAATAAATAAGATAGTAACCAGTTAAATGTACACCGGCAGATAAGATTGTGAGCTTATGTAACAAATAATGTGTGATTAGTAAACCATTTGTTGTTTGGTCATTCAGTCATTTCTGACTTTCTGTGACCCTATGGACCACAGCATGAGCGGTACATCTTGTTTCTGGGTATACTTATCCATAAGGTTTTCTTTGTAAATGTACTGGAGTGGATAGCCAATTCCTTCTCCAGTGGACTGCAATGTGTCTGATCTCTCTGATATGACCTGCCCATCTTGGGTGACCCTACATGGTATAGCTCACAGCTTCATTGATGTACACAAGCGTTTTCACCACAACAAGGTAGCAATCAAGCTTTAATTCTCTTGAAATATTTATTTTATTTTATAAATATACTTAATTGGCTGTTAATTCTTCTACAAAATCATTATTTTTTTGCTATGTAGAGGTTTGGAGCAGCTACTTTTCAGTAGCTGCTACATGCCCATAAATACGCATAACCAACTAATTTATAGAGCAGAAAAACATTTCAAGAAAATACATCCTATATTTTATTAATTTGTTTATATGTACATTATCAGTTTTCTATTGACAAGTATGAGTTTTTAAATTAATTTTGTAATAATATAATTATTTAAATAACAACATTTTGAAAAAGCATGAAAAAGTCGAGTCTTTTCAAGAAATTGTTTGGGTTTTTATTTTTCTATTTACCATCTCATTATAATTAAAAAAAAGATAATTATTTTACTGAGTTACTAAGAAGAAGTCAATAGCCTGGTAAACAGTTGCCTTCAAGCTCTACTCAGTAACTTCCTGTTTCTATGTATGAGAAATACTTGGCCACAGAAGTGAAAGAAACAGGAAGTTGGTAAGTGCATATTATGGATATTGTATGCAAATGACCATTGGGGTTTGGGCTCCCTAATGGTTATAGATGTGGACCCCTGGCTCACTGTAGCTTGTGGAGTTCAACTACACCTCACTGACGAGGCCCACAGAGGTCGAAACACGTCTGGGGTTTGCTGTCTCAGGGTAGAATTGCCTGGTATTTCGGTGCTGGGTCACTCTAGTGAGTGGGACCAGACTGATATACTACAGGATATTTCCCCCTGTGAAGGGCACAAGTGAGCTAAAAGAGGTTGCTCCTATTGATGTTAGTTTGTTCTCTTATTGAGCACCTTTGATTTTGTTGTTTTTTTATGCAAATTACCCTTAGGGATTAGTCTCCCTAAGGGTAATAAGGGGCTCCAGATGTGGACTTCTTGCTCACTGTACACCTCAGGGAGTTCAGCTCCACCTCACTGACGAGGCCCAGTGGAGGCTGAAACGTACGTCTGGTGTTTGTTGTTTCTCCTGCTGGTATTTCAGGGCTGGATCACTCTATTGGTTGAGACCAGACTGATATATTATAGGATATTTTCCCATATTAAGGGGACAAGTAAACATAGACACAAACCTATTAAGATTTGTTTGTTTCAGAATAAACACAGCTGACCATATTCTTGCTTTTAAGTGCATATTGATGCCAACAGCTTGCCAGCTTCTTTTAAGTAGGTTTTTTTAAAAGTTTTTAAAAGAAAGTGTAAAATATTGATAGTTTATTTGCTTTGATAAATAAAACACTAATTTTAATATCTGGAGTAAAATGTTGAGTTGATTGAAATTGATAAATGACTCTTATAATCATTAGATTATTAAACCACCTTTTCCATTTCAGATGCTCCTTGGTGTGGTCACTGCCAGACTCTTGCCCCAGAGTACACAAAAGCCGCAGGAATCCTGAAGAATCAGACAACAGAGCTGAGACTTGCTAAAGTGGATGCAACGGAGGCAAAAGACCTGAGCACTGAGTTTGATGTGAGCGGATACCCAACAATCAAGTTTTTCAAAGATGGAAACCGGACCGGCCACATTGATTTTGGAGGTAGCAAAAATATATTTCCTTAAAATACTGCTGTATTTCAAGAAAAATGGCATTTGTTAAGTAACTAACTACTTTAAAAGTTGTATAAGCCAGGGACATAAAAATATTTTGGAAATCAGAATTTATTTTTGAGAACAGGGATCAAAGTAAACGTTTTTATAATCACTTTTCCTTACGAGCTGGATAATAGGGGTGTGTTTTTTATATATCAGTAGAAGGATTCGGAGAACAGGGAGAGGGCAAAAAGCTTTATTAGATAATTGGATAAGATTGTAATTGAAACCATTGCTCTTTCTGCTCACTTGCCCAAAATCAGCAAGCTTGTATCAGGAAGTGCAACTATAGCTCTCCAGAAATGTAAACGTCCCTCTCATACACACATCTTCCACCAAAGTATTATGGAGGATTCCAGGGTCCAGCAGAGGCTTAAAGGTATATGGAAGTTTCCCTGTTTTCAATATTAAAATAAACTACCCAAGTGTTTGCAGATCTAATCATCATTTTATTAACAAGTGCTTAAAAGCTCTATTTTCATTTACTCAAACCTTCCAAACAATCCCTGCAAAGGTTTGCTCCCACAGCTCATTCATGCAATGTTTCTATTGTACTAGATATACTAGCCACCTACAGATTGTCTCTCATCAGCATTTCGAAAAATGCAAGAAATTATTGTTTATAAAGTCAACAATAAAGCCATCTGTATCTAAAAATAATTTAAAAATGAATGTTACATGCTTGGTATGCCATCATGTAACAGGGGGAGGAGGAGACAGACCCAGCGCCGAGGGTATATTAACATTCATTGTAAATCTATTATAATTACAGATGGCTTTATTGTTTGAGTTAATAAACACAATTTTATTTTATTTACTGAATGAGCAAGTGGTGATCTAGATCCTAACAGCAATGTATCTGGTGCTTACAATGACCCGTTACATCAAACACATTCTAAAATAAGACTGTTTTCTTGATGTTCTAGGCAGGAGAGATGCTGATGGCTTTGTGAAGTGGATGCTGAGACGCTTGGGGCCTCCTGCGGAGATTCTAGATAGTGATTCAAGTGCAGAGAAGTTTGTCAGCACCCATGAATATTCTGTTATTGGTTTCTTCAAGGTATGTTTGCCTTTGCTTGGTAAGTATGATCAATGATAGAACTTGTACAGCTATAAATGGCAGGGGACTGATTTATAACTTTCACCCTTTTCCGGTAGGAGAAATATGTTGATAAAGAGATGTTTTATCAGAATCCAATAGGTTTGTTTGAGAAAGCGGTCTTGAGAGCAGCGAAACGACTGTCAGGTGTATATATAATTTACTAATACTCACACAAAGCCTGGTTAGTCTGCGTGAGGCTCCTTTATCCTGAATTTGAGGCAGTTTTAGCATTTGCAGCCCATGGTAGCACATCCATTATGTTTGAAACTGCTTCCCACTATTGACTCTATGTTAAGGTATCCCGCATTTTGGGGACATTCAAATGGCTGGTTTGTTTAGGTTAAGTTTCTAATGGTGTGAAAGTTAAATGTTTTTAATAGTTTGAATGTTTTGTGCACTTTGAGATAATTTTATTAGCCAAGGAACAAATAGTTTATTGGCAACAGCTGTATTTAAATAAATTATATTTTTTAATATGTAGCAAGCATTGACAAATACTGTTTAACAGAATTATATTTATAGCAGTTATTTACTATTGAACAATAAATTGAGTCAATAGAGATATATAGTTACATAGTTATGAAGTATTTAAGGTTACAAAAAGACGTCAAGTCCATCAAGTTCAACCTTTTTAGATCTTTTCTGATCTGCAATATGCAGGTTAATTGTTGTTGCTTGCTAAATAAGATATTTTTTTTTGTTCTGTAATTAGGTATTATGTCAATTTATATTCAACCTCGATATAGGTCACATTACAAGCTTTCAATACATAGTACATTTTTCACCAGGTGTAGTGTAATAGTAACTTAAAGGGACACTAATGGTCTAATGTTCACAACAATGCAACAATCTATAGCAATGGCAACATCTTTAATGTACAGCTTATATAAATATATGCAATCGTTTATTGTAAAGTGACTTAAAATTGCATTTTATACCTTTTTTGCTACCTGATGCTCCTTCCTAGTATCCACCAATATTTGTGAGAGTTATATTATTATTCTCTGGCACAAGGGATAAGAGCTTTGTAAATTCAAGATGAGGGGAAAAGGGGATTTCCTATATACATTTTCTCACTAATTAACTTTTTTAGGAATTACAATGAACTAACAGTCTCATTTAAAAAAAATACAAAGAACTAATTGTAATTAAAATGAAAAGAAATTGCAAAAATAAATCAAGTTTTTTTGGGAGAGTTAGTCACCCTTTAAAGTGTATCTAGGTCAAGTGAAAGTAGTATACTCTCTATTCTATGTACTTTGAAAATGTAATTCCTCACGTCACCTTTTCATGTAAACTTTACATGCAACATCATTTAATCTACTGTCTGTTAAAACAACTACATTGCCCAATTGGTAAATTTATACACACTTAAAATCACTCTTAATATTGCCACATATTCTATTAGCTACTCGCACTCAGATTACGAGTTACGCGCCCACAATCACTACATTCCCAGCCAAAGATGCAAATGTGGCCTTAGAAATCCATTGCTTTTAGCACAGCTCGAATATTACAAGCTCTAAATAATTAAAGTTATACAAAATCGAAATTCTATCAGACCCGTATCGCTAGCTCGAAAATAAAGCCTGACCTGCGACTGAAAAAAGTATCACGTTTCTGTCAAAATTATTATGAGTACTAAATAGGACTTGCAAGAGCTTTTTCAAACACTTATTAGAGCTGTAACAGCAATTAAACACACAATACTGTATTTTAAAAGCTTGGGAAAGCATGGAAAGACATTATAATTATTTGCAGGACAGTCTGAAATGCATAAAAATGCAATAAAAATATATATATATATAAAATATATATGATTCCCAGGACTCAGGGGGTTAATACATATCATGAAACCCACATGGACTAAAACAGTAGCTCTAATGCATTTTATAGATTGCTTGATTTCGAGCCAGATCGGCAAATATTACTTATTGGCACAAATTAATTCTTAGCCTCAGATTGCAGATTGTAACTTCCATGTTTTACTGACGTCATGATGTTGCACTCTTTTACTGTTGGCTGTATCTAAGAAGTAAATTACCGGCTTGCTTAAATATTGCAAGATCATATGATCAATCCCAGTGAAATCCTGCTTAAAAAGGCAGGGTTTGTGTGTGGAGGCTGTAAGACGTGAATTGCGGGCTGGAATCAATAGAATATATCTAAACATTTAGAGAAAAAAACACCCACGGGTTAGATTCACTTCATACAGCCCGTAAGTCAGAGGGTTAGAAATTTGCAACAGTTATAGAGCAATTTAATTGAACAAGCCCGCAACTACATTGCCGAAAGCCAAAACCGTAAACCATGAACCCATAAGTAGCATTTCAGGGCATGATCATGATTAATTAAGCAAGCCCGTAAGTACCGATATAGAAACAATAGTAAATGAGATCATGACATCATTAAAACATGGCGTTTAAACCTCAATCAATTAATGTTTAGACAGCCAATATGCGATCGTGCTCGCAATCCAATGATTTAAAAATTAAGAAACTGTTATAGTCCATGTGGGTGGCCTGAGATGTTTTAACTCCTTGATTCCTGAGCATGATATAACACGGAAATAAAACCTGAATTTTTTTATTTTTATTGCAGTGCAGTACAGTATTGAGTTTTTATTTGCTTTTATAGTGCCAAAGACAGGTGTTTAACCCCCATGAGAGTCCTCTCTAGTACTCTGAGGATTTTTGGCTACATTTGCCTTGGGAAATTGTTGCAATTTAATAGCGATTCGCAATTTTAGTGATTGTAACATTTGCGGACTTGGAAGATCAAAGGCTTAGATGGGTCAGAGTTACGATTTTGACAACCGCAGTTGCTTTTCAGCCTTTAATCTGCAAATCAATTGTGGGTAGCTAGAAGAGGCAAATATAATAGCAGTAACTTTTGCGGGCTACATTACAGGTTTTGACAATTTAATGAGGCCCCATGTCTTTATGTATAGGCCAGAAGTCTATAATTAGTCTTAATGTAAACATTCTCCATGACTTGGGCCCCCATGCAAATTGTGAGGTATAATTTGTAGTATACCGGTAAATCGGCTGCTGGAGCTTTTTTTCCAAATGTTTCAAGTTTATATTAATCTTTTCACACGCAATGTTCCGGGTCTCGGACCACAATCTGTAAATCCTGCCTGGTCTGCAAGATATTTCAGTGTAGGGAGTACCCAAACCAAAATTGACGGATGAGAAACGGCTCTAGGAACCAATAGAAAATGAGAACTTCATGATTATTATAATGAGTGAGAACAAGCGCTGTAACTGTGGCAAGGAACCATAATATTTATATATACATAAAGATATTATTTTTTTATGTTTTTATATTTAAAATTAAATAGATGTGACAATTGTATCTATAAATGTGTTTATTTTGTATTTTTATACAATATATATATATATATATATATATATATATATATATATATATATATATATATATATATATATATGTGTGTGTGTGTGTATACATACATAGACAATGCATTAGAGCATTTGTTCCTAGGCATAGTTTCCTAACACATATAAACCCCTTGAGTACTGGGTTGTGTGTTACTCTTGATGTTGTATACCGGAACAAACATAATAATACAATATCATATTTTTTAATTACACATATGTTTATATTGGTTTGTTAAGTGTCAAATAATGTTAAAATGTCCTAAAGTTTCATTGTTGTTTTGGTGCTATACTGTTTCTTTAACGGCTGCTCCTGGAACCGGCATTGATTTTAAAAAGATTTGCAAGTGCTCTTTGGTATCCGTAATATTTTCTTCACTTTTTGTGATGTTACGGCACTGCCCTATTTTACTAGTGATCCGTAAATTCTTATTAACATAGAGTTTGGTGTAAAAAGTCTAATGGAGTAACTCATAATCCTTTGTCAGTGCAAGCTCAATGGAAAAGTGTGCCGTAATTTTAGTCTCTGGCTTGCCGCAGTCACCCATAGTAGTTCTCTCGCAATGTTTCCAGGATGGGTGATTAACATACCTAGGGAGATTTACTTTGCTCTTAAACATGGTGTAATCTGCGATATAGTGGATAAGCATGGAGGTCTTGCTTGGCCATGACATAAACATCGAAATTTTGAGATGCTTTATAATGAAATTTAAAATTGCGCAAGACCAACAAAGAGCACGGAAAAGGAAGATAAAAGCTGAAGAACTCACCAGAAAAATTTAAACATTTTAATATTTAAGTTGGACTAGGGTAAAGAACTTAAAATATGTTACAAATAAAGTATTTTAGGTAACTTTAAGTATCACTGTAGTTCAAGAAAAAAGTCACTTGTTGGTGAAGAATGTAACAAACTAACAACATTAGCAGCTGCGTAAGCCATAGATCTGAAACGTATCATGGATGCTTCCAGGGTCCAGAAAAAGCATCAACATGTGTTGCTTATTGCTGTGGAAGTCCCATAATTACAGTATGTTGTTTTAAAGAAATTGACTTATTATTGTAAAAAAATATTTTTTAGAAAGTAACCATTATACAGTCATTAATTTAACTATTATATGCAATTTTCAGATGGCTTTATTAACGTGATTTATTAAATAGCATTGGATCATGGTTGCATGTAATAGTTCCAATCAGTTTTATTTAAAGAGCTTGTACTATAAAATGTAAAGTTTTATCAGCATTCTTACTACTCTCTCCCCTGCTAAAGTGTGTTAACAAACTATTCAATGGCAGTTCTCAGCATTGTATATCAGCATATAATAGTTGATAAATAAAATGCTGTATTTAGTTTTTTTGATTTGTAGAAAAAAGAATTACTATTTTACAAAAATAAATATTATAAGTATGAGACTTCAGTGGCCATTTAGGAATTTTAGTTAATGACAGAACTCATCAAGTTCTTTAAAAAAGTACCTTTAGGAGCAAGAAACATGATAGATGTTATTGGTTTGGCCCCATAGTACCATAGTATGACGTATATTGTTGGCAATTTTTCAGAGAATGATTAAAAAAAAGTTGGTTCTATAAAAAGTTGAGCCATTCCTTGATGATTGTCTTGCAAGACTTTGAAGTGTATGACTACCTTGTTGACAATGATCTATTAAATAAATTAGCAATAATTTGATTTCTCTTCGTGTTTAAGACTTTTTATAAATGACATAAAATATATAACATTACATATCCTTATAATCTAAATCTATATCTTGCCCTAACATCATATGACATTCGATTTCTCTTAATTTCAACATGTATTAATAGGATCCTTCGAATGATGATGTCAAAATATTTTATGATGTCGCTGATGGTGCGGAAGACTTCCAGTTTGCTCTGGCACATAAAGAAGAACTTTTTAAGAAGTTTGGTGTAACAGAAGATACTGTCCTGTTTTTCAAAAATGTAGGAACCTTTCCTTTCCTAAATTTCTTTTATAAGCAGCAAAAACATTTATTGTTTTTAAATATGTTTATTAATACTGTGCCACTAAGGATTCTGGGTTGTGACATGCAAATGAGGTTCAAAATGTACCACCTATCCAACTGAACAAAACTAATTAGAATTAAGGGTATGGCAAATGCCCTGATAATTTGCATGCATAACCCTCATTGTTTAAATGGATTGTATAAAATAAAATGTTTCTAATGAATAATTATATGAAGTTTAAACGTATCAAGAATCTGACAATCTGAAGATATCAGGCTCCATTCTCTAACTTCTTTTTTTAATTGCATTCAAACAGGAGGTTAGTAGTTGGATTCTGGAACCATCTGTTTGCCCATGGCCAGATTAACCATTAGGCTAACTAGGCAGCAGCTTAGGGGGGGGGAGGGGGGCGCTTCCATGTGAGTGGGGCCATTTTTAAAATAAAATGGTTCCTTGCTTAAAAAAAAAAAAAATGCTGTAGATGATAGACTGGCTACTAGGGGGTAACACCTAGAACAAGAGCGTTACAACAGCAAAAGGAACTTACACACACATAAAAGGTAAAAATGGGCAGATGCATACCTTGAGTACTCACTCACAGAGGCTCCTCCACTTCACTGCCAAGGGGCTCTGAAAATGTAGATCCAGCCCTGTGCTTTCCAGGTTGTCAGCATCTTCTTAGAACATTTTTAAAGATGTGCCTTTTTTTTAAAATAAAAGTAAAAATGGTAAAAACAAGTATATGTTGTGACTTGACACTCTATGTTCCTTGATACGACATGATACAAAAAAAATCAGATGTGAGCTTTTGTGTTGAAGCTCCCTGACTGGAATCAAACCCTGGTCATAGTGGTGAAAGCACTGAATCCTAACCACTGGAGCAGCAGGGAACCCTTTCGTTTCAATATTAGGTTGTGCTTAATTCTACTTAAGTGCTAAGCAGAGTTTCAGTTTATTAAATAACTGATTAGCAATAAATCAGAATTTAAAGAAAAAAATAAAAGTACTATTAAAACATACCTTTGAACATATGTACAATACAACTTCAGTGACTTAGTGTTTCTTTTAGTACTGTAATTGTAACTGCTAATTTCTCACTTATTATTTTTATGATATTTTATATGTAGAGTACCAGTAGATCCTGCGGCGCTAGTGGTGCCATAAACACATAGATAACATTTGACAAACACCTAAAGAGAGTACAAATACAGAGGTAGTTATAGGAATGAGAAATGTAAAATCTTATACTTAATAAAATCGTAATCCAGTGTAGGGTGATCGGCAGATGATGAGCGTTGGGTGAGGTGGATGATCCTGGCAGAAGAATTCAGGACAGGGCGGAGTGGGGACAACCTTACTGTATCCAGGAATTCAGGACAGGGCGGAGTGGGGACAACCTAACTGTATCCAGGAATTCAGGACAGGTCGAGTGGGGACAACCTAACTGTATCCAGGAATTCAGGACAGGTTGGAGTGGGGACAACCTAACTGTATCCAGGAATTCAGGACAGGTTGGAGTGGGGACAACCTAACTGTATCCAGGAATTCAGGACAGGTTGGAGTGGGGACAACCTAACTGTATCCAGGAATTCAGGACAGGGCGGAGTGGGGACAACCTAACTGGATCCAGGAATTCAGGATAGGATGGAGTGGGGACAACCTGACTGTATCCAGGAATTCAGGACAGGTTGGAGTGGGGACAACCTAACTGTATCCAGGAATTCAGGACAGGTTGGAGTGGGGACAACCTAACTGTATCCAGGAATTCAGGACAGGATGGAGTGGGGACAACCTAACTGTATCCAGGAATTCAGGACAGGTTGGAGTGGGGACAACCTAACTGTATCCAGGAATTCAGGACAGGGCGGAGTGGGGACAACCTAACTGGATCCAGGAATTCAGGATAGGATGGAGTGGGGACAACCTGACTGTATCCAGGAATTCAGGACAGGTTGGAGTGGGGACAACCTAACTGTATCCAGGAATTCAGGACAGGTTGGAGTGGGGACAACCTAACTGTATCCAGGAATTCAGGACAGGATGGAGTGGGGACAACCTAACTGTTTCCAGGAATTCTGGATTTGTTGGCGTGGGAATAACTTAACTGTATTTTAAGTAATTCATTTCTTATCTTTGTTTAAAGCATTTGATGTGTTCTTATTTAGGGTGATGAAAGACAAGATTACAAAATAGATGACGTTGGTCTGGACAAAGATGAGCTTTCCAGATTCCTTATGGTAAACAGCATGGACTTGGCAACTGAATACAATTCTCAGGTAAATAATCTATATAATAATTTTTGTCTCAACCATAGTGATGATAACAAAGTAAGAATAAAGGCAGTGGAAGGAAGAATAAACTATATTAAAGGGACACTGGAGTCCCAAATGTGTTGCGTATTTCATGTGAAGTTAGTACAGCATCACGTACATGTGTGCTGCACCTCTATCATTTTAAATTATTGAGATTGAGAGGACATCTAATCAAGTGTAATTATGTATGTTTGGTTAACTAGTGTACATTGGATAGTGATAAAGAACAAACTTGTTAATCTGCATGAATTTCCTGTCACTAAATAATGAAACAGTGCAAGCCAAATAAAATAAGTACTAACACCCTCTGTCTCTGGCACACATTAATGTAACTTTTCTACACTATAAACCATTCACTTTTCAATAAACAAAACCTTTTAAATGTTAAAACATTGTATTTTTTAACGTATTCTATAAAATATGTGATTAATTTGTCACATGGAATGGATACAATACATAAAAATAAAGGACTGCAATTTGATAATTTTTTGTTAAAAGAAAAAAAAATGAAAACAGTTTTTAATACTTTTTTGTTTATATATTCTAAAATCCGACTAGTAGAGTCTGCCCTCTGCAGCTCATGAAGACACGGACTGTGAAGTGCCGTGTTTCAAATTAGCCAATTAGTAAAGAGCTCTCAGCAGCATGTTGCATTATGTTGCTGAGACATGGTCACTGATTAGCTAGTAGAGACCCTTCATCACAAGTACAGTGAATCTGTGGGGGGAATTTACTAACAAATCAAGGGCACTATAGTCCGTGTTAACCAGCGATGCAGCTTATCAGTTCATTGTGCAACTTATTCAATAATGGACCCATCTGGCACTCTAACTACTACCATAAGAGTTCTTTTGGACCTCCTGGATCCGATATAACCATGAGGGTTCACAAGGAACCCCATAGTTCCTGCTACTACCCCTCCAAATAAGTAAATGAAATTTAAAAAATTACAAAAAATAATAAAAACTACAGAAAAATCCAAAATAGGGGGAAAAAAGATTTACCAATAAAATAAAATAAAAATGTAAATAAAAGAAGAGTACGAACAAAAATAACAACTACAAAAAACACCTGATGGGGGGGGCATTTATACTTACCCTCCTTTGAAACATTTCCAGTGATGATCAGCAACTCCGTTGTCCTCAATTCTTCATTCCTGGAAGAGCGGGCACATCCACGTTGACTGTACAAATCAGTCTTCTTCTTCCCCATGGCTCCTCTCTTGGGCCCACCAAAAGGGCCTTCACCTAAAAAATAAAAATGTACTTAACTAACGGAACTCTTCCTCTGAGGAGCTTATGACCACTTACTTCCGTATATACTCATTTTATGGTTTCTGATTGGCTAAGATATGTGTCAGTCATATCACAGCCAATCAGAATCGATTATTTGAATTGCTCCCACTCCACTTAAAAGCTAACCAATCGGACAGAGCTATGACCCTTTCAGTGGCGGAGCTAGTGCATGGGGGGCCCCAGTGCAAAAAGAACCCCCAGGAGGGGGCAGGCACACATTTTTTTCTGCACTTCCCGAACCCCCTTCAACATCATCTCACACAGTACGTATATAAAATATATATAAAATATATAAAAGATTAAAAAAAAGTGCACACATACATATAACAAATGTGTGTGTGTATATATATATATATATATATATATATATATATATATATTTATTTATTTAAATATATATATATATATATATTTCAATATATATATATATATATATATATATATATATATATATATATATATATTGTGACAAAGTTGTACAGAGATATGAGATCCTGGAGGGCAGATATGTGAGCCTGAGGCTGGATGGAGGCATTTGCCCAACCCAGTCCTGCAGGGGTTAAAGGCTTGATTACATCACAATGCGGCTGCAGCAGTGAACAGGCTGGGGCAGTTTGTGAAAAGTCAGTTGTAGCTCAGAGCCTAGAGAGGCAGTGTGTTTGAGCTGGTCCAGAGAAATGTTGCAACTCTGAGGAAGAGTTGTAGCCCAGAGCCGAGGGGAGAAGAGATGTAGGCAGAGCCATGAGAGGGAACGTTACAGTGCAGACCCCCGAGAGAGTTTCGCAGCGTGGTAGGTGATAGCCAGCCGCTGAGCCAAGTAAAGTATCTTGAGAAAAAACTAAAGTTATGAACACGGTAGCATAGACTCTAAGCGAGCCGATAAAGTATTTGCAAAGGGTAGTGTTTGTAAAGTGTTGAAAAGACAGTAAATCTGCAGCGTAGAACCTAGAGGTCATCCACTGACGAAATCAACATGTGGACATATGAAATATACAGGCCAGTGACTTAAAGGAAAAGGATTGGACTAATTATACTGTTTTGCTACATCCACGCTTAGTTGGATGAAAGCCCTGGTTAGTAAGGGAACAAGATATACAGTACAGTTAGCGCTCTGACAGAGCTAGTTCTGTTTATTATATGATTTTGTTTTTGGAGTATTAAAGGATTTGAAAAAGCATGTAACGGCATCCTGTGTCCCTCCATAAGAAGTGTAGAGAAAAGAAGGGCACTAATATACTGTATATATATTATATATATTAACCTATATAAATACTTTCTTACCTGCCCGATGCTGCACTCCACTTCCTGGGGTAAGGAGGGGCCACGACAGACCAGAGGGCCGAGGGAGGCCGCAGCCGTCTTCTGGGGGCCACAGGGGCCCACAAGGACCGAGTGGGCTACAAAAGGCAGAGGGATGCTGCAGAGGTTTGCGGGGGCCACAAGGGCCCCCAGTGGCCGAGGGAGGCCACAGGGAGGCGTAAAGGTCCCTGAGGGGCCGCAGGAGGCTGAGAGGGAACACAGGGGGCACAGGCCAATCAGGGAGCACAGCGGACCAGCAGTGGCCACAGGGGACTCATGTGGGCCATATAAGACCCACAGGGGGCACCTGAGGGCCACTGAGGCCACAAGGGAAATGTGGGGGGCCACAGAGGACCCATCAAGGCCACAGGGGACTTACGGATGGTGCACTGAGGCAGCGGCAGGTCCGCATGGGGCCCCTCATTAGCCTTTGTGCCTTGCACCAGTTGCAACGATGGTAGCTCCACCTCTGATTGCTATGTATAAATGGGTGAATAGGGGTGGATACATAGTAGTGAATCTGGGATGTGTAGGACCCCTGTAGAAGGAAGCAGAAGACGCCAGACACTGTTCTTTACGATGTCTGCATTGAGCTACTGCTGGCTTGAAGGTTAGGAAAAAGTTAAAATCCATACCCAAATGCAGCGATTCTGTTAGGTACACTATGTCTATGTAGGGAACTCTGGGGTGTGGAAAATATGTTTTATTTTTAATTATATGTGTATAGAATAACTCAATGTAATGTGTGTTTCTGATATAAGCAGCATGTGCTAGATTAGAAAAAGGTAAAAACAGGGAGACTTGGATATACCTTTAATGTGTTCAGTTTCATGTGTGTTATTAGAGATGACAGTGTAAAAGAAAATAAATGTCCAAAGAGTATTGTTGATTTTTTTCAAACTTTTCTTTGTACTCTACAGACTTCAGAAAAGATTTTTGCTGCTAAAATAGAAAATCATTTACTGCTGTTTGTAAATAAGTCTGAGGAATCCCAGCTACCGCTAATTGACAACTTCCGTAATGCTGCATCTGAATTCAGGGCAAAGGTAACTATTCTGTATTTCAAAATACAAATATTACAACAGAAACTCTAAGTAATCTTCTCTATCATCTCTAAGTAATCTTTACAGTGATATATTCCAACAGCGTGTTCACACACTTAGCAGACCCTTCAAGTCCATATGTACTAACCAATTTATCCTACTGGGTCTGTATGTGCCATTCCCAACAAAACCAGGTGGTAAGATCTTCAGAGTAAACCAGGCATGACCCATTGGTTGCTTTCATGCAACACACTTGCCCTTTAATCCATGGAATGCACTGTACGTAGATTTGTTGGTAGATGAAAACCACTGGGTCTCTCTACTCTGCCCGTTTTATCTACATACAAACAGAAACATTGATGAAAACAAAAAGGCTCATCTAGCCTGGCTTTTGTATCTATCAAAACATAGGCTTAATAATGTATCAAGATAGCCTTCAGTTCCATGTTGTGTTCCACTGGAAAGCTGTTCCACATATCCATACCTCCCAACTTTCTCTCTATTAGCCCTCTATTCAAGGCATGTTGCCCTGTCCTTGATAGCCTCCTAAAATTCCCCCTTTTGAAGGAATATCTCACACTTAAGTGGAAGCCATGCTTAGTAGTCCTAATCAAATCATACTTTCTCTGGATCCTCCTCCCCAGATTAAAAGGAATAGGGAACACAAAAAATAGCATAACTAAATGTAATTCTGCATTACCAGATTTGGTCACAATAGCGCTAGTGGGAGTGTCAGCTTTACAGAATATATGTATGTATGCAGTATTCACAACCTTATAGTGCATTAATGTCCATGAGTACAAGTGTCCATTCTTTGGCTATTTCAGATGTTGTCATGTATACAACTTTACCATTTCTGTGAAATAGTTCTAATCAATGGTCCTGCACCTAGTATCTTTGAAATAATTACCTCTTGTTCCTCTATTTCTCTTTTTATTTTGGATTGTATACAATCCTTTATTTATGTCAAGTTCTATCATGTACCCTCACCCTTTGGTTTTTCTAAGCCGGTGCTCCTCAACACCCGTTATGGGGATTGGTGCCAGTCCCAGAAACTTTATGAGCTGGTCCTAAAAAAGAAAGGAAAATGAGGGGTGGGTTGAAAAAGAGGGGTGAATAGATGAGAAAGATATCAGTGACACAATATATATATAGATTATGTAAAGTAACACATTATATATTATTCTGATCTGCATGTATAGATCTACCAAACTGTAATGCTCATGTGGTGTATGAACCCAACTGTAAGAGATAATTCATTGTGTGATAATACACAAATGTCAAGCTTTTACTCAAAAATTGTAATAACAATCAAATGTAATTTCCACCGTAAGTGACTTTTCAGTGCTGTGTCACTTTAAGTACCAACTTATTAATAATGGTTTGGATCTAAAAGAAGGTCTAGAGAAGTTTTGGATGATAGATAAATGGTTCCTGGCTCTATAGAGGTTGAGAATCACTGCTCTAAGCTATTCATATTAAGGCCACAATGTATTTCCTTATACGACAAAACATACAAATAATACAAATTACAAATAAAAATACATATATATATATTTAGATACTAGTAACTTGTCCGTCATGGATGATGGTATCAGATGTTATGTTCAATTGTCTGCTCTGTCTCTCTCTGGGATGTCTCTCTCTGTGCATCATCTCTTTGTGTGTGCACTCTCTCTTTGTGTGTGGTCTCTCTCTGTGCATCCTCTCTTTGTGTGTGCACTCTCTCTTTGTGTGTGGTCTCTCTCTGTGCATACTCTCTTTGTGTGTGCACCAGTGGCGGCTGGTGACTTTCCAAGTTGGTGGGGCGGAAGACAGAGACCTGGCCCCTCCCTTTACATTGACGCCATCCAACATTATAAACTCCTCCCCTTCACAACATGTTACCCCTATAGGCCCTGTCCACTTACAGACTACACCCATTTGGGTTTTTTCCTGTCACTTCACTTACTTATTATCTTGCTGAGGTTGAGGTGGTTCTGGTCACTATTCTTATGCTGGGAAGTTCCTGCATGTTCTTGATGAGGGTGAAGTGCTGCTGGTTCTGCTTACTTTTCTTATGCTGGGAAGTTCCTCCATTTTGTTGATTTATATGCAATAATTAAATAAAACACATATGAGTACACATTAGATCAGGACATAAGCCCTCCTCTCTATCCCCTCCTCTTTCTCTCTACCTTCCTCCTTCTCTCTCTCTCTATCTGTCCCTTTCTCTCTATCCCTCACTCTCTATATCTATTCCTCTCTCCCTGACGATTGCTTTATCTATCCCTCTCTATCAATCACTCTCTCTATCCCTCTCTTCCTTTTTTCCTCTTTTACTAGTATATAGACTGTGTCTTTAATATTCCTTCAAAGCACTAATCACATTGTTGATTTCATAACTTTGCAGGATTGTATACAGCAGACATTATTTTTGCATCATATATACTGATCAGGTCAGGCCATTGGTACCTTTGGATGTCAAGCTGAGCTCTGCATTCCTTGCAGCAAGCACTTGGTCCAGATCACTCACAACGTGTCCTCCTGTAGACTGAAAACATAGCAAGATAATATTAGAATTTGTAATCCTAAGAGGAGCTTTTCATGCTATAAGAAGGTAGAGAGCTCAGTTTTGTAGAAAAAGCATATCCCAGACATGCTAGAATTTACAGAACTGCACTGGATATCTATCTATCTATCCCTTTCTGTCTACCCTTATCGCTATCTATCTATCTATGTATCTATCTATCTATCCCTCACTCCCTCTCTCTATCATCTATCTATCCCTCACTCCCTCTCTCTATCATCTATTTATCCCTCACTCCCTCTCTCTCTCTATCTATCCCTCACTCCCTCTCTCTCTCTATCTATCCCTCACTCCCTCTCTCTCTCTATCTATCCCTCACTCCCTCTCTCTATCTATCTATCTCTCCCTCTCTCTCTCTCTCTATCTATCTCTCCCTCTCTCTCTCTCTATCTATCTCTCCCTCTCTCTCTCTATCTATCTCTCCCTCTCTCTATCTATCTATCTCTCCCTCTCTCTCTCTCTCTCTCTATCTATCTATCTCTCCCTCTCTCTATCTATCTATCCCTCACTCCCTCTCTCTATCATCTATCTATCCCTCACTCCCTCTCTCTCTCTATCTATCCCTCACTCCCTCTCTCTCTCTATCTATCCCTCACTCCCTCTCTCTCTCTATCTATCCCTCACTCCCTCTCTCTATCTATCTATCTCTCCCTCTCTCTCTCTCTCTCTCTATCTATCTCTCCCTCTCTCTCTCTCTCTATCTATCTCTCCCTCTCTCTATCTATCTATCTCTCCCTCTCTCTCTCTCTCTCTCTATCTATCTATCTATCTCTCCCTCTCTCTCTCTATCTATCTATCTCTCCCTCTCTATCTATCTATCTATCTATCTATCTATCTATCTATCTATCTATCTATCTATCTATCTATCTATATCTATCTTCTACCCCTCCCTCTCTCTATCTTTCCCTCTCCCCCTCTCTTTATCTTTACCTATAAGACTATATATATATATATATATATATATATATATATATATATATATATATATATATATACACATACATACATTACAGTGTCATACAAACCCTGTTTGGCTCCTAAGTGTTAACTATTTTTGTCCACCCCTGAGTATACATATAGTTATATGCATATAAAGAAAAACAGAATTTTTATATATATATATATATATATATATATATATATATATATATATATATATATATATATATACACACACACATACAGGAAGTTATAATTACAGTTATACAACATACAAAATACACATATAAAGCATTTTCATAAATAAATACAAGTCGTGAGTATTTACATCTATTTACAGCAATACAGAGCATGCAATATATTTACACACAAATACACACAAAGTAAGCTGTATATACACATATTTACAAACACAACATGCAATATATGCAAATATGTTCACACATAAACACAGTATGCAGTATATATACATATAATTACACACATACTCACAGCCTGCAGTACACCCATATATGTAGATACAACATACAAAATATTCATATATTTACACACAAATACAGCAATCAGTATGTACATATAAATACACACATACACAAAATGCATTTACACACATATTTGCAGACATACACACACATATACACACATACAACATGCAATATATGAATATATATATACACACATAAAACAGAGCATGCAGTATACATATATTGACACACATACACACACAGCATGCTGTATACACACATGCCATGCATGACCCATGCATGATCCATTCAGGCTAGTTGATGGAATAAATGACACGACAACTTGAGTTGGGAGAAACAACGGGCCACAGCTTTATTTAGACACAATGTAAACCAACAACCGTAACTTGTTTACTTCCTTCCGGGGGAGGAGCCCGGCCACGAACAGTGACCTCACGCTTTGAGCCCTGCCCAAAGCCCCAATGCTTATCTTTAAGCACGCCCTGTGAGGTGGGGCCATCGCCCCCTTAGGCCAGTGGGCCGGGCAACTCACCTCCCGCCGCACAGACATAAATTAACACACACAACAAACAATAGCCACTTCTCCAAATTCTTTTACCCAAAATATATATATTAATTTCAATATTTCTTATTTATATTATATATACTTATTTTTTTTTTTTTTTTTTTAAAGAATAAACCATAACATCTGTTAACAACAAAATACAGGGTGGGTGGGTGGGATTCCAGTCGGGAGACCGCGCTGCTCTGCTCAATGGCGCGAAACGGGCTTCCGACACGCCCCCCGACGCTCCTGATTGGCTGATAGCCTCACAGGCTCCGCTGGGTCACGTGACGCTACAGGCTGACCCAGGGAGCCTGTGCAGCCTCCGCGTCGTTCATGACCCATGCATGATCCATTCAGGCTAGTTGATGGAATAAATGACACGACAACTTGAGTTGGGAGAAACAACGGGCCACAGCTTTATTTAGACACAATGTAAACCAACAACCGTAACTTGTTTACTTCCTTCCGGGGGAGGAGCCCGGCCACGAACAGTGACCTCACGCTTTGAGCCCTGCCCAAAGCCCCAATGCTTATCTTTAAGCACGCCCTGTGAGGTGGGGCCATCGCCCCCTTAGGCCAGTGGGCCGGGCAACTCACCTCCCGCCACGGAGCATGCGAGGGACGCCTCCCGAGGCTGCGATCCCCCCCTGCTAGACATTAAAGCCAAGGCCCGCAAAACACTCTCCCTAAACTCGAACATCATCAACTCATATCCTATTTCCGTAAGATGAACCTTATCCTTTCCGAAAAAATCATCTGCGCCGACCGGTTCGAAATCTTTATACCGGATGGCAGAGAAACCTTGTTTTCTCACAAAGCTCGCAATCTGCTGGTTTATCTTCTGTCTAGCCTTATCTAAGCATACTGGGTCGCGCGCGTTACGCCATGCTCTTCTCTTGATCATCTCAGACCAGATAAGGAACGTGCCAGGGAACTTCTTTACCCATTTCTCGATGTCTCTTCTCATCACCTTTAACATTCGTCTCATGGGAACTGTCCCCAAATCGTTCCCGCCGGCATGAAGAATTATAACACTGGGCTGACCGTAACGCTGCGCGTACGTTTCCAAGAGACCGTCGAGCTGCGCCCATCGCAGACCCCGAATGCCACACCACCTTACGCGTAAGTCCGTAATAGGAAAGCCCAGTTGTGCCTTTTCCTCGGTAACTGCGGCTAACCTATGGGCCCAGTACACGTAGGAATGGCCCACAATCCATAGTTGCTTCTGTTCCCCTGAAAGTAGAAAGCAACACCATTAAACCACTGCATTTGGCCGTACATAGGAACGAAAACGGTCTGAGTCCCACCTACCGATGCGCTTTACTGCCGCGTCGGGCAACCCCAACCTAGCCGCTTCAGTGGCAGCTCCAATCCGAAAGGAGTGCGTCCCAAAGTCGGACTGCTTGAAACCGAGCCGATGCAGTGCGCTTTTTAAAACTCTTTTAAACTGATACACAGACAGTGCCGTTCCATCGGCGTGGACCAGCAGCGAACACCGTCCCACCGGTCGCTGCTTAAGGTACTCCACTACACCTGCATATGGGCAACACTCTGTGCCAACCTGATGCAGAACCACTTCTCTTCCTTTACCCACCTGGTCAGTCTTTGACCTCCGCAACCACAATACCACCGTACCTTCCCTGAGACAGGTATCCACCAATTGCAGACCCCCCGAACCGTGTCTACTGTTCGCGACTAACTCCCCTATCCTAAACGCTCCGAAGAACGCCAGGGAAAAAGCCGTTCGGAAAAGTAGAGATTCAAAGGGATCCCTGCAAACCACCACCAATTCCTGAGCCAATCTCAGCAATAGCGCAAATGTTATTGGCCGCCTACTATCTGGCCTTTGCGCACCACTGAACATTCCGCGCACCACTTTGCGCACTAGAAACTCCTTAGTAAGGTCCCTCTGCCCAGCAAGCTTAAACATAAAAGCAAGCGCCGTGACCTGTCTCCCTACTACGGGTTTTGATTCGCCTTGCTCGGCGCACCGCAGCAGGTACCAAAGCAAGATCCCTACGCTCTTGTCCTCCGTCGTGGCACCACCTGCCAGCGCCACTAGGCTATCCCATTTAGCCCACACGCGTCTATAAGCGTTCCACGTCGCTGGGGCAACAGACTGTCTCACGAGTCTCGTTACCTGACAGCTCCAATCTCCCAGAGCTCCTCGGGGATGAGCTCCCCCAGAGCGTTCGCACGAGGAGCCAGCGCCCTGAAACGATCCTCCTGAAACCGAGAGAGGGCGTAAGCAATTCCGTTATTCACCTCTGTCACGTGTCTTGCTTGAAACCATATGTTCAAGCGAAGGCAACATAGCACAAGATGCCTAAGCAATCTAATCACTGGTACGGATGCCGCCGTGATGTTGTTCACGGCTTCAACCAACCCCTTATTAACCGAATGGAAAATGACTCGCCTGTCCCTGAAACAAGGACCCCATAAGTGCACTGCTACCACCATAGGAAACAGCTCCAGGAATGTAGGGTTCAGCAGTAAACCCGCCTCTCCCCATTCCTCCGGCCATGCCGCAGCGAACCATCTCCCTTGGAGATACGCCCCACAACCGATCGGTCCAGAACCATCGGTGTGCAGGTCTAGCTCTGCGCTGGTGGTGCCCTCCTTTTGAAGGACCACCCGCCCGTTAAAGTCTGCAAGGAACATTGCCCATACCTCTGCATCGTCGCGCATGGCCTTAGAGACTGTTAGGAAATGATGCGGCTTCGCAATCCCTACCGTAGCCAGAGACATCCGTCTACAGAATATCCGCCCCATGGGGATAATTCTGCACGCGAAATTCAACTTCCCCAATATTGATTGCAGCCGCCGCAGGGTCACCCTCCGTGCGCCCCGCAGCGCCGTAATCTCGGCTTGCATGTCCTCCACCTTCTCTAAGGGAAGACTGCACTCCATTTTGCAGGAGTCAATCCGAATCCCCAGAAAAGTCAATTGTTCCGTAGGGCCCTCCGTCTTGTCATGGGCCAATGGTACCCCGAATTCTGTACAGATTTCGGTGAACACCTCCAGCATAAAACGGCAAGCGTCGTTTCTCGCTGGGCCAACAAAAAGGAAGTCATCCAGGTAATGAGTAACACTCTTGTACCCAGCCTCGATGCTCACAACCCACTGTAAAAATTTGCTGAAAGCCTCGAAGTAAGCACAGGATATCGAGCATCCCATGGGTAAACATAAGTCAATGAAGTAGCTTCCGTCTACGAAGCACCCCAGCAACCGATGGCTTGTCGGGTGCACGGGGAGCAATCTGAATGCTGCCTCGATGTCCACTTTTGCCATAAGGGCCCCCTGGCCCTTCCTCCTCACCAAATCGACCGCCCGGTCAAATGACTCATAAGACACAGTAGCCTGGTCTCTTGATATGCCATCGTTTACCGAACGGCCTCTGGGGTATGAGAGATGCTGGATCAGTCTAAATTTACCCTTCTCTTTCTTGGGGACCACCCCAAGAGGAGACACAACTAAACCCTGGATGGGCGGGGCCGCAAATGGCCCGGCCATCCTACCCAATTTTACTTCATTAAGCACCTTAGCTTTGGCTACCCCTGGGAAATCCCTAGCCGACTTCAGGTTTGGGACAAGAAAACCTTGAATGTCGACCCCACATGGAATCCGGAATCCTTCTCGGAACCCGTCCTCCAAAAGGCGCGCCGCTTTACCGGTGCCTGCCAATTTACCGTAGCGCTTTAGCCACGGCAGCATGGCGGGGAGGCGTATGGGCGTCTTGCCCCTTTGCAGGAGGCTCGCCCCTGCCTCCCTCTTTGGGTCTACTGCATCTAGACAGGGGGTGTTCACCTCCGCAGTTTGAGCATGCATGCTTAAATCTGCAGTTAGGCGCCCATCTGCAGACCCCCTCGTTGTACGAAAAACAGGTCTTAAGACCTGCTCCTGAGGCGTGGGTGGGGCCCTTACCTCCACCGGCCCCGCTCCGAAAGGGCGTCGTGACTCTCATGGGTGTCATGATATTTAGCCAATACGCCACCGCTTTGTCGCTCCACGCCATACTTGGCCTTGAGGCCAAGTATTGCCGGAATTCCTCATCGTACCGCCACCAGGCTGTACCCCCATAAACCTTGTGAGCATTCCGAATTTCGTCTATGTAGACGAACAATCCCGAACTCTGTTCAGGGTGCCGCTCACACAGTACGCAAGCCCAAATAGAAAATGCTTGCAGCCAGGTATCAAACGTCCTGGGTAGCCTAGCAAAGGATTTCCCCTCCCTGGGGCCCCTCTCGGCCAGGTCTGTTTGCCTAGACATAGGAAGAAGGGAAAACAACTCTATAAACTCCCTCCTCCAGATCTTTTCCTTTACTTCCTGTGGAAGGTGTGCACCCAAATTATCCAACGAGCAGAGGACTATGGGCCTCATGGCTGCGTCGGTAACCCCCACAGTGTTATTCCCAACTGCTGCTATTGCGCTGCCTACCGGCTCGGGCGCGCGCAAGCTAGCTAGCGCCTCGCTCGCGCTCGCTGGCGCCACTACCGCTGCTGGCTGGGACCATGCACCCTTTGCTAGCCCCCCTATCCACGCTCCCATTTCGCGCTCGCTAACTGCAATGTTATGCGCAGCTAATAGAGTCCTTAATGACCCAATAAAATCACCCTTGTCTGCTGCGCAGCTCAATTCTGAGCGCTCACCTGCTTCTGGAAGCTTAGGAGTAGATACTGCCAACGGAGTATCCCCGCGTCTCTCCTGACGCTCCGGGGACTCTGACCGTCTGGCCCTCCGCGGGCTTCTCCTCTCAGATCCCGTGCAAGCACAGCTGCACCGACAAGATCTTCTGCTTCTAGACCGGGATCTCCTTCTAGATCTGTGGGTACAAGAAGAACAGTCACTAGCTCTCCGCGACCTGCATGCCCGCGCCCATACCGCCCTTTCCTCGTCTGAGGAAGGGTCCTGGTCAGCTAAGCTTGCGCGGCTGGAGTAGGCTAGCACTGCCTCCGCCGCCCCCTGTAGGGGGCCCCCTGAGACTTCCTCGGGCGTTGGAATATCCAGCTGTTGGTCAGTCTTAGACCCTTTGCGCTGTGGCCTAACCGTATCGCCCTCAGTCTCTACTCTGCTACGCCTTAGCGGTGTGTGCGTAAATAGCAGCGGACTGTACCTGCTCGTAGCCTTCTTAGCTCGAGTGGGGCGTCCTAGCCTCGCCACTGCCGCTGTCACAGGCATGTCATCAATCATGACCATGCTGTCTTGGCTGTTCATCTCTCTGATGACCCCATCTCTTCTCTCTCTCGTCGTCGCCATGCTCCTCTCGCTGCCAGTTGGGCGTCCCTGTAAAGTACCAGAAGCACTGTTAATTAGGGAAACCCCAGGGACCGTCTGCTTGGCACCGTGAGGGCCTGTAGGAGCCTTTTTAGGACTCCCGGCTTTTCTCTTACCCCCTGCACCCCCCTTGCGGGGTGTTAGAGGGGTGTTTCGCGACCTTTGTCGCGGCCTAGTACCTTTAGGCAAGTTGGCAGGTGGTGGCCGGATTGCTAGGCCCTCACCCCCACCGCCCGTGGTCCTGGCGCTCGCTTGCCTAGGGGGGTATGGGGTCCCGGCCGCCCTGACCTGTAACCCCCCCATCTCTGGTGTCTCTGCTACCTGATGGACGTGGGTCTGGCAGCCCTACAGTGGTGGGATGGGAAAAAATTTCCCTGGAGGCATCAGGATTGGCTAGGACACCAGCCACCGCAGGCTGTTCCTGTACAATGTGCTGAGCTCCAAGCGCAGAAGGCATGGGAGGTCCCAGCCTGTCCTGCACCCACCTGACCCCTTGGCTTAAGGCACGGGTCCTAACCTCAGCCAGTAAGGCCTCTAAGCCTTCTGGATCCATAGAAATAGCTAACAGGGGAACAAACAGGGGGCACAACAAGCAGAAAGACAGGCACACACAGACACAGGAACACACACAGGCACAGCACACCACAGGGAGACAGGGACACACACAGACACAAAAAACGGAGGAGGAAAAGAACACAAAAACAGACAGGGATAGCCTCAACAGTGATATCCCCTTATATGCTGGTAAGCTGGGGTGAAATCTCAGTAATTAAACCTTCCTACTGTATTTTTAATGCTGCAGGACCTCAGACCTCCGTCCATCCAGTCGGGAGACCGCGCTGCTCTGCTCAATGGCGCGAAACGGGCTTCCGACACGCCCCCCGACGCTCCTGATTGGCTGATAGCCTCACAGGCTCCGCTGGGTCACGTGACGCTACAGGCTGACCCAGGGAGCCTGTGCAGCCTCCGCGTCGTTCAATATATACATACATTTATACAGAAACAATCACACCTAGACAGAACTGACAAGTAGCTTCACTGTGAGAGTGACTTGGGATGCTGAGGAGACTAACATAATGTAGTTGTAAGTTCTATGGAATAATAAATAAATAAGAGCCTGCCTTCAATACTTACATTTATTGTAACCACCTCCTGGTACCATGTTGCTCCATGCTGCCACTCTCTCTTCTCCCTCACACACAGCTACGCATGTGTCTATGAGGTAATGTATGTGCTCTGCAGTGCCTCTAGTGGCAGGAATGATTGGACGTTGCAGTCAGACGCCCCAACAGCTTTTAATCATGCTGCACAGGGAGCTCTGTTGAGCCTCTCTTCCATGTAGCAGAGCCCTATGTAGAGGCTTTGGGCGCCGTCCCAGTAACTCAGTGGCTCCACCTTCAGGTACCTGACTGCATGACAGCCGCTGTGTAAATGCATTACACAGACAAGGTTTTTTTGTTTTAATGTATGTTTTTGGGGGGAGGAAAATGAAAGAGGGAAGGGAAAAAGATAACCACTGTCTGTTAGAATTATAGGAATAAAGAATAAAACAAATTATAGAATAAAATATGCTTTTATGGACACTAATTTGGGAGGGCGGTTGCCCAGCTGCCCCAATGGACCAGCCGCCCCTGGTGTGCACTCTCTCTTTGTGTGTGGTCTCTCTCTGTGCATCCTCTCTTTGTGTGTGCACTCTCTCTTTGTGTGTGGTCTCTCTCTGTGCATACTCTCTTTGTGTGTGCACTCTCTCTTTGTGTGTGGTCTCTCTCTGTGCATACTCTCTTTGTGTGTGCACTCTCTCTTTGTGTGTGGTCTCTCTCCGTGTCCTCTCTCTGTTATCTGTGTGTTCTTTGTCTGTCTCCCCCATCACTTTCTTCCTCTCATTTTTCTCAGTCTCTCTATCTCTCTCTCTCTGCCTCCCTCTCTGCCTTTCTCCATCCCTCTCCCCTCTCTCTGCCTCCATCCCACCCTCCCCTTCCCTCCCTCTCCCCCTCTCTCTGCCTCCCTTCCTCTCTCCCCTTTCCCTATCTCTCACCCTCCCTCTCTCCCCCATCACTTTCTTCCTCTCATTTTCTCTGTCTCTCTATCTCTCTCTCTGCCTCCCTCCCATTCTGCCTTTCTCCGTCCCTCCCTCCCTCCCCCTCTCTGCCTCCATCCCTCTCTCCCCTTTCCTCCCTCTCTCTGCCTCCCTTCCTCTCTCCCCTTCCCTATCTATTACCCTCCCTCCCCATCACTTTCTTCCTCTCATTTTCCCTGTCTCTCTATCTCTCTCTCTCTGCCTCCCTCCCACCCTGCCTTTCTCCATCCTTCCCTCCCTCTCCTCCTCCCTCTGCCTCCCTCCCTCTCCTTCCCTCCCTCTCTCACCCTCCCTATCTCTCACCCTCCCTCTCTCCCCCATCACTTTCTTCCTCTCATTTTTATCTGTCTATCTCTCTCTCTGCCTCTCTCCCTCTCTGCCCATCTCCATCCCTCCCTCCCTCTCTCCCCTTCTCTCCCTCTCCCCCTCTCTCTCTCTCCCTCTCTCTCTCCCTCTCTCTCTCTCCCTCCCTCTCTCTCCTTCCCTCCCTCTCGCACCCTCCCACTCTCCTTCTCTAACACCCTCCCTCCCTCCCAGTGACCCAACTCCACCAGCAAGCTGCGAGATTCCCAGAGATTTAGGGTTAGCAGCTTGTGAGTAACGCCTGCGCAGAACGCTGCTCTCAGGCGTTGCTCACAACTGAAATCTATCATGGTGGATAATCTTCTTTAGATGCCATCCCTCATATCATTTTAAATTGATATTACACAATATTTTTTTTTTGTCCAGATCCTCTTTGTTTACATTGATTCCAATGGTGGTCATGCCGAGGTTCTCCAGTACTTTGGACTCAACAGCACAGATGTTCCAACAATCCGATTCATCAACATCGAATCGGTGAAGAAGTTTGTTTTTGATGAAAAGGAAATCACTACAGAGAGTGTGAGAAGATTTTGCAAAGGCGTCTTAGATGGTAAAGTGAAGGTGAGACCCTTTTTGTTTAGTTTTTTAGTTTTTTTTGTTTTATATACCTAATTATATACTAAATGTATCGAGAAGATTATATAGCGATAAGGCCAAGGAAAAGTTGACAAAAAAAGTAAAATAAAATAGCGAAATGTTTATGACTTATCTAAAATGATGGATTATTTAGGACATTAGCGATATTTCTTATTTGTATACTTTTACAGCAAAATCTCATGAGTGAGGATATCCCTGAAGACTGGGATAAGAACCCTGTAAAGATTCTTGTGGGGAAGAACTTTGAAGAAGTTGCTTATGATGAAACCAAAAATGTGTTTGTTGAATTCTGTAAGTATATCAGAATTTACTGTATATTATCGCGGCTCGGGACAACTGCCAAACTCAGTTAAACAAAAGTAGTCATTTTTTTTATATGATATTTTAGATAAGTAAACTTGATATTAGGCTTGATGCTTTTTGAAAGCAAAAAAAAAAAACCTTTACTACTTTAACTTTGAAGTGCAAGTTTCTGTGTTCCTTTCAGTTGTTACTTTCTCTACAGTGTGTGTGTAAACTAATGAACTAATGAAAACACTGGCAGTTGCAGTTGCCACATCCCCATTTTGCAAATAGACATTTCCTGTAGAGTTTCCTTCCACCTCACAAAGTTGATCAGCAGAAATAATATTAAAGAAAAAATATGTTTTTTTTTGGTGTTGTTTAGTTGTTTCCGACTCTTTATCACCTTGTGGACCATAACACACCGGGACATATTTATGTCCATGATCATGCTGATCCACTTGGTATTCATGGTAGAGATACTGGAGTGGGTTAGCAGTTCCTTCTCCAGTGGCCCACAGCATACAGCTCCTGGTGTTCCTATGTGGTCTCCCATCCAAGTACTAACCAGGCCCAGAGTAGGTTCTCCAACACCTTGCCTTTTAGTGCATTTTGGCCAATTCTGTAATATATTACGCTGTAAAAATGTGCTGTGAATCCACAAATGTCCACCAGATGTCACTGCTGCTATATGTAAAATACGTGTTCAGTAAAAAGCAATGAAAGGACAGGGCTGTAACAGAAGAGCTGAAGGAATACAATATGCCCACCTTCTGTGCCAGTCACAGGATTGCTTTGCTTAAAACTGTGTGATACAGTGAGCATATGCTTCAAAAGAGCCATGTATAAAATGGTATTTTGGATTCAAAGAGTAAGGTACATTGTATATCATTTGCATGTCGCTGCCCAGTCCCACCAGAATACAGTACGACTGTATTTCTGGGAAACCTGAGCAGGAAATAAGTGTTTAAATCATTTTTAGATTTTTAGACATTGAAATAGGCTTACAAATGTACTATGTGTGTGTATATATATATATATATATATATATATATATATATATATATATATATATATATATATACACATACAGTATATATATATATAACACACACTGGTTAGTTATCTAGTGATATAATAATTTAAGTCAGATATTTGCCTATGGAAATTCAGTTTAATTCTCTCACCCTCCTCTCTCCTAAGTTTTTAAGGCAGCTAGAAGACTACATTTACATTAATAACACTTCCAAAGCAAATATCTAAAATTTGCTGATTTGTTAAAATTATAATGCAATTTTGATTGCATATTTTATAGATAAGTGTTCATATCCACATCTTTTAGCCTTAGCCAGTTAATCAGACACTGCCATTTGAATGAATTTCCCAAGATCAACAAGGATATCCTTAAAGATTTCATGGAGTATGTTGTATACATTATAAAAAAAAATTCCTTTATCAAAAATAAACTATTTGAACTGGCAAACGTTAATGCTGAAGCAATAAACAAGCAGATAAAATGCGTTTTATCTGCCTTTATCTTACCAGTCAAGAGGAAGTGAAATCAAAGACGATTAGAGACCCTGTTGATTTTTTCTTATATGATTTACATTAAAACCAAGGAGAATAAAAGCACAATATATTACAATTCACAAGGTTCAGTGCCCCTCTGTTTAGTGTAACATGTCTGGACAAAGGAGGAGAATAAAATCCTAATCTATCTGTTTAATGTAATTTTTTTACACTCATGGCCGGATTTCACATTAGGCAAACTAGGCAACCACACAGGGACGCTTCCCTGTGAGGGGCGCCACTTCTAAAGAAAATTGTTCCTGGCTTTAAAAAAAATAAAATGTGGCAGTTCATAGACTGGTTACTAAGGGGTAACCACCTAGAACAAGACAGTTACAACGGGAAAGGAAACTTACACGTAGAGAACAGGCAAAAATGGGTCCGTGGAGGAGCTCCTCCTCTTCACTGCCTAAGGGCTCCAAAAACGTTTACACTATAGATAATTTTTTATCATTCAAAAAGAATTAATGTTTAAAATGCGCAATAGTAATTTTCGAACAACAATTGGGCTTTAGACTTGAGAAATATTGACAAGGAATGTATGGAGGGGAAAATGTATATGTAAATAAAAAGGTGATAATGTTACTTTCTTCTTTTTTTTTTTTTATTGCACCCTCATCATACAGTAATCAGTATTTGCAAATGAACCTAAACAATAAAAATGCAGAATGTGTACAGACATTTGGATACTTGCCACTAGGACTGTCATCAGTACAGCTATATATATATATGTGTTCTTGGAGGTGGTGCCCAACTATTGATATTAGTTGCACATGAATGAAACAATTCCGAAGTCTTCAGGTCAGTCTTTATATTTTGCCTCTTATATCAGTACCACACTGGTGGGTTCCTGCCTATCATGGTAACTTTTTATTTAGGTTATGAACATTAACTTTACTTTGTAGTTGATGTTATGTCAAGTGGTTCCGAGCAAGATGGCTGCAAATAATGAAGAACCGTCCTTTGTGTAACTCTTATTCCATCACCATCTTGATTGTGTGTTTGTTTTGTTTTAGATGCTCCTTGGTGCTCTCACTGCAAGGAGCTAGAACCAACATGGGAAGAACTGGCTAAGAAGTATGAAGATCATGAGAATGTCATCATCGCCAAGATAGATGCCACTGCAAATGAAATTGATGGACTAAGAGTTCGAGGGTTCCCAAATCTAAGGTTTTTCCCTGCTGGTCCAGACCGAAAGGTAAAAATATAGTTCATACATTGAAAGTAAACTGGTCAGATTTACCATTAACATGGACATGGTGCCTCAACACAAGTTGGGTTCTTTATTTAAAGATGAATCCCTGTAGCTTCATATATTAAAAGACACTGTTGTTTTGATCAGTCTTGAAGCTTCTAAGATGATGAATATATTATCAACAATCTTCTGTCAAAAGTCCTTCGATAATCCTTTAGTAAATCCAGTTGGTAGATGTAGCTCTCAGCTCCTGCTGTGATTGCAGATGAGGTTGCGTTGTAACGTGATGATGTTAGTTTTGGTATTACCAAAGAAACACAGTAGAAGCCATCACTTGTTTGCCCGTTTCACCCACTATAGGGCTGGTTCTTCTTCAGATTATCCCCTCACTTCTATCTAGCTCAATGGAGGAGAATGTATGAGTGATCAAAGCACGCTCCACCCATAACAATTATGTTTAGAATGTGGAAGAATTTCCATGAGATACATAATTATGTAAATTCATTATAATTCTAAAATTAATATATATATATAGTGAGTAGTAGAGTATATACTGCGTCCTACTGTTACTGACTTGTTATTTCTTTTATTTTTCATATAGATGATTGAATACACAAAAGATAGGACCGTAGAGCTGTTTTCTGCTTTTATTGATAGTGGTGGTATATTACCCGAAGAAGAGGAGAAAAAGGTCAGTAAACATTTACCGCTTTCCAATACTGAGAATAATAAGGACCAATATACACACACTTGTGAAATATGAAACAAACTAATATCTGTAGCCATGGATATAAAATAATTTATAGCCAATCTATCTGTATATTAAAGGTTCTGTCTTCTGTTTTGGCACTTCCTGATAGCTTGGAGCCTGAAGGCATGTACTTATCTAATGAAGAATCAAGTCAGGAGTGGAGGTTGTGTTATATTATTCTAACTAATGGTATTTGTCACGTACTTTTCTCTGTTGAACGTGCTTAGCGTTTTTGCAAACTAAACTGCAAGCCGTACTGATGCAGATATGTAAACCCCCTTCTCCCATATGCAGCCTTCCTCAATGCATCAAAAAAAAAAATCTAATTACAAACAAACTTTATGGCATATTTTCTCACTAATTATGCACATACACTTAAAAAAAATAACTTTTTAGGATAAATACCTTATAGGAGATACTTAGATTATTATTAAAGTATTTATTAGCACTTTATTATAGCACTTTTTCTCAAAATATCGTTTATAAACACTATATATTACTACTTTATCTAATCTAATTCCCATATTTTCAGTATAATATTGCAATATACACATACTACTTACAGAACTATATGGCAGAGAATTATATACACTACCGGATAGAATTTTTGTATCAATACAGATATTTTCAAGTGCCATAAATGTATATGTACAAATAATATAAACAATGATTTTTATTGCAATATATGCGAATTATTTATAGATTACCCAACTGTTCTCTATATTTTGAAGAAATATATATAATTTGATTAATATTATTACAATAAGTGCGACACAAAAAGAGGTGGATGCTGAAGTTTTTAATATTTTTTTATTCAACGTAATTTTTCTTTTTAAACAATGCCTTAATAACATGATTTTTATGTCTATAATTTAATTATTTAAAGAGGAGGGAATTGCTATTAAAAAAAGTGTCTTTTCCTTGATTTTTTTATGTAATTATGCACATAGGTAGATTCATATTTTCCAAGAATATTTTTTCATAATATAGTGGATGTTAAATAAATATACTGATAATCTATAGTGAACAATTTGTAATTTTGAACAATAATTCAACTCAGAGCCAGTCAACATGTAACAATTTTAATTCACTGTAGAGCCAGACTATTATTCTGAAACAACCTGTCTAATTACTTTCTAATAAACTAAAACATATATTTTGTTTAATAGTTGCTGGAACCAGTGGCGTAGCTAGAGTAAACGTCACCCGGGGCGGTCCGTTCAAATGTCACCCCAGTGACCTGCGACTTCGAGGCTAGCGGCACTTAGACTGCAATGTGCGCCGCAGGCGCTCATCGCAAGGCTTATGGGAGAGGCTTCAATGCCTCCCATGTCTGTCCCTTTCATCCTCCTTTCAGAGGCCCACACTGCTCCCCCTGCCCGACTGATGCTCCCCCTGCCCCACTGCTCTGCCCCACTGATGCTCCCTCTGCCCCACTGATGCTCCCCCTGCCCCACACTGCTCCCCCTGCCCCACTGATGCTCCCCCTGCCCCACTGATGCTCCCCCTGCCCCACTGATGCTCCCTCTGTCCCACTGATGCTGCCCCACACTGCTCCCCCTGCCCCACTGATGCTCCCCCTGCCCCACACTGTTCCCCCTGCCCCACTGATGCTCGTACCTGGTTCCAATCCTGCCAGCATCGCCGCACTCACCGTCTTCTCCTCTGTGCCGACCATCCTCCAGCCAGGACTACTTTTTGGATCAAGCCGCGAATCGCGCAGGCGGGATGCGCATGCGCAATGCAAGGCTTGATCCAGAATGTAGTTCCGGCCGGAGGATGGGAGCCACAGAGAGGGCTGAAAATTTTTGTTGGAGGTGACATAGTGTCACCAGGTGACACTATGTCACCTCCAACAAAAATTTTCAGCCCTCTCTGTCACCCCTTCAGATGCTGTCACCCGGGGCGGTCCGCCCCCCTCGCCCCCCCTTAGCTACGCCACTGGCTGGAACAAACATGTCGCTGGATAACCTCAGTACTGAACCCAATGGATATACTACTTCTATTATATTAAACTTGGTTTATTTTTTCTAGGATTCACAAACTGATGATCAGCAAGAGAGCAGTAAAGAGCAAGAGAGCGATGAGAAAACAAAAGATGAATTATAAGTTGTTACACATGAACCATAAACATCAAATAATGTTACCTATTAAATCAAGAAGATAATAAGAAATAATGGCTCTTTTCGGAGAAGTTCATTAGTTCTCTTGTTTGGATGGCAGCACCCGGTAGTATTACAGTTTGCTTTTGTGGATAATTGCTATCCTGATCAGTCATAATGATCAGAGAGATTTGTGTTCACTGATAAACTGTTGACATTAAAGAGAGTGTGTAAATGAATAATGTCTGTTATCATTATTAATAAAGTACTGTACCTTTCGGGTTATAAAAAAAAAAGTTATATCGCTAAGTTTCATAGACATATTAAAATGGAATATTAAATGGATAAAGTCCCACTTTTTATCAGAATTTAAGAAAAATCATTTTTGTCAATAAGGGACCACTGTGGTTGGGTAAAAACTTCACATGCCTGTGAAGTATATAATAAACAACATCAGCAGGTATGCAAAACAGGAACATATATTTTTTAGAGAATTACACAATTATAATAATCACATATAATAGTTGTCAAACTGTGATTCGTCGTCACGTTTGCGACAAATCCCAATATGACAACTGCGCATCGCGCAATGGGCCACGCATGTGCATGCGCATTGTGCGGCGTAAGCCACGCATGCGCATTGTGCTACGACAGATGCACTGCGCCAATAGGCCGCACATGTGTAAAGCGGGGCTTAAGCCGCGCAGGCTCATTGCGCAAACAGGCCACCCAAGCGCACTGCGCGGTGGCGGCAAGCGCATTGCGCGCTGAAGAGGAGGGGAGACACACAGGGAAGGAGGCGGAAGACAGAGGAGAGGGGAGAGACACAGGGCAGGGAGAGGAGTGGGGACAAACACAGGGCAGGGAGAGGAGGGGGGAAGAGACACAGAGGAGGGGGGAGAGACACAGGGGAATGAGAGGGGGAGAGACACAGAGGAGGGGAGAGAGACACGGGAGTGAAAGGGGGGAGGAGAGACACAAAAGAGTGAGAGGAGGGGGGAGAGACAGGGGAGTGAGAGGAGGGGGGGGAGACACAAAGGAGTGAGGGGGGAGAGACACAGCAAAGGGAGACGAGGAGGGAAGAGACACAGGGGAGGGGGGAGACACACAGGGGTGGGAGAGGAGGAGGTTAGACACACAGGGGAGGGGGGAGAGACACAGAGGAGGGGAGAGACACAGGGGAGTGAGAGGAGGGTGAAAGAGACACAGGGGAGTGAGGGGGGAGACACAGAGAGACACAGAGGGGGGGACACAGGGGAATTAGAGGGGGGAGAGACGCAGAGGAGGGGGGAGAGACACAGGGGAGAGAGGGGGGGAGAGACACAGGGGAGTGAGAAGAGGGGGGGAGACACAGGGGAATGAGAGGGGGAAGAGACACAGAGGAGAGTGGAGAGACACAGGGGAGTGAGAGGAAGGGGGGAAGTGACACAGGGGAGTGAGAAGAGGGGAGGTGGAGACAGGGGAGTGAGAGGGGGGAAGAGACACAGGGGAGTGAGAGGAGGGGGGAGAGACACAAAGGAGTGAGAGGAGGGGGGACACAAATAAGTGAGTAGAGGGGGAGAGACATAGGTGATGAGAGAGATGAGGGGGAAGAGAGACACAAAGGAGTGAGAGGAGGGGGGGACACAAATAAGTGAGTAGAGGGGGAGAGACATAGGTGAGGGAGATGAGGGGGAAGAGACACAGGGGAGGGGGAGACACAGGGGTAGGAGAGGAGGGGGGTAGACACATAGGGGAGGGAGAGGGGGGGAGACACAGAGGAGGGGGAAGAGACACAGGGGTAGGAGAGGAGGGGGTAGACACATAGGGGAGGGAGAGGAGGGGAGAGAGACACAGGAATGAGAGGGGGAGAGACGCAGAGAGGGAGGGGAGACACAGGAGAGTGAGAGGAGGGGGGAAGAGACAAAGGGTAGGGGGAGAGACACACAGGGGAGGGAGAGGAGGGGGGAAGAGACAAAGGGGAGGGGGGAGAGACATAGGGGTGGCAGAGGAGGGGGTAGACACAAAGGGGAGGGGGAGAGACATAGGGGTGGGAGAGGAGGGGGTAGACACACAGGGGAGGGAGAGGGGAGGCAAAAGACACGGGAGGGGACAGGGGGGAAGACACAGGGGAGAAGGGGTAAAAACACAGGGGGGGGAGGAGACACAAGGGAGGTAGATGTGGGGGGAAATGAGGCACAAAGGAGGAAGTAGACAGAGGGAAAGACTTGCAATGCAATGCATTGCGAGGCCCGTGATGAGCGCCAAAGGCGCACATTGCGAGGCCTGTAAAGTAGAGGGGGAGAGGTTCCCATTGTGTGGCAAACAGCATTGCCAGGATTCACATTTTATTGCCATCATTTTTGACAGGCAAGTTGCTAGTTATATATATACATGAATATATTTAGATGACTGATTGTGCCATGGTGGCTTCCATCTTGGTCTGCTATTCTGAAGGTTATCCTATGGGGACTTCCATTGCATTCTATTGTCAAGGGATATATGAAGTGACCGTATCAACTTACCCGAATAAAGACCTTATCTAAATGCATAATTCATCCCAAACTTCCTGAGTTTCTTTTAGGAACAAAGACAAAATCACAGTTGAATCAAAACTCGATACAATAGTTAAAAAAATAAAGGTTGTATTTATTTCGTACAATATTTTGCACATCATCAAATCAATTTTGTCAAAAGAGAATACCTAACTATGACACTTCATTGGCTCCTTAAAATTTTGGTTTTATTGATGCCTGAAATATATGTAAAATATTTTTATGTGTTGGAAATGTGGTAACTAAAATATTTGCAGAAACAGGTACAATACAATTACCATACCCAGGGCCTTACTGGACTATTGTGGACTATGGCCTGGGTCTTGGATGACAAGGGTTTATGTGTTATGTTGGTTAGTGTTAAGAATGCTGGAAATATTGTGTGTATTATGGTTGTGCTTATGTTATATTTTGTATGATGTGACCTGGTATGTAACATGGGAGCATTACTGGGCTATGGGGCAGGGGAAATAGGGTTAGAAATAAACGCAAGTCACATAGGCAAATAGATGGAGTGTCCCCAGCACTAGTTGAAGTACCACAAGAAGGTCAGGACACCATATAAGGTCATTCCCTCTAATAACCAGGTCAATGCACTACCAGGGTAGATGAAGGGCCTGACATCACTGGATGTTCAGGGTCTCCATGTGGAACAGGGGCTAGTCACTGCCAGTTGGCCCCCCTTCTGTGCACCCAAGGATAGGGTTTGTTAAGATTGGCCAGCCTATAGCCAGGAAACTGTATAAATATGTATGTTAATCCAAATAAAGGTGTGTCAGTTGTGACTTACATAATTGCATGTGAGTGTCATTTTTGTTCCTGTTGCGTATCCTGTGTTTGGGAGTGATCACAGTCTGTGGCTAACTGTTCCTGGTATCCTGGTCTGCTGGAAGGGCTCCTGGCTGTTTTACTTGGTTCTGGTCCATCTTCTGCTAACAAGAGGTGTAAACGGACCTCACAATTCTGCTGGGTAGGTTTGGACTAGGTCTTTATCAAGCCCATTGAAGAAGCAAATTGTGTCAACAATGTTTAATTGCAGATACAAATAAGTAAGGGCGCAGGTACAGAAAAAGATTGCTAAATGAACAGCAATTTTATATTTAGAAAACAAGGCTTGAAGGTAAGTTAAAGCACCACTGCAAAATATATGTTTGAAATCTATGTGTTTGATTATGAACATAAAGGCAAAAAGCTAGTTTTTTTAATAGATTTGTTTTATGCCTCTGCTGCAATTTAAAGGCATCCTTGATACATTAGGATAATCGTGTGTGTTTTTGATACATTCATGGAGAGCTGTATTTGCATTTTCTGAAGCAAGCAGTCTGCTTCTGGGCCAGTGAGGGGGAAGTGGTGTGGTGTCTATTTCTATATTAGCCAGTTATTAAACTAAATGTCTGCATGTTCCATCCTCCCCACCCCTCCTTCCACTGATAATGCATATAGTATTGTTATACAGTATGTTTCAAAAAGTGCAACTTAACTGTGATGTCTTTTTAACCGAGATCAGAGTGTAAAGGTGGAGAGAAATAGGAAAGTTATTCAGTGCAGGACTCTGTCATATCACTATTTAAAATCCATAGCTCCATCAGATACAATATACATTATTTCTATGGGAAACTGACCATTACTGTATAAACTCTATGGGTATGCTCTGAGTTTCCATTTCTCGCTTGGCAGAAACCAAGACTCACACATACAGTGACTGCTGGCTATGAAAAGGTTTTTCTAGCAGGGGCGGCCCGTCCATTGGGGCGTCAGGGCAAACGCCCCCCCAAATATTTTCTGCACCCTGCAATAAAAAAAACACAACAATGTATTAGTATAACCCAAAAACAAATAAATATAAGGTGTACATCATCATTTCAAGTCTAAATAGTATTAAAATGAATTAAAGTTAGAAAAGGGACACTGTCACTTTAAAATAACCCTTGCGCTACATTAACTAATGCTGTGTATCTATCGCCCCCTGCCTGCACCCTGTGTGATCAAATTACAATAGTTATTTATACACTGTGTACACTAACCTTTAGACTCTTCTGCATCTGCTCTCTCTTCAATGAGTCCTGGCCTGGCCCACTGACCGTTAATGCATGCCGCCCACCATCACAGTGACGATATGCATGGGCGGTCATAAATGTATCAATTAATAAATGACAGTCTTCCATCATTGACCAATCAATGATGGAAGGCTGTCCAGTTACTAAGTGAACAATCTAAACCCACCCAGACCGTTAGCCCTGAGCGCCCGCCAGCAAATAGAGCCTCGAGTTTGATTTTGATTGACTGATACAGTCAATAAAACCACCAGTTCCCTGTCCCTTCCCCCTTTCTGTTTCCTGACCCTGCTCGCGCTGAGACTGAGAGACCTCCCTGGCTGAATCTACTCATCTGCTCTGCCTGCCTAACACAGTAAGTCTACACCTGCCTCTGCCTGGCACCTGCCCCTGCCCCTGGCCAAACCAAAACCCCTAGTAGCCCCTAATAAAAGTTAGGGGTGACCAGTTACCCCCAGTCCCCCACTATGCCTGCCTAGCCTGCCAGTGCCACCTACCCAGCCACCCACTACCACCGACGACCCCAGCCATCACCCCCATGTGGCCTGTGCCACCCCCGATCAGGCCTGCCCTATGCTAGCCTAGCTATGCCATCATGCCACCACCGGATTACACCGATCACGGGATCGGGGTAGTCGGGTGGTGAGCGGGGTGGCACAGGCCCACATGGGGGTGATCGGATCACCCCCTTGATGAGGCCTGTGCCACCCCTGATGACCTCCATGTATGCCACCCCCGAGGCCCGATCACCACCGGGCCCCCGGCACCACCCCGATGCGGCCTATGCTACCCCGGGTATTCGGGCAGTGAGCGGGGTTGACCAGGCCACATGGGGGTGGATGTTCACCCCCATGAGGCCTGTGCCACCCCTGGTCGTGGCCTATGGGCGACCGATGGGCGCCTGACCGTGACCGACCCCACCCTGGATGAACCATTAACCAACTACCCACCCCCCCCCCCCCCCCTATTTTTATTCAATTTTTAGAAGTAACAGGCATGTATATGTGCATGTCACTTCTAAAGATAAAATAAAAATAAGGGAAGGGAAAAAAAAAATACAGTAACAACATTATTACAATTAAACACACAGTAAGCAAACACATTGTTAGTAACACAACACATCGTATACAAAAATAAACAGCTTTAAACAAACATTAATAAAAAATAAAATAAACAGCACATACACACATTGTTAGTACAGTTAGTAACACAACACATTGTATACAAAAATAAACAGCTTTAAACAAACATTAATAAAAAATAAAATAAACAACAGCACATACTTACCTGTAAAATTGACCCCTCCAGCGTTGGCCTTCTGTCCTCTCTGGATATAGTCATGATGAAAAATAAATAATCCATGTTGATTGAAGCCAATGATCAAAAATTAAATAATCCATGTTGATTGAAGCCAATGATCAAAAATAAAATAATCCATGTTGATTGAAGCCAATGATCAAAAATAATCCAATCTTGATTGAAGCCATTGTCCATCCATCCATTCTGGCCCATTGAAAGAGGCCTCCAAAAAAAAAAAAACGACGCTCTAAAAAAAAAAAAACAACACACTAAAAAGAGCTCCTCCTACAAGGAGCCCCTCCCGCGATTAATTGTTTTTTTCCCACGGTCTGCTAAATATACTAATTTTTGAAGGACTCTGATTGGCTGAAATTTTTGATTGACATCGATTTCAACCAATGAGAGTCTTTAAAAAATTAGCAAATCAGCAAGCAGGTATGGAAGCCTGTAAGGGTAAAAAAGGTTAGTGTGAACTTGTTTGACCCTGTATGTATTATACATATTACAGGGCTATTTTATGTGATATACATGTTACAGGATAATATCCTGTAACATGTATAGCCAAAAAATAGCACTGTAATATGTATAACAAATAAAGTGTAATAGAAATGCATGAACAATATAATATACCATGTAATAAAGAACATCAATTAATCAAATAATAAATATCAATTAATATATATTGTTGTATGTATATGTTTATGTATATTTATGTGTAATTTTTTATATATATATATATATATATATATATATATATATATATATATAAAAATTAATATCAAAATATCACAATAAATAAATATATATATATATATATATATATATATATATAACAATTTGATATATATATATATATATTTATTTATTGTGATATATTGATATCAATTTTTATATATATATATATATATATATATATATATATATATATATATATATTTATATATATATATATATATATATATATTTTTTTTTTTTGGGGCCTATATGTTATTTAAGGTTTTTAAGGTACGGTTGGGGCCTATATGGTCCCAATTTGTTATTTAGGGTTTTTAAGGTGCGGTTGGGGCCTATATGGTCCCAATTTGTTATTTAGGGTTTTTAAGGTGCGGTTGGGGCCTATATGGTCCCAATTTGTTATTTAAGGTTTTTAAGGTACGGTTGGGGCCTATATGGTCCCAATTTGTTATTTAGGGTTTTTAAGGTACGGTTGGGGCCTATATGGTCCCAATTTGTTATTTAAGGTTTTTAAGGTGCGGTTGGGGCCTATATGGTCCCAATTTGTTATTTAGGGTTTTTAAGGTGCGGTTGGGGCCTATATGGTCCCAATTTGTTATTTAGGGTTTTTAAGGTACGGTTGGGGCCTATATGGTCCCAATTTGTTATTTAAGGTTTTTAAGGTGCGGTTGGGGCCTATATGGTCCCAATTTGTTATTTAGGGTTTTTAAGGTACGGTTGGGGCCTATATGGTCCCAATTTGTTATTTAGGGTTTTTAAGGTACGGTTGGGGCCTATATGGTCCCAATTTGTTATTTAAGGTTTTTAAGGTGCGGTTGGGGCCTATATGGTCCCAATTTGTTATTTAGGGTTTTTAAGGTGCGGTTGGGGCCTATATGGTCCCAATTTGTTATTTAGGGTTTTTAGGTACGGTTGGGGCCTATATGGTCCCAATTTGTTATTTAAGGTTTTTAAGGTGCGGTTGGGGCCTATATGGTCCCAATTTGTTATTTAGGGTTTTTAAGGTACGGTTGGGGCCTATATGGTCCCAATTTGTTATTTAGGGTTTTTAAGGTACGGTTGGGGCCTATATGGTCCCAATTTGTTATTTAGGGTTTTTAAGGTACGGTTGGGGCCTATATGGTCCCAATTTGTTATTTAAGGTTTTTAAGGTGCGGTTGGGGCCTATATGGTCCCAATTTGTTATTTAGGGTTTTTAAGGTACGGTTGGGGCCTATATGGTCCCGGTTTGTTATTTAGGGTTTTTAAGGTACGGTTGGGGCCTATATGGTCCCAATTTGTTATTTAGGGTTTTTAAGGTACGGTTGGGGCCTATATGGTCACACTTGCTCTTTTAAGGTTTTAAACGTTACGGTTTGGGTCTTAAACGTTCTAATGTTTTTTTTTTTGTTTTCTATAACTTCCCAGGTGCAAACTATCTGTGGAATCAGATTTCTTTGGACTCGTTGGTTGACTTACTGGACGTGAATACCCCGAGAAGGAGCGTCAACTGTTGGTGAGTATCATTGCCTTTAATTTTCTGTCCATGTGTATAGGTGCAAATTTGATGGTGATGTAGTCTTGTCACATGAGGGTTTGCAATCTGTAATGTATACCAATGAAATCAACACACTGTTATTTTTAAGTAATTTTGTGACATAATATAAATTAATATACCGTGATCTCTTTCTTTTATTGGTATCAATATCAGAAATGAATACTATTGACTCTCTACTTGTGAAGCCTTTCGCCACCCTAACCTATGAGGAGAAGGTGGAAGTAAAACGGTTAGGAGCTGACCAACCAGAGATAAATCTGCAGCAAATCGCAAGAGATAGAGGGAAGCAATATGTCCGTAATTTCAATACTGAATGGTACAAGAAGAACGACTGGCTTTCTGGAAGCGTTTCTAGGAAGTCCTTATATTGTTTCCCATGCATCCTATTTGGTGGTGACGCTGCTTGGACCAAAACTGGAGTGACTGACGTCAAACATCTAGCTGACAAATTGGCAAAACACAAAAGTTCTAAAGCTCACTTGGATAACAGGATCAAGTTTGAGATGCTTGGACAGGCGAACATTGCTGTTCAACTGGACCAAGGATACCAAGTCAGCATTCAAAAACACAACGAAGAAGTGGCTAAGAACCGGTACATCCTTTCGAAGATAATTGATTGTGTTCGCTTTTGTGGCGCCTTTGAACTGGCATTAAGAGGACACGACGAGAGTGAAACATCGCTAAATCCAGGAGTGTTTAGAGGCCTGGTGGATTTGGTTGGCAGTATCGATAGTGCAATGGAACAGCATTTGAAGACTGCAACTGTGTTTAAGGGCACTTCCAAAACCGTGCAGAATGAGCTACTGGACTGCATGCATGAAGTTATAAAGGAAGTGATTCACCAAGAGCTTAAGGAAGCCCAGTTTGTGGCAATCCAAGCGGATGAAACAACCGATATTTCCGCTAGGACACAGTGCGTTGTAGTCTATCGCTACATTGACAAGAAGCATCAAGTGGTGGAAAGATTTGATGGCTTCACGGAAATGAAATCAACGGATGCAGACTCCATTGCTGCTGTTGTGCTGGAAACACTGAATACTGTTCTCCCAGAGCCAGAAGACAAGAAGAAACTCATAGCTCAAAGCTATGATGGTGCCAGTGTGATGCGTGGAGATCAAGGAGGAGTTCAAAGAAAAATAAAAGACGTGTACCCGAACGCACACTACGTCCATTGCTATGCTCACCAACTGAACCTAATAATGGAGAAAGCAGTTTCAAGGATTGGAAGAGTTAGAGTTTTTTTTTCAAACATAGGCGGCATACCATCTTTTTTTTCACGCTCTCCAAAAAGGACTGGAGTTCTGGATGAGGTAGTTGGTAGAAGACTTCCAAGAGGTGCACCGACACGATGGAACTTCAACGTTAGGACCGTGAACGTGATCTACGAGAACAGAGATGCGCTACTTGAGTGTTTCCAGACAATTGAGGCATGTCTAAACTTTGATCCAACATCTATACGGGAAGCCGCAGGTTTCATTGGAATGCTGGAAGACAGGGAGTTCCTTTACTTCCTTAAATTATTTCATTTAATAATGCCACATGTAGACATCCTCTATAGTCAGCTTCAGAAGCGAGACACGGATACTGTTTATATCAAAAAAGTCACAGAAGACTTTGTCGCCAGCATCCAGAAAATCCGGAATTCTGTGGAAGAGATAGAAGCAAGTTTGCCAAGCGATCTAACAGTCAACAGACGGAGTGCGGAGATCTCAACCTTGAGACAACTTTCAAGAGAGGTATGTGACATAGTGGTGGTTCATGCAAAAGAACGATTTTCATTTTCAAATCACCTAGTCAGTGCCAAACTTGTTCAAAGTGACTTGTATAAAACCCATGGCACTTGCTTTCCAACCCAAGCTCTGGAAGACACCGTACAAGCATATCCAATACTGAAGAAGGAACAATTACGTACTGAGCTGTCACTTCTGTATGGGAAGACAGAGTTTCATACTTGTACAAGTGCTGTTGCTCTGCACAAACTTTTCCATCAATTTAATCTGCAGAATGATTTCACAGAGACAGTGAAATTATTAAGAATCCTGATTACAACACCAATGACTACTGCAGAATCAGAAAGATGCTTCTCAACATTGAAGAGGATAAAAACCTTTTTAAGAAGCACCATGTCCCTGGAGCGGTTGAATGCATTGGCGATGCTCTCAATGGAAAAGCAACTGATTTCCGAGATCCCACACTTCAATGAAAAAACCATTGAGAAGTTTTGTTCTTTGAAAGATCGCCGTGCAAAATTAAAATACAAGTGATTGAAGCAAAGAAGAATGCATACCCCCAAGGTGTGCAAAGATAAACTGCGTTAAGCAGCACCACCTCACACTACCAAACATAACTAGTGGTAAGTAAAGTATGAACGGTGTGTGGGTGTGCATATGGAAGGAGCTATGAAAGGTGTGTGCATGGTCAGTAACAATTGTTGAAGCCTTGGCGTGGTTTGAAGGAATTGGAGGCACTTCCAAGGGTAGCTGTCACTTGTGTACAGGAAGCAAGAATTCCATGTCTGTACAAGTGCTGTTGCTCTGCAGCAACTTTAGCATCAATTTAATCTACATAATTTAACAGAGTGAGTGAAGCTATAAGGAATCCTGCTTACAACAACGAAGACTACTAAAGAACCAGAAAGATGCTTCTCCACATTGAAGAGGATCAAAAAAGTAATTAAAAAGCACCATGGCCCTGTAGCGGTTAAATGCATTGGTTTGAAGGAATTGGAGGCACCTTCAAGGGTACGTAAAGTTCTCAGAAATGGCACCACCTCACTACCAAAAATAACTAGTGGTAAGTAAAGTATGAATGGTGTGTGGGTGTGCATATTGAAGGAGCTATGAAAGGTGTGTGAATGGTCAGTAACAATTGTTGAAGCCTTGGCGTGGCGTTACTGCTCATATGGTTATCCATATGCTAATTCAACGTGTTTGTTTGACATTGATTATTGTGTGGTCTAAACAGAAGTGAAATGTTGTTGTTTTCTTGAATCCCAAGATCCACTGGTTTGGGCCTATGCAGTGCTGATTGGTCTTCTAAGGTATGTTTGAGGCCTATATGGTCCCACTTGGTCTTCTAAGGTATGTTTGGGGCCTATGGTCACACTTGGTCTTCTAAGGTATGTTTGAGGCCTATATGGTCACACTTGGTCTTCTAAGGTATGTTTGAGGCCTATATGGCCACACTTGGTCTTCTAAGGTATGTTTGGGGCCTATATAGTTCCACTTGGTCTTCTAAGGTATGTTTGGGGCCTATGGTCACACTTGGTCTTCTAAGGTATGTTTGGGGCTTAGATAGTCACACTTGGTCTTCTAAGGTATGTTTGGGGCCTATATAGTCACACTTGGTCTTCTAAGGTATGTTTGGGGCCTATATAGTCACACTTGGTCTTCTAAGGTATGTTTGGGGCCTATATAGTCACACTTGGTCTTCTAAGGTATGTTTGGGGCCTATAGTCCCACTTGGTCTTCTAAGGTATGTTTGGGGCCTATATAGTCCCACTTGGTCTTCTAAGGTATGTTTGGGGCCTATATAGTCACACTTGGTCTTCTAAGGTATGTTTGGGGCCTATATAGTCACACTTGGTCTTCTAAGGTATGTTTGGGGCCTATATAGTCACACTTGGTCTTCTAAGGTATGTTTGGGGCCTATATAGTCACACTTGGTCTTCTAAGGTATGTTTGGGGCCTATATGGTTCCACTTGGTCTTTTAAGGTTTTGAAAGTATGGTTTTGTTCTTGAATGGTCTGATTGATTTGCTTGTTTTCTTTCAACCCCAGGTGCAAACCCTATGTGGCTGCAGATTTGTTTCTACTCATTGGTCAACTTAATGAACATGAATACCCTGAGAAGAAGAGCCGACTAATGGTAGGTGTCACTCCTTTAATTTTTCTGTTAATACGTATAGGTGCAATTATGATATTGCTGTAGTCTTGTCACATGAGTTTTTTCAATCTATATTGTATACCAATGAATTTAACACATTGTTACTTTACTTCTTGACATTTCTGCATTGCAGATCATGTATTTCAATGGGCTTTACAAGCATAAGGTCATTGGGCGGGGCTTATAAAGGTCATTATGACGTCAGGGGGAGGAGTTATAAAAATGGGTGTGGTTTGAAAAGGGGGAGTGGCTATGTTTCGCCCTGTCGCCCCTCCAACTTGAAAAGTCACCAGCCGCCACTGTTTTCTAGTACTATATTTTTTATTTGGGTAATAAGGACAAATTATATGTACTAGTTTATATTAACCACTTGTTTCAAATTGAGAGATGTAAAAGGTCCTAGAAAGTCATATTTTGTCTCACTACCCATTTGCTACAAGGGAAATAAGTTCCCGTGCTCTCTGTACAGAGGAGATTTTTTTCTTCAATCACCAATCCCATACCATTGTATATTAGAGAGTATTCTAAATAAGCAAATCATAGACCCTAAGGAATAGGATATGTTCATCCAAAGTCTGATAGTAGATGATGAAAAGAAGTGGTTAACAAAGAAATATAACAAGTTGGAGTTGCTTATGGGGAGCTCTGGGAAACCATTGACCCTACATCGATCTACAACTGAAGTTGTACGTGACAGGTATTACAGCCAAAAAACAGGATAGATTGGCAATCTGTGAAGCTCCATATTGTGTTTTACAGTGCAGGAGCCAGCACAACTGCTTCCACCAGCTTACACAAGACTCTGTCTACTGATAGGGAACAGCTAACCTGACTGAAAGTATGAGGTTTCACAGTACAATACCTGCCCCTTTAAACAGTCACAAGTATTGCTCTATAGTAAAGGGAGGATGGAGGAAGCCTAACATGGCAACCATGTAGAGGCAAGAAGAATAAAATATCATATATTTTCATAGTTGTATAACCTTTTCTTATGATGGATGCAAATTTACATTTATAAATGGCCATGCCCTGTGTTCCCTAAATGTTTTACCAATTATATACAATAATGGGAAATCCCTATTCCAGTCTTCTAGTGTCGTCAGCCTCCCAGTCACTGCTGGGATATAAATCTTTAATCTAACCGGATTGGCCAAAATAAATTGGAGGGGGTGTTAACCTTAATTTTAAACTGTCAGAAATTACAATCGATTTTTCTAACTTCAAGGTAAGTGTTTAAATGTTTATTTTGGTATTTTTTCATGCAAACATTTTTTTTCCATATACTATCAATTCTCCTCTATCAGATGCATTCATAATCCAGGAAACTTACATATCCCTTTAACATAACATTATCATCACATCTATTCTTGAATATGTTTGTTTTTTTTGCTTTAAAATAAGGTACTATGTATTTTGAAATCTGAAGTTTGTCATGCTTGAGCAAGAAGCAGAAGATGAGAATGTGCTGACAATCTTATTATTGTGGAAATTCTTCTCGGCCTGCAACTATATTTGTCTTTATCTTGTAGGGTATAATTTATTTTTGCCACAATCTCTAGGTCAAGGTAGACGCCAATCAAAGTCCATGCTATATAATCATCCTAATCTAACCATGAGCACATACCATATTTTTCTGTGTATAAGATAACCGCTATATGTTTGAGCCCAAAATTAAGAAAAAAAATATTTTAAACACAACATAGAACAACTTTGATATTTTATTAAATATTTAAAACCAGAACTAGTTTACCAATATATTTAGACTATAATTTTTTATTTTCTGACATTTTTATGGGCTAGGGCTAAAAAAAACTGTTAATGCAACAGCTCCATCTAGTGGCCACTTGCAGTTTTGCTGCTGGATCGTTTTGGGTGTATTCCGTGTATAAGACGACCCCTGTTTTAAACTTTTAAATTTTGGTTAAAAATATAGTCTTATACACAGAAAAATACGGAAATTGCCAACAAGTCAGTAAGAATATTTTGATACATGACATCACACAGAGCATATTCCACCAGAACCATCTCTGATGAACACATTAAAGAAGCACTGTAGTGGATATGGAATTGTTTATAAAAGAATATATTAGCAAAACAAAATCTAATTTGAAGAAAAGCATTTTTTTTTATTACTTATTATCTGGAGTGTTTCAGACTGCAGCAGATATGCTTCTGTCCACGCCCTATCACAAAAGTTTAACCAATCAAAATGCACTGACTGAAATCAGAATCCACAATAGTATTATAAGGTGAAGGCAAGATTAGAAGATGATGATCAAATTACATATATTGGCACCTATAATCAACAGTGGAGGCAAATTTTGGACATTCTGAGCAGACATACAAATGTCCTAAGAACAGATGGGGACCTGAATAAATGGCTAGGTCACAGGATGAATGCAACTTGACTCAGACCACCAACACTCAAGGACACTTTGGTCAACAGCAATTTCTCAAGGAGTATTAAAACCACCTCCAGATCCACTATTACAAGAAGTCATGGTTATGAACATTGCAAATGTTGTCCACACATTAAGATCATTAAAGGGTTTACTGACAGAACTGGCAAAACTCATATTGTGAGTGCTGAATTCTCCAAAAGCAAATCCTTAGGAATAAGAGGAGGAAATATAGAGCAGGCCCTATTGAAGGCTGAGATTAGGTGGATCGTTTTATTGAATACGATGGCACCATTAGATTTGAGTGAAAACATCAATTTACACCTGTGTTTAATTCTTTGTGATTATTTGAGTATGCTTACATATGTACCAGGTGTCATCTACTCATGACAATCACCATGAGGATATAAGATGAATCTGTTAACAGTTCTTATACTTCATTCAAAGACCAGCAAGTCTCAGCACTGGTGACATTTAGTTAAAATAATTAGCTATTTGGAACCACTTAATTATTTGAATGCCTTTATAACATTAACTCAATCTTTAGTCTTGCTATGGAAAAACAGGTGATGATGCATTCTTCAACCAACCAGTTAAAGTTGTAAGATAAAACAGCAATACCTTTTGTTATAATACATAAAATACAAGACTTTAGTACAGTATATATATATATATATATATATATATATATATATACTAGTGACTTGCCCATCAAAAAATGACGGTCAATAAAAATTGAGACCATGGGAATGCTGTTTGAGACATAATTGAAACCATTTTCTACTGTGAGGACCTTCGGCGCTCATTGCGAGGCTCTCCTGTCGTGTACTTTTGGTCCTCTGAGAGAGATATATATTTCTATGTATATGTAGTTAAGTAATAATAAATGATTTATTCAATAAATTAATATACTTAAATTATTAATATTTGATATATGCAGCGAGCAATAGGCTGAAAAGCTAACAATCTGTTTGTATTTTGCGTCTGCATAGAATCTACATTTTGAGTGTTAGTGCCCTGCTTATTTGTGATAGTGTATTTTGTAGGTCGTAGTGTGATGTGTAAAGTGCTACGCGTTTTGCAGTGTTTTGAGGGGTCAGGGGTCGTGTAGCCTCGTTTTCATTTTTTTCGCCGGCCATTTTTTTCCTCGCTTAGGCTATTTTGGTGTGGCGAAAATCATCTAAATCAAGTTTAATTCACGTTCCAGCTCACTCACAGACGTCCTGGCTGTTGCCCCATGCTGTCTGTGATGTTTTTGTAATTTTTTCAGGTGTAGTTATTGTGTTTTTCGGGTTTTTGGTTCGGCCGATAATCTCGTAATTTTTTGCGTCTCGTATCTTTTTTTTTTGTTAAGTCCCACTGTGCTCCGAGTGTAACGGCTCGCCGGTATTGAGTGCCTTTGGCGCTCATTGCCTAAGTGCTCCGAGTTTAACGGCTCGCCAGCAATGAGTGCCTTTGGCGCTCATTGCCTAACTGTTCCGAGTTTAACGTCTCACCTCACTATGCGAGGCTCACCGGCGATGAGCGCCTGTGGTACGCATCTCGCAAAGCGTGACGACGTCTCGCAGTTTGACAACTATTATATGTATATATATGTAGTTCATTAGATACACATTATATTCTATCATTAAGTTTGTAACAAATTCCTAGTTTCCCTCTTTTATATAATCACGACATCATGAGAATTAGTTTATAATGCGATTTATTTTGTATAACAATTTGTTGTGGAAGCCTAACATACAATATACTCTTATATGCTTGTCTCATTTACCTGTCTGAGTAGCCTTACAAAATTACATGGCTCCCTGTAAACAATACGTATTGATTTTAGGCACCCTGTTAATTCCCCAATTTACATGACACTTGTGGGTTAATTTATGAAAGCACAGAAGCCGGGCTGTAAAGTCTGTTACTGTTTAGATACATTTATCCATCCCAGATATCAAGCATCAGTTTGGGGCGTTTTAAATACTGTAGTTTGGATGTTTCAAAATCTGGAGTTAATGTATCTACATTTATTTTAACAGATTTTTACAAGTTCTTTTAATTGATTATCATTTAAAAATATATTCTTTTTTTTTTACTTTAGTACTTTTATGGGACTGTTTTTTTTCTTTTCTTTTTGTTCTCTTTTTTATATATATTTTTACATGAAGTTTCATAACTCATTTTCTCCAGTGAATTTAAAAATATCCCTACAAGATAAAAATGACTTTGGATTTAATTAATTTTTTGTATTTTTCTCTTTTTCACGCAACTTGTAAATTTGATGTATAGTGGGTTAATTTTCCATTAATTTGATCTCTTATCTTAATATGGTGTATTGCATCAAAAAACTATTTATGATCCTTAGATTCTAATAAATATATTTGCTTTGGTAGGAATATTAATAAGGCTGACACTTTTAACATTAGGAGATTTTTTTACCCTTTTTAACATTACTTGACATATTAAGAGTTATCCTGTGAATCATGGATCCTATTTACCACTTGTATATTAACAAAAGTTTTAACCAGGCTGATATCAATATTTCAAGAGTGAAGATAATTACTTACCTTTCAGGACTATTTAAGCCCTGCTATTTTCACCATCACTGGCCTCCGTAGAAAACATAAGCGAAACGTGCATTAGGCAGCAGAACAGTGTCTGTTGCAATAGGCTGACGTCATACACAACAGGGTGTTAGAACTTCACATAGGGATCTGCTAAAAGGAACTTTATTACTTAAACTTGACAACCGAATAGGGGCTCTATTTAAAACATGTGCTCTATCTTAGGGCACTACCTTAAATCGGTTGTGGGAGCTTTTTACCCCCAAGTTACAACACTATGTAAATATATTTCTCCCACAAGTTAGGGCACTCAGTCCACATTTGTAAATTCTTGCTTTGTCAGCAAAAGATTTCAGCATGGCAGGCACCCAAACTAAGCATTACAAATGAGAAATGCCAATAGAAAGCCCAAAAGTCATGCCCTGGGGATTCCTTCCATTTAAACCCCCATTGGAGGAAATCTCCGGGCATCCCCTACACCCACTCACTGCCTGATCAAACCCCATCTCTGTTTAAACCCCTTCTACATAGCCATGGGGGTCTATACAGACACACACGAAATATAAAGTTATCCCCTTGCACATAAAATGATCCCCCATGGTGCAGGGGGGAGGGGGGAGCGACCTTGCCACCTAACATTAACCCCTATTAGCCAGGGACTCCCGATTAGGCGCCATGGCACCTAAAATGATTGGCCTTGGTTAATATTTTTGAGCCTATTCTGTTACTATTCAAAACGTACAATGAGCGAATGGGTCTGAGCTGTGTTTAATTTATTAAAGGTATATGGAATTTTCCCTGTTTGTACCATTTTTTAATCGAACAGCTGCTGCTTATACCAGAGACACGCATTACATGGAATCATTCTATACACAAACATATTTATTTATTTATTTTTTAAACTTGTTTTTCCCGCCCCTAGAGCTGCCTGTGAAAAGGCACCTATTTAAAAAAAAAAAAGTATTTCAACATGTTTTATGTAGTACATTACAGCGCTGTGCTCCAAGTTGTGCTGAATTTACTGTCCCTTTAATAACAAGCACAAACAGCAACTAGATATTTTATTGGCTTATTTGGTCAGAATTTCAACATTTTATCACATAATGAAGTAGAACTGAAATATTCTGGCAGTTTTCTTAATATAGAACTTTTTTGAAAAAAGATTGAGAGCGAGAGAAAACGCAATATTGTGTTGCTCAATGAGGCAGAACTGAAACATTTGGTAGTGTCTCGCCTTATTCATTATTGAACTTTACTCTGATTACAAAGTAAATATATTGTATACTCCTTTTTGGGAAAGATTTCAAATAAGAGGAGCATCGCCTTTACAGTCCTTAATAGTGAGACTTGAGTCGTGCAAGTGCATTTCTGGGTTATAATCTTGGTTATCACATAACACCCTGTCATATTTTGTAATCGGCAATTGTCTTGTTTTTAATCAAGATATTTAATAACTCATTATATTTAGTCATTTTTCTTTGGAGTATTCTGAGTATTCTCTGCTGTTACATTCCCTCTAAATATCTAATGAGGTATTGATATTATGAGTTGCCCCTTTCTTTCCTTACTCTTAGTACCTAATTTTATTTTGCCACTTTTTTTCTATATTTGAGATACAAGTACGATAAGTCATGTGTTATGTAGTGGGATTTTTCATACTTACGGTAAGATCTGCCTTACTACTATGAAGGTGAAAGAGCATGCCTTTAGTCGGCATGGGAGCACCTCCAATTATTTAGACTGCAGCAGATCTGCTTCTGCCTGTGCCCTATTAGGTGTCCAATTATGGACAAACTCGTTGGCGGAGCCTTTGCCCCCACTGGACACCAGAATTGGGGCTGGGCAGAAATAGTTCTGGCAAACCCAAGCCCACAAAAAATTTTTTGTTCGTTTTGAGAGCTAGTTACCATATTTTTCCATGTATAGGACGCCCCCTACTTTCTCAAAGGCAAAATTCAGAAATCAATCATTTTGAGTTGGCGCTCAAAATATTGTTAATGCTACACACGGACAGTTCGTGGAGTATTGATCCAGACATATGGATGCTTTCAGAGTTCTGATTGGTTTATTAAGAATCACGGTAGTGATTGGTGGAAGCCTGTTCGTGCAGACAAGGGCCCACATTCAATTCCAAGCCCTCAATTACAGGGCTAGAAGCAAGAATCGTAAACCATACAGTGAAACTTACCTAAAGAAGAAACTAACCGGGGTAAGGAGCAGGTTAAGCTTCTTTCATATTAAAAGAGCACTCTTAGGGCCTCATTCTATTAGCGGCCGTAAATCGGCCGTAAGAATGCGATTCCTTGCGGGGGTTCTGTTAACTCGCGATTCTATTATACGGCCCCCCAAGGATCTCATCTTACGGCCGGCCGCATATCTTGGAACCGGCCGTAAGCTGAGAAATATAAAAACGCAAAAATAAATTCAAGCCTGCACTGTACAGCTCTGTAAATGCTAGGGATCATATTGGGGGACATGAGGATTAAAAGAAACCCACTCTCAAGCTTGCACATCAACCCAAACCCGAGTTCAAATTAACTGTTTATTTTCCGGCTGCGACGTGGGCGGGTCTGAAGTGCTCCAAGCACTCTGGACTTTTTACATGGATATTTTACGGATATTAAAAATAAAATATTTTACGGATTTGAGTATAGGATAATTATGTGCTATTTTTTCTAACACCTAAAATCCCTTTATAGTCTTCTCAAAGTGCAGGATGGCTTTATTTGAGCTATTTTATGTGCTTAATTGGTGCTAGCGAGACCTGTTTCCTGCAAGTAAGCAGCGGCTCGCTTTTAGCCTTGCAGAGAGGTTTCCCGGAGCAATTGAATTGCAAATAGGAATTTCTTACGGCCGAAACTCTTGCGGCAAGCCTGCCGGAGTCCCCGGCCGTAAGGGAATAGAATAGCCGAATAGCTTGCGGCCGGTCCTTGCGGCCCCGCAACGGCTGCGGCCCCTAATAGAATGAGGCCCCTAGAGTTTATCCATGTACATCTTATGTAACTTGTATAGATTGCCAGCTTGTTATGAAATGCTGCTGAGACAGACTTTCATTGGCTAGTACATCTAGACACATTGTATGCTTGAGCTACAGGGGGGGGGGTTGACCTTTACAAGGACTGTATGGAAGGTTTCAGTAAATAAAAACAGACATTAAGCATTTGTTAATAAGTGGTGTTTAAATATGCAGACACTTAGATCATTTTAATATTACAAACTCACAACAGAGGTATCTACATATCTAATGTCCCTTTAAGTTAAATATTTGTTCTTTTACACTTAGTAAGCGTGCTCCAGGTAAAAGAGCCATTTCCAGAGGTAATTAAGCTGCAGCCGAGTTCTAAGCAGAGTTAGTTACATTACTTTCTTTAGCTGCTCACATCACACAGAGAGAAGATACAAAGACAAGTGCTAAAACTTTTACACATATATCTGAACTCCTATATGAGAACTTATAGTTTTAGAAGTCAATTAGATCTCATCTAAAGGGTCATACCACGTCAATTCAACAAGGTCATGTCACCTTTGGTCTCGGATGCTGATTAAATTTGGTGTACACTAGTGATGTCGAGAACATCAAATTTTCGGATCGCGAACCGCGGACGCGAATTCCATCAAATGTTCGCGAACGGACGAACATTGGCGAACCACCATAGACTTCAATGGGCAGGCGAATTTAAAAACCCACAGGGACGCTTTCTGGCCATATTAGTGATGGGAAAGTTGTTTCAAGGGGACTAACACCTGGACTGTGGCATGCCGGAGGGGGATCCATGGCAAAACTCCCACAGAAAATTACATAGTTGATGCAGAGTCTGGTTTTAAGCCATAAAGGGCATAAATCACCTAACATTCCTAAATTGTTTGGAATAACATGCTTTAAAACATCAGGTATGATGTTGTGTCGATCAGGTAGTGTAAGGGTTACACCCGCTTCACAGTAACAGACCAATCTCCCCGTTTAATGCACCGCAAACAACCGCAAACAGTCCCTTTGCACAACCGCAAACTCCCCATTTGCACAAGGTTGGATACCAAGCTAGCCATGTCCCGTTCCTTGTCCTCACTGATGTCATTGAAGGTCTCTTCCTCCACCCAGCCACCAAGGGTACCCAAAAGGTGACAACAAGCCCCCTGGGACGCCTGCTGTGTTTGGTCTTCCACCTCCTCAAAGCCACCTTCCTCCTCTGACTCCTCTTCTTCAGACTCCTCTCTCTGCGTTGCCTCTGTCTGCGTTATTATAAGGTGTGTACTGTTAAGTAGTACTATTCCTATCGGTTTAATCCCTGTTACGTACACAATTAGGGGACGTGTATATGGCATGGATTTTTGGAACAGGGAGATGGAAAAAGATGCTTGGTCGGACCTCCAACTTCGAATTTGGGGCACTGCACGTGCAATCTAAGGTGCCACCAGATAGGAGTGGTGTATTAAGTTGTACTTTTCATTCATATCAGTTTAATACCTGTTACGTCACCTATCAGGGGACGTGTATTTGGCATGGATTTTTGGAACAGGGAGATGGAAAAAGATGCTTGGTCAGACCTCCTACTTCGAATTTAGGGCACTGCACGTGCAATCTAATGTGCCACCAGATAGGAGTGGTGTATTAAGTTGTACTATTCATTCCTATCAGTTTAATACCTGTTACGTCACCTATCAGGGGACGTGTATATGGCATGGATTTTTGGAACAGGGAGATGGAAAAAGATGCTTGGTCGGACCACCTACTTTGAATTTGGGGCACTGCACGTGCAATGTAATGTGCCACCAGATAGGAGTGGTGTATTAAGTTGTACTATTCATTCCTATCAGTTTAATACCTGTTACGTCACCTATCAGGGGACGTGTATATGTCATGGATTTTTGGAACAGAGAGATGGAAAAAGATGCTTGGTCGGACCTCCTACTTCGAGTTTGGGGCACTGCGTGTGCAATCTAAAGTGCTACCAGATAGGAGTGGTGTATTAAGTTGTACTATTCATTCCTATCAGTTTTATACCTGTTACGTCACCTATCAGGGGACGTGTATATGGCATGGATTTTTGGAACAGGGAGATGGAAAAAGATGCTTGGTCGGTCCTCCCACTTTGAATTTGGGGCACTGCGCGTGCAATCTAAGGTGCCACCAGATAGGAGTGGTGTATTAAGTTGTACTATTCATTCCTATCAGTTTAATACCTGTTACATCACCTATCAGGGGACGTGTATATGGCATGGATTTTTGGAACAGGGAGATGGAAAAAGATGCTTGGTCGGTCCTCTCACTTCGAATTTGGGGCACTGCATGTGCAATCTTAGGTGCCACCAGATAGGAGTGGTGTATTAAGTTGTACTATTCATTCCTATCAGTTTAATACCTGTTACGTCACCTATCAGGGGACGTGTATGTGGCATGGATTTTTGGAACAGGGAGATGGAAAAAGATGCTTGGTCGGACCCCCTACTTCGAATTTGGGGCCCTGCACGTGCAATGTAATGTGCCACCAGATAGGAGTGGTGTATTAAGTTGTACTATTCATTCCTATCAGTTTAATACCTGTTACGTCAACTATCAGGGGACGTGTATATGTCATGGATTTTTGGAACAGGGAGATGGAAAAAGATGCTTGGTCGGACCTCCTACTTCGTGTTTGGGGCACTGCGTGTGCAATCTAAAGTGCTACCAGATAGGAGTGGTGTATTAAGTTGTACTATTCATTCCTATCAGTTTTATACCTGTTACGTCACCTATCAGGGGACGTGTATATGGCATGGATTTTTGGAACAGGGAGATGGAAAAAGATGCTTGGTCGGTCCTCCCACTTTGAATTTGGGGCACTGCGCGTGCAATCTAAGGTGCCACCAGATAGGAGTGGTGTATTAAGTTGTACTATTCATTCCTATCAGTTTAATAACTGTTACATCACCTATCAAGGGACGTGTATATGGCATGGATTTTTGGAACAGGGAGATGGAAAAAGATGCTTGGTCGGTCCTCTCACTTCGAATTTGGGGCACTGCATGTGCAATCTTAGGTGCCACCAGATAGGAGTGGTGTATTAAGTTGTACTATTCATTCCTATCAGTTTAATACCTGTTATGTCACCTATCAGGGGATGTGTATATGGCATAGATTTTTGGAACAGGGAGATGGAAAAAGATGCTTGGTCGGACCTCCTACTTCGAATTTGGGGCACTGCACGTGCAATGTAATGTGCCACCAGATAGGAGTGGTGTATTAAGTTGTACTATTTATTCCTATCAGTTTAATACCTGTTCCGTCACCTATCTTTCCTCCCAATAGCACATTCTATATGTCATCAATAGGCCTGGGTGTATTTAGAGAACCACACTTTAAGGCCCTTAACCTGGGACAAGGTGGCTTGGCTATCAGAATTGCCTCAGAGCCTTAAAAACTCGCCAAACCCCCTAATCAGACACTCACTATCATACTGGAAATGGGCCAAGAAACAAACGGGTTTGTTCCCTGGATCCACCCAAATGACCCCAATTCTTGACCACCCTCAGGCCCCGAAACACATGAGCACAACATCACAACACTGGTGGAGGTCAAGGAAACTAGATAGACTGGGAGACTGGTTAGTAAAGGGCCAGGTGCTCACCTATGAGGAACTGAGGGACAAGCATGAGCTACTGCTCTCAGAACATTACAATTACTGTAGGCTGAGGCATTTCACACACTCCCTGACCCAGAAACAGGGGACACCGGTCTTAAATTGGTTCTCCAAAATTTGTAAAGATAAACCTCTATCAAGGGGGATCATTGGGTCGCTTTACAAATATAAAACATTTGTTACCGGTTGAAGCGACACTGGGGGGGAGCCCTGGAGACCCTTCAGAAGCAACCGGCGGCAAAATCATCCCAGGAAAGGAGAGATCGCTTACTGAAGCCTTCCCTAGGGTGACCCAAGGGTGATTGCCCAGGTTAGATATTGTAAATAATAAGCTAATACTGCTGGAGGGATGATAGCTAATAGGACTTTGGTGTTCCCTGCAGATATACTCTTTACTATTGTCTGTTTTACCATGTTTTAGGTATCTCTTAAATTGCAATCACAGTAAAAAATAAGAAAAATTATTAACCTAAAAAGTAAAAATAAGAAGAAATAACCAGCTAAGTTTCACAAAATGTCTTTATTGTAAATATGTATTTTTGCACAACTGTTATGCAAGACTGTTCAAAAATGCTTTATTTTTCATTACATGCTGTACGCCTTCTCACAATAAAAGAATTTAAATGCAAAAATTAGGTATTGTTGCAGCGACCAGAAAAATTGATGTTAGTTTGTGGACCATTAATAGCTCAAGGCAGCTCATCTATCAGGCCTTTTTTAATCGAATGTATCGCCCACTGTCAGTCCCTTCGGGATCCATCCCTCATTCAACTTAATAAAGGTGAGGTAATTTAGACTTTTTTGACCTAGGCGACTTCTCTTATCAGTGACAAAACCTCCTGCTGCACAGAAGTTCTATGGCAAATTGGGATAGCTCAGGCCACAGGGCAAGCGTGCACACCCAGTAGTCAAGGGGTTCATCGCTCCTCATAGGGTCGATATCTGTAGTTATGGTGAGGTAGTCTGTTACCTGGCGGTCGAGTTGTTCTCTGAGGGTGGACCCCGAAGGGCTGTGGCGATGCATAGGACTTAAAAAGCTCTGCATGTCCTCCATCAACAACACGTCTGTAAAGCGTCCTCTCCTTGCCGGCGTGGTCGTGGGAGGAGGAGGATTATGTTCACCTCTTCCGCTGTTAGATTGCCGTTGTGCTGTGACATCACCCTTAAACGCTGTTTAAAGCATACTTTTAAATTTATTTTGGAAGTGCTGCATCCTTTGCGACTTGTAATAATTCGGTAACATTTCAGGCACTTTCTGCTTATACCGGGGGTCTAGTAGCGTGGACACCCAGTACAGGTCGTTCTCCTTCATCCTTTTTATATGAGGTTACCTCAACAGGCACGACAGCATGAAAGACCCCATTTGCACAAGGTTGGATGCCGAGCTAGTCATGTCCCGTTCCTCGTCCTCAGTGATCTCACTGAAGGTATGTTCTTCCCCCCAGCCACGTACAACACCACTGGTACCAGATAGGTGACAACGAGCACCCTGGGATGCCTGTTGTGGTTGGTCTTCCTCCTCCTCCTCCTCCTCAAAGCCACATTCCTCTTCTGACTCCTCTTCCTCACAATCCTCTTCCAGCGTTGACGCAGGTCCAGCAAGCGATGCTGATAAGGCTGTTTCTGGCGGTGATGGTGACCACAACTCTTCCTCTTCCTCTTCATGCTCATCTACGGCCTGATCCAGCACTCTTCACAGGGCACGCTCCAGGAAGAAAACAAATGGTATGATGTCGCTGATGGTGCCCTGGGTGCGACTGACCAGGTTTGTCACCTCCTCAAATGGACGCATAAGCCTACAGGCATTGCGCATGAGCGTCCAGTAACGTGGCAAAAAAATCCCCAGCTCCGCAGAGGCTGTCCTAGCATCCCGGTCATACAAATACTCGTTAACGGCCTTTTCTTGTTGGAGCAGGCGGTCAAACATTAGGAGTGTTGAATTCCAACGTGTCGGGCTGTCTAAAATCAAGCGCCTCGCTGGCATGTTGTTTCGCCGCTGGATAGCTGTAAAGTGCGCCATGGCCGTGTAGGAACGCCTGAAATGGGCACACACCTTCCTGGCCTGCTTCAGGACGTCCTGTAAACCTGGGTGCTTATGCACAAAGCGTTGTACAATCAGATTACACACATGTGCCATGCACGACACATGTGTCAACTTGCCCAAATTCAATGCCGCCAACAAATTTCTTCCGTCACAAACCACTTTGCTGATCTTGAGTTGGTGCGGAGTCAGCCACTGATCCACCTGTGCGTTGAGGGCGGACAGGAGTGCTGGTCCGGTGTGACTCTCTGCTTTCAGGGGCGTGGCACTGCCGTATCCGGGATGTGGAATAGTACCTGTAGAGCTGGGGGGGTGCCGTTGATGTGGAGCAAGACATAGCAGCAGCAGAAGAGGACTCAGCCGAGGAGGTTATGGAAGAGGATGGAGTAGGAGGAGTAGATGAGGTGGCAGCAGGCCTGCCTGCAAGTCATGGCGGTGTCACCAACTCCTCTGCAGAGCCACGTATTCCATGCTTGGCAGCCGTCACCAGGTTTACCAAATGCGCAGTGTAGGTGATATACCTGCCCTGACCATGCTTTGCAGACCAGGTATCAGTGGTCAGATGGACCCTTGCCCCAACACTGTGTGCCAGAGATGCCATTACTTCCTTTTGCACAATCGAGTACAGGTTGGGGATTGCCTTTTGTGCAAAGAAATTTCGGCCGTGTACCTTCCACTGCGGTGTCCCAATAGCTAACATTTTATTTAATGCCTCAGACTCCACCAGCTTGTATGGTAAAAGCTGGCGGGCTAAGAGTTCAGACAAGCCAGCTGTCAGTTGCCGGGCAAGGGGGTGACTTTGTGACATTGGCTTCTTACGCTCAAACATGTCCTTGACAGACACCTGACTGTGGGCAGATGAGCAGGGACTGCTCAGGGCGAGACACGGAGTGGCAGATGGTTGAGAGGGGGCAAGCAGAGCAGCAGTGGTTGACGTGGCTGAAGATGCTGGACCAGGAGGAGGATGGCAGCTTTGACTTTGTGTGCTGCTTGTACTCATGTGTTGATCCCATAGGCGTTTGTGATGTGACATCATGTGCCTTCGCAAAGAAGTTGTACCTAGGTGGGTGTTGGACTTCCCACGACTCAGTTTCTTTTCGCACAGGTTGCAAATGGCATCACTGTTGTCACAGGCAGACACACGAAAAAATTGCCCCACTGCTGAGCTCTGCAATGACGGCATTCTGGTGGTGGCAACAGCATGCGTTGACTGGCGTGCTGTCTGACTGTGCCACTAGCTACTTTCGACGACCTCCCGCTGCTTCCAACTCGTCTCCTCCTCCTCTCTGTCTCCCCATCTGAACTTTCCTCCTGTTCTTCTTCTCTTATAGCGGGCACCCACGTGACATCCACAGACGCATCGTCATCATCAACCACTTCACTTGTATCTGACAACTCAACAAAGGAAGCATCACCGGGTACAACATCATCATCATCATCAGACCGTACGTCCATGTGTGTAATGCTGCCTGACTGGGACATATCCCTGTTATCTACATCCTCTGGCACTAATGTTTGTGCATCACTCATTTCTTCCAACGGATGTGTAAATAACTCTGCTGACGGATCAAGTGAAGTGGCTGTGGTGCTAGTGTTGGTGGTGGCGGCAGGAGGGCGAGTGGTAACTGGAGAGGTGCCCGAAGCTAAGCTGGAGGAGGATGGTGCGTCTAGGTTCCGAGCGGAAGCTGTAGAAGATTGGGTGTCCTGTGTTAGCCAGTCAACCATGTCCTCAGAACTGTTCAAGTTCAGGGTACGTTGCCTCTGAAAACTGGGCATTATTCTAGGGCCAAAGGGAATCACAGCACCACGACCACGACGGCCCCTGCGGGGTGGCCTGCCTCTGCCTGTCATTTTTTTTTTACGATTAGTGGTACTATGCGTGCAAGCTACTGTGACACCAGATATGAGTGTCACTGTGTACTGGCAAAAGTTGGCAGAGTAGGCGCTGTAGGCCTCACACACACGCCTGTAGGCAGGCAACTGATATTCAATCGATTACAGTCAAAAAGGGTTCTTTTATTTCACTGTACACTACGGTTGCACTAGATATGAGTGTCACTGTGCACTGGCAAAAGTTGGCAGAGTAGATGCAATAGGCCTCACACACGCCTGTAGGCAGGCAACTGATATTTAATCGATTACAGTAAAAAAAGGGTTGTTTTATGTCACTGTACACTGCGGTTGCACTAGATATGAGTGTCACTGTGCACTGGCAAAAGTTGGCAGAGTAGATGCAATAGGCCTCACACACACACTAGCAGGCAGGCATATGCAATTAGATTACACAGAAAAAAAAATAAAAAAAAAAATAAATGATGTTCTAGGCCTAAAAAGGGCTTTTTCGGTTGCTGTCCTTGCAGTAGATATCAAATTAGTCCTTCAGGTGTGTAGTGAAAGCTAAATACACAGCCTGGCTATCTATTTCCCTATTAAATCAGCAGCAGGTAGGTATGTCCTCTCTCAATGAATGTAGCTTCAGAATGTTTCTAAAATGGAGGCTGTCATTCAGATGGAAGGCTCTGGAAGGGAGTGTATGCTGCTGATTGGCTGGAATGTGTCTGCTGACTGTAAGGTGCAGAATCAAAGTTTCCTCAATGATAAAGAATAGGGGGCGGACCGAAAAGCGCATGTGTTCGCCATTTGTTGCGAACGCGAACATGCGAAAATCGCCGTGAATAGTTCTCCGGCGAACTGTTCGGGACATCACTAGTGTACACCCTTCCCTTATGGTTGAAAGAAACCCCCTTAAATTTTTCTCCTCTATCTCAAAGTTCAATGATCAGATCTCTTCGCAATTTTACACAAAGCTCAATAAAATGATGAGGGTTTCAGAAAAAAACAGCATTTAAAATGGTGGAAAAATAGGTTTAGAAAACCGTAGTTTTCAGTTTGTGGGCATGATGGAACCAAATTTTTTTTATTTTGAAAATTATTGCAAAGACATGCTCTTTCTTGACAATGAATGACATTCACAGGTTTTTTATTCTTTGTAACAAAAAATTTATGTTTTGTGGACATCGTAGGAAAAAAAATGGCTACTGGGTAGCCATTATGTACAACGTTCCTACAATCCGTAGCTGTAATAGAAAAAATTTATGAAACAAAGTTGTTCACCTTAAAATGTTACCTAATATTGCTTATTATAGTTTTTTTTCGAAAGTGCAGGCTTGTTTTTAGTTTTTGGGTATTTAAAATTATGAAAATTGGCTATCATAAAATCAATAAAAAAAAAGAATAGGTTAGAAACTTTAAATGCTGACAATTAAGGTAAGAAGACCTAGGAAAAAAAATAATAATAATTTAAAATTATGCATTATATTCAATTATTCAACATTACATGATCCCCAAATTGTTTTTCAGAATATTATTACATACAAGGACATATTTATCTTACAAAAGAAAAAAATGGATGCATGGAGACTTTTTTACATTTATAGTGTCTTGCAAAAGTATTCACCCCCCCCTTGGCATTTTTTGTGTTTTGTTGCCTCACAACCTGGAATTAACATGGATTGTTTGAGGATTTGTATCATTTAATTTACAGAACATGCCCACAACTTTGAAGAGGATTTTTTTTATTTTTTTTTATTGTGAAGCAAACAACAAATAGGACAAAGTAACAGAAAAAGTCAATGTGCATAACTATTCACCCCCGTAAAGTCAATACTTTCTAGAGCCACCTTTTGCGGCAATCACAGCTCCAAGTTGCTTTGGATAAGTCTCTATGAGCTTGCCACATCTTAACACTGGGATTTTTGCCTATTCCTCCTTGCAAAACTGCTCCAGCTCCTTCAAGTTGGATGGTTTGCGCTTGTGAACAGCAATTTTCTATTGGATTGAGGTCTGGGCTTTGACTAGGCCATTCCAACACATTTACATGTTTCCCCTTAAACCACTGAAGTGTTGCTTTAGCAGTGTGTTTGGGGTCATTGTCCTGCTGGAAGGTGAACCTCCGTCCGAGGTACAAATCACACACAGAGTGGTACAGGTTTGCTCAAGAATATAGCTGTATTTAGCACCATCATTCCCTCAACTCTGACCAGTTTTCCAGTCCCGGCTGTTGAAAAACACCCCCACAGCATGATGCTGCCACCACCATGTTTCACTCACGGGGATGGTGTTCTTTGGGTGATGTGTTAGGTTTACGCCAGTCATAGCTTTTCCTTGATGGTTGAAAAGTTAAATTTTAGTCTCATCAGACCAGAGCACCTTCCTCCATACATTTTGGGAGTCTCCCACATGCCTTTTCGCAAATTCAAAACGTGCCATTTTGTTTTTTGCTGAAAGTAATGGCTTTCTTCTGGCCACTCTGCCATAAAGCCCAACTCTCTAGAGCGTACGACTTATTGTGGTCCTATGTATAGATACTCCAGTCAGCTCTGGAACTCTGCAGCACCTCCAGGATTACCTTAGGTCTCTGTGCTGCCTCTCTGATAAATGCCCTCCTTGCCTGGTCCGTGAGTTTTGGTGTGCAACCGTCTCTTGGCAGGTTTGCTGTTGTGCCAAATTCTTTCCATTTGACGATAATTCTGAATTTACTGATCATGTCACCATCGACGATATTTTGATCATTTGGGATGGAACACAAGAATGTCTGGATGTATTCATTAGTAAATTAAACACAAATGATCTCAATTTGAAACTCACTCATACTTATGATGTAAAGCAAGTTGATTTTTTTGATATTACGATTAATAAAGATGAAGAAGGCAGGATTGTCACTGATCTTTACCGTAAACCAACCTCCACCAACAGCACTTTACATCATTCCAGCTCGCATTTCCCTTCAACCCTTCGTGCTATACCTGTAGGTGAATTTCTTCGTGTAAGACGAAATTGTTCAAATATAGAACTGTTCAAAGTAAGAGCAGATTGTCATGAATCAGCCAGTGGCCATACTGGATTTGGCGTGAACTATGCTGGGGCCATTTTGTGACTGGCAGCGGTGGCCATTTTGGGCTGGGTGGTCTTCCACATGCTGTTGCCATGGGGAGGAACAAAAGGTTTGGGGCTCCCAGACACCCTGTTATACTGTTATACGGTTATACTGTTATATTATTATGATTATTGTCTAAGGAAATGAGCAGGGTTCCCATCACCATCAATAAAAGTCATCATAATGCATGAGATGGATTGATGTGGAAACCTTGCCCCAATCCCATATACTATGAGGACATTACGTGGTTTTATGTGGGGTGCGCTTTTACGCTTGTACTTAAATAGACTGACAGTGTGTGGAATATGTACACATATGTATATGATAGTATGGGGTAGTCATGCTGGATACATTGCCACATACATCTTGCAACAGGAGAAGGACCCCAGCTGGCCACCAAGGTTAATCCTTTAAGTACACATACTTAAGTCAGGAACAATAGGGTCCCAACAGACATAGGGGCACCATCTATCCAGGGGGCCTCTGGGGTCTCCCTAGCCCAGATCCAGGGGCCTGGGCCATAGCAAAGAGATGTGTCTCTCCTGACTGCCAGCGCCCAAATGACTCTGTTAGCCACACCTAGTGGGCGGCCCAGGGGAGGGGTCTGGAAGTTCCCAGAGCTTACCTCTAGTCCATTGGCTAGAGGTAATCAAGTTACTCTGGAGGTTACCCCATTGGCCAAGAGGAAGATAAGGGTTGGACAAAGGGGTAGCCACTCCCTGTACTGTTTTTGTGAGTTGTTTAAATACTTGTGTAAAAATAAAGAAGTTGTTCATAATTTTCATCAAGACTTTGTGTGCAGGTGTATTATTGACCCAGGGGCATATGCTGGCAGAGGAGATCGTTTCTGACTCCCTTCCAGGTTTTTCCCAGGCGCACTACCAACAGCTGGGACTTATGCTCTTGCATCCGCTAAAAAGGTCCATTGGTCTGAGTCACCCAAATCTTAGGTCTAAAACCTACAGGAGATAAGAGGGCTAGGATCCTCTATACTCCATCATCATTGTAGGTTGTGACACAGATGAGTTGAGGAATCGACTAAAAAACAGAGGTTACAGTAATTCCTCTATAAAAAAAAGCTTATCATACAGCTCTTCACACTGAAAGAGATAACTTACTGTCACCTAAGTCGAGAACCAATACAAAGGAGACAGTTAGATTTATCTCAACTTTGAATAGACATATTAATGTCTTAAAAACAGACACCCACATAGCAACTTTAATTGGAGCTAAAATTGACACAGGATGGAGACAATCCAAAAATATTCGTGATATCCTTGTTCAGAGTCACTTCTGTAAAAAGAAGAAAAATACTAGACCTTTACCTGATGGTACTTTTGGGTGTGGACATTGTAAATTCTGCCCTTTTATGTATAAAATCAATACCATTATTGATATAACTGGAAAAACAAGATATCTAAAAGGCTTTTTCAATTGTGGTACCTCTGCCGTTGTATATTGTTTGCAATGTCCGTGCCAACAGAAATATGTAGGTATTACTAGTCTATCTCTGTAATATACGTAATAGTATTGCAGATATTGCTAAAGGCAAGACTTTAACTTCGGTAGCCAAACATTTCTTTGATAAACACTGTTCCAAACCCATACTTAAATGTTGAGTTTTGGAAAAGATCAGTCTGGGGATAAGAAAGGGTAATCTCGAATCAGAATTACTTAGGGCAGAGAGCAAATGGATAGCGTTACTCAATACTGTAGTCCCGGGTGGACTTAATGAATACAATAACTATAGTATATTTTTATGAGAGTCTATCAACGCTTTCTTAGCCTATTAAAGCAGTAGTCTATTTATGTGGCTCCATGAATATTGTTTCATCGCTGAATGGTTTTGTTATATCTAGACCACATAGATTAACCACATAATTTTTAGAATCCTGTTTGAGAGTTGTATATAAAGCATATGGAATTCCCCTTTAGATAGAGCAGGAGTGTTGGTGATGCACATATACGACTTTATACATTTTCAATATTATTATTATTGATTATGTTACTTACAATGAATTGGTTAGACTATTATAAGTAATTCATTATAATATACTTAGGAAATTCATTAAGCCCTTGATCTATCCCTCTTAGAATGAATGTATTTTTTTGACATATCACATACTAATGTACAGGACTTTGGATAGGCAATATTATATTGGATACTTCCTGTGTTACCTCAGTAATATCTATTATATTTGTTTTTATTGATGCAGATTTTCATATATGTTTAACTTAGGATTAATACTGTACTTCTATTTTGAAGACCGTGACTCTATTTCTATATATCCACCTTAAGCGTTAATTATAGTATTTCCACCTTTAGTTCTAACTTTTTTCTGTCTCCATAGCCTTGGTTACAAGTCAGCTGATTGCAAATATGCTGCAGATGAGAGATCCTATTGAACCATCTTACCTACGTAATATAAACTAAGGCTCCCTCTTCAGTCCTTACGATCCCTGTGTAAACTGGCGCGAAATGCGCGCGTTGGATCTGTGCTGCGTGTCTCCCGATGATGACGTCACTCCTTAGGGAGTAACCGATCTGCACAGTAGTATCTGTACCTCCGTTTATGGTGTTCACCTGTTAATCATTGGAGAGTAGGTAAGTGCGCCAGTGGTGTGAGTAGTCCCAGATAGGGAGTGTAGCATAGCTTTATATAGGTAGGTTAATGGGTAAATAGTGGGCCCTTATCTGCCTAATCCACTATATGTATGTAAATAGGGCCACAGTGGTACAATATTTCATCACCTACTGGCTTGCATACTTCCTACTCTTCAACGAAACTGATTGGGTTACCTTATTGATTGTTCTGTGTGCTTTATCATGATCATTGTATATTGAATGTGCATACTATTATCTACCATATAGTTACTTGGACTTTGTATGAAGCACATTTAGATTTATATATATATTACTTATTCTGCGTACCATGAGGGTTGGTTTTTGATATTACTTTGTGCAACATGGGAGACGTGTAGTGTAACGTTTTTTAACACTATTTTATGTTTTATATATTCAATAAAAGCTAAATTGTAATTTTATAATGGTTTGAGCTATGACTCTCGTTTGCAGGTAGATATCTGTTTGGATGTTCCTTTGGGGGATGGTTGTCTTAGAATTAAAGGTGTACTTTCTCCTTCTCTCTCTAATGTATTCAATGCCTCCACTGCCTAAGACTATCATGCGTTGTTGTTTCATTTATATTTATATATATATTAATAACTTTACTATTTATCACAACTAGATTTACCCCAGTTTTGATTTATTGGCCCCTTTTGTAATTTATAGAGTTCCAGGGAGTGTCTGCACGTTTCTGAAACGGGTTTTGAGGGAAGAGTGAAATATGTCTGTGTCTTCCCTTGCAATATAATGGAATTTGACCTTTTCATTTTTTTTTGTCACAGAAATAAAAAAATATTTTTTGGATAAGTAATCTGATTGTCAAGGGGTCTCTAAAGACTCTTTTCTAGCTAGATATTTCTTAGTTCCACCAATACCGTCCCATTCTGACTCATCTGCATTGCATCACACAACTTCAGCTATCCATGATTCATCCACACACTGAATAATATCATACACAACTAGCATATGAAAGACTTCTCTAAACTGCAATCTGGGAAAACATTTTAAAATATCTAATATTTTTTTCTGAAAGGAATATTTTTTTTTATAAATGTAAGCCTAATTTGATGTACTCATATTTGTATATAATACAACATTTTTAGTTTTTTGGAATACTTTCTTTTCATTTCCGATAGACAATTTTCATAACTTTAAATATCCCAAAATGAAAACAAGTTTGCACTTTTGAAAAAAAAACTATAATAACCAACAGAGGAACAGACCAGGCAGATTTAATGAAACTTTGAAGTGCTATAAAATTAAAACTGTTAGAGATAGAAGGGAAACATGTAAGGAGGTTTCTTTCAACCATAAGGGAAGGGTGTACACCAAATTTCATCAACATCCGAGACGGAGGGTGACAAAACCCTTGTTTCTTGCGTTTGAGGTGGAATGATCCTAAACCCAAGATCCCTCCTAGATTACAAATTTGGTTAGGAACAATAAAAAAAATGAGTGTGTATCTATGTGAAAAGTGAATATAAGTTAAAATAGGATGGCAATTTTTTTTAGCTTTCTAAAAAAATTCTAGAATAAAAATAAAAAGGTTGCTCAGGTGTAACCAAGAACTGGGTATGAAAGGGGTGCTGCTGGGGATAAAGTTATATACAAAAGTACAAGGAGAAAACAAGGTTTTGCTATTTCATAAGGGATACCTTTTCTCCTTGTACTTTTGTAAACAAATTCTGCTGAAAATCAAGTTATTCAAAATATGTAAAAATGAAGCATCATTCATGGGTCCTTTAAAGGGCTGATGAAGTCACTATTTGTGCTCTTGGAATGGAGAGAGGAGGGGAGGAGAGAGGGAAGAGAATACAAATGTGGGGAAAAGTGTTTTCCTTTTTAAAATCAATGTTCTGATAAATAGCAGTCAGCGTTTTCATTGTGTTGTCTATGCTCTGAATACTTATGAAGCATTTCGATGCACAATGATTTTGAATGTTAATAAAAACCGGTTGCAGAATCTCTGAGTTAAACAGTGAAAATGTCCTAGATAGCTAGAAGATGTTGCAGAGCACATATAATAACTTCAACATCCCTTTAAGTTGCTAAAATTAATCTTTAATTAATTACTACTTTCATTGACAGTGTATGTTAAAACAAAATATGGTTATTTAAACAAATAAATAAAAATAAGACCAAGAATACATACAAGAGTTTATTTTATTATTCTCCAAGTACCTTTTAAAAAATTTACAAGACAGCATCTGTGGGATATTGATCCATGATAGATGTGTTCAAACAGGCTGCTGTGCTTTTGGACATTTTTTTTTTTTTCATTTATTTATTTTTTAAGAAAATGTACATATTTACAAAGAAATTAACCCCTTTAGTAAAAAGGAAGTGAGAAATAAAAACAAATATTAGTTAGAAAAGCAACAACTGAGTTTCCGGGATGAAAGCAAAACCTTGTTCTATAGAGCAACTACATTTAAAGGCACTCTGTGACATACACCTATATGCAATAGGGTTTTAAACAAGAACACTCATTAAAAAGTTAGTGTTGTGATGCTTATTTCAGGACATAGGACAGTAAGTACCAAAACAATTTCAACAGACTAATATAACACTTTTCCTTTGGCTTATATCTGGTTTATAGATTGGTAGTAAACTCACAACAGAGGTATCTATATATCTAATCACCAGGCCATCTGTTTTTTGTATATCCTGGCATTAACAAATGTATATAATGTGATAAAAAATAATCCTGGGAAAATAACATTAAAATAATTTGAGTATGTACAGAAGAATTGAAATTGCATTACTATAGTAGTAAAAATTGGTAAAAATTTTGCTTGCAGGTGTCCGTTGCCTAACAGATAGAACGCCCCAATAAAACCTTTTTTCATAGTTATGATTATTGGCAATGTAATTATTCAGATACTCTAAGTACCAATCGACTGGTAGAAATGTGAATAATTATTTTAAAGATGCTGCATATTTCTGATTTAAGTATGAAAAAGCAAACATTTCTGGGTTTATAAAACAAATTATCTTACATGATCCCCAAAATATATATTCTGTACATTAAAACATTTAAAATACGAAAGGGAAAAATGACACATTTTACAAAAAATGATTACAATTATAAGATCTCATAAACAAAAAGTTATATTCGAATACGCTGACAATAAAACAGTCT